>JBBPBP010009778.1:38811355-38862737 GCA_037974735.1 Cicer chorassanicum | reverse complement strand
AAAAAAAAAAAAAAAAAAAAAAAAACTCATCTATATATATATATATATATATATATCCATTGATTAAATAATTCTTACTAACAACTTTATCAACTACAATAAGTTGAACAAGCAAAATAATTATCACACATAAATTAATATTAAAAAATAGGCTAAATTGCACCTGTGGTCCCTTTACTTAATTTCAGTTAACGTTTTAGTCCTTTATCTTTTTTTTTCTTTCCGAATTGATCCTTTATTCTTTATTTGATATTGTTAGAGATGAAAATATGAGTTTATTTAAAGATTTAAGTTATGAATTTGATGAAATTTGCATTATATTGAGGATGATAATTAATTTTATGGGTTTTGTTTGAAATTTTTGATGAATTTTTACAAAAAAAAGATAACATTGTTGACATTTTAAAACATAAAAGACCAAATTGTCACTTAAAATTAAAATAAAGGACCAAATCGGGAAGAAAAAAAAGATAAATGACTAAAACGTTAATTGAAATTAAGTTAAGGGACCACAGATGCAATTTAGCCTAAAAAATATCTATAGGTCCTAATTATTTCAAATAATAAATTTAGAGGGTGTTACTTACAAGTCAGTTATCCTAGCAGTTAGTTCTATAACTAACATAACCTTATTGTAGTGTGTGTACTGTATATATACTGTGACCCCTTTGTAAATGAAAGTTACGATTAAACTCGTAAGAAAAATATCATGAGAATTTGAAGGAGAATCATACTCATAAAGTTTTATATTGAATAAAAGATAAAGAAATAGATACAATGAGTTCTCTTTATATAGAAATAAATTAACTAACTACCATAGAGAAACTAGCTACTAAACTAAAATCTAATTAACTTGAGTAGAGAGAAGGTTAGAAAAAAAACCAAGTGATTAAACTCAAGTGGTTAATTAACTTCAGTTAAGAACGTATCATTTAAGAGAATTCGAGTTCGAATCTTGACGATAACAAATCTTTGTTAGACTTTACTTACTTATCATCCGAACTCTAGATTACTACAGTCTTATTACCTTGAGAAGAATGTACTCTTTATTTATTTATTTATTTCTCTCTTTTTTCTTTTACTCTTCGTTATTTCTTTGCTATTTCTCCTATATCAAACATACCCTAATAAACTGATTGAAACTCTAGAAACTAACTACCATAGAGAAATTTACTACCAAACTAAAATATAACTAACTGTAACAAACATTATATTTCTAACATCCCCAAATCCAAAGTAAGTTACTATTAATAAAATTTTGGACTATATTACAAATCCAAGGCACCCATGACAAACCAGAGTGTGATTCTTCTATCGACTTGTCATACTTGACAACGTTCACAACAACTTTCGAAACCACAACAAGGTATTTGGGAATGGTAAATAGATAAATCGGGACCAGATTTGACACGCTGGCCATATATAACAATACTGTTAAAAGTGGTACTTAATTAAGAACACTTTGAAGATAAGCTTAGGTTGGTTACCTACAAGCCAATCTAGTTTGGGCTATTGTTTTTCAGTTAAAATAGTTGTAACTACCTTTTGTAACAAACTAGTATATATAAGTAGTTGGGCAGCAACTGATAAGTAGAAGTAGTTTTAGTTTTGCACACTAGGCAAAAAAACTGGCAGCAAACAGAGAAAGTAAACATTGTAATCATTCATCTCATATTAGTGATATTTCAAAGTCGGGTTCAATCCCCCAGACGTAGGAGTTCATCTCTGAACTGGATTAACAATTATGTGTGTTCATTTTAGCATAGAAAACTTTAATTCTGTTAATCAGAAAACAGAGAACGTTCTCCGTTTTAAATCTAATCAATCTCCGTTTCATTTTCAATAATTCTGCGTTTTTTTTACAGAAACCAAGAACATTCTGGGTTTAGTGGCTGATTGATCTCCGTTTTTAATAACAAATACTTTTCTTGACTTGGAGGCGAACTTAGTTTTAAATTTGACCCTTCCATTTTCCATGGTTGTTGTTGTGTGATGAGTCTTCATTGTTCTTATTTTTAAGCATTTTGTTATTTGTTTTATTTATTTTCTTGAGGTTTTATTGTCATTATATATAAAAAAAAAAGAATTTTAATCTTTTTAAATTAGTTTGGATGTTTTGCTACTAACCCTTTCTAATCGGACAAATTCTCGAAGTAAATTATTTTTTTTTTATGTTACATGGCAATTACATTGCGGAATAGACACTCGAGAAGTTACATAGGGTTATTGTAGACACAAGATTATTCTTAGAGTGAAAAGTTGCCTTTATTGGATATGGAGCGCAACAGGAAAGAGTTAAGGCGCATTTCACCAGTCACTGCCTTGCAATGCTTTTGCTGGCACATTGCCCTACTTATGGGCACAACAGGGAACTTTGCAGCGCATTGCGCTAGTGGTTTCGTCCAAATTAATTCTGAGCTAGCGTATTGCGCCCACACTAAACGCAATGCGCAAGCATGCGTTCCCAGACCATTTTTAAGTCAAAATTAGTTATTTTATTAGTGTTCTGAATTTTTGATGCAAAGGAGGAGACAATTAAAATTAAAGGAGTCTTTGTGCAACCTTTATGCGTAATTTTCTTCTTTATTTGTATTTTCTATCAAACATCATGACTACCTTATTTACTCATTGATTAGGGATTAGATGAATCTCCTTGAATATATGTAATTTTGGTTTTCATATACTATTTATGCAATTATAAAGTTTTTAATTATTCATCTATTTTTGTTCTCAACGTTTTTATGTGCTTGATCACCATAGAATTGAACCTAGGTATTACTCCGTTATTGATAAATAAGTTGTAATAACTGGAACTAAAATAGATGTTCATGTTTTAATATTGTTATAGGAATATAAAATATTAACATGTATTATAAGAAATTAACGTTCGTACATACTTAAGGTAACAAGTTTGGTCACCTAAGTAATTATGTTTGTTTTTATAAAAAAAAAAAGGATTTTTAGACAAGAAAACCGTCTTAGTCTAGTTTGTTAATTTGACGTAATTGATCAAATACTTTAGATTGTTAAAATAGGGAATTAATAATTACATATTGAAAATGAGGTGATTCGAATCCCTAGTCGTTTTTCCCATATTGAGTTTTCTCTAATTATTTTTACGGTTGCGCGAAATTATAAACCAACTTATAAATCTTTTGTTACCTAAGTGTTTACATATTTGTTGAGAAGAATAATTTAAGAGGAGTGTTAGCAACACACTCTCTAACAGACATTTTTTAACACACTTTTTTTAATTGGTTAAAATTTACATTGGTTCCACCAAATTATGGGGATTCCATATGAATTTGGTGGGATCCATTTGGATTTTAACCAATCAGTGGAGACGATTTTTTGTATCACTTTATTACTTGAACGATTTGATACACTTGCAAAAGAGTTGTCATGTTTTTAGCGTCGTTGTCGAGGATTGTTTATTAAGTTTTTAGATTAAAAAAATGGGGTTCATAAATTTGTTTTTGATTAAAAAAAAGAGCTTTTGTTGCGGCATTCGTGGCAGTTTTCATTGATTTTTCTTCACTTCATTAAAGCGGAAAATAATGGTAACAACCGCTACCTAAACCTTTTTGTCGGAACCATGTTCTTAGTCGTGAACCATTTTTTAACACGTTGTGACTCATAATTTTGATGATAACAAAGTCATAAAAGAACAATTTATTCTCTGCTGTTTGTTCAAGTGTGCAAATGATAAATATCCAACTCTTTATCGAGTGATCATATGACCACATCATCTAGAATAATACTATGTCTAATATGTATCGCGTATTAAATTACCAGAAGGAAGAATGTCAACGTATTAAAGAGTATTATGTGTACTTATTTTCAGCGCCAACATATATATTTTGAATTCTCCAAATTTTGTACAAGTCAGCCCAAAAATGCGACCGTATGTTCGTACAAGCAATCTAGGGTTTCTTGAAAATCTAACTACAAGAGAAACCAAATTTATTTTCTCAAAAACTATATAAAGTCATCTTCAACGCTAAAGACACTATTGATTGCAACTGATTTTTGTATACACGAAAAAGTATCAACCTATTGTGAATATCAAGAATCAAGTATATATACCACAACTACTTTCAAACAAACTCTGATTATCAAAAAGTGTAAATCATTCAAGAAAAAGAGAAACCCTTAAAGCCAATGAAAGATGAAAATTAGAGTATTGTTAAAGTTATAATTAGTATATTCTAGTGTTGTAAATCACTGTCATATTTTTCAAGTCATCCTTTTGCTAAAAACAAAACATGATATACTCGTGTGAATATATTAACCATTATTACATTATATATATTTCACTTCGTTATCTTAAAACCGTTTCCTACATGATATCAGATAATAAAATTTATTGTCACAAATGATTGATTTGGTTGTTGGGAAACATGAACTAACAGCTTCCATAAATTTCGATGAGCCATAAAGTAAGAAGAGACAAGAAAGGCAAATCAAAGAAGGGGAAAAGACAAGATGAAAATTACGTTTTCCTCAATTGAAAAATAACATGAAAACAGATATGGAAGTTTTGGGCATGGATAGGGACATTTTATTTGAGCAATTCTTATATGAGTGCGTGCCCATTAAATATAGTATATTTTATATTCCCATTAAATCTTTCCATAGCACTCATTATATGATTGAAATCATTGACGGAAATCATATGGTGTGAGTGTGATAATATTATTCACATTATTGCCGGGATATTTTTTTATAACTAAAACTAGATTTTAAGTGGTTAATAAATTTTAGTTAAAAATAAATAATTTGAGATAATTTGAAGATATATTTTGATTGAAATAATTTTTTTATTAAACTTTAGTTATCTTCTGACTGAACTTTGAAATTATTAGCGTCTCGTTCCTCTGAAAACTAGAAGATTGAAAGAAAGAAAGAAAAAAGCAAGATTTTTTTAATGTCAACTAGAAAAAAAAATTAATTTAAAGCTCAATTGTTTAAGATTTTTAAAAAGTCATTTTGACTTTATATTTTCAAAAATAATTTTTACGATAACTTACTTAAAAATAATATAAGTTGTTTTAAACTAATTTGTTATTGATTAAAAAAATTAATTTTGACATTCAATAATTTAGATATTAATTATTAGATATTTTAACATGATAAAATCACTTTTTAAAAAAAAGATATATTTCAAAAATGATTTTTATGAAGAGCTTCTTAAAATATCTTTTTATTTTAATCATTTTTTAAAATTTTATTATCCAAAAAAAACTTGTAGCAAATAGATGAAATACTTGAAATGATATTTTAAGATAAACTTTTTAAACAAAATTTTCATTTGAAGCTTTATTTTAGAATTGGTTCTTAAAAATGTTATAACAAAAAGATAAAATACTTTAAAAATCAGTTTTTAAAAAATCTTAAACAAAGGATCAACAACATACTTAAAAATATAGAGGGCATTTCTTGGTTGGCAGCAAATTTTCTCTATATATGTTTCATGAAATTTTTTATGCATTTCATCTTTTCTATCGTTGTTAGAAATGATATTGGAACTTAACACTAAATGTTGAAATTTAGAGCTATTGTTGTGTGAATTGAAAAAATGAATAAGTCTCATATTGGAGGGATATCACACACTATTTATAAGGAGGAGGTTTGACCTTTGGGGTGTGCCCCAAGGGTACCCAATTTTGTGAAAGGGAGAGAACACATTCAAACCAACAACCACACGCGCGTCGTCGCCGCTGTCTGTTAGGTCGGTCCAGGACGGGCTCAGGTTACTTCATCTATTTGAAATCTATTTCATCTTTCGGTACCATTTCTCCTCATCAATTTTCAGAAATTTTGGACTAATTCATCTTCAGAGAATTGGTCAAAAACTGCTCTTGCAGAATTTGCTCATGTCATATGCAGAACTTCTATATAAATAGGGGATTTCACTTAGTTTAGAAAACATATTAAAAATCCAAAATAAGTCCAAGTTTCTCGCATCACCTTTTTCTGCTTTGTCTCAAATTTTCTTTTTATCCCTTTACAAGTAAAATATATCCCTTCAAATTTTTGGGTGGTCATAGTACCATATTACAAGTGACATTAATTGCCATATTTAGATGGTGTAATTCTAGAATAGTTTTCTACGGTGCAGTAGTGAAACCGATACAATGTAACTAGGTTTTTTTCTTGGGGATATCGTTGTTGAAAGTCTGTCTTGCATAATTTTAGGCAGTGTCGCGAAATATTTTAAAGAGAGTGACCTAGTCTGCGACTCAACCAAATAAAATATTTGGTGGCTGCAAATAATTTTTCAAAAATAAAAAACAACATTTTAAGACTTTTTTTTTCTGTCATGTCAACCGAAGAGATTACTAGATCTAATTCCACTAGTTCTATTTTCAATAAATCATTTTTATTTGAGGAATGTCACTTCAAACGATGGCAATAAAAGATGCTATTTTTATTAACTGTGAAAAAGGTTGTCAACGTTCAGAAAGATGACATTCTAGTGGTCCAAGAAATAGTTGAACAAACAGAAAAGGATAAAAAAAGTTGCAGAATTAACCCAATAGGAGGATAATGATTACCTCTGTAAGAATTATATTCTTAATGGAATTGCTGATTATCTGTATGATTTCTACAATTCCAGCAATACTGCTAGAGATGTTCGGGATACTCTAAAGAAGAAATATGATACTAAGGAAACCGGTACCAAAATGTATGTTGTGAGCCGCTACCTCAAGTATCAGATGACTGATGACAAATACGCGGAGACTCAACTTTTATATGAGTACGTGCCATTAAATATAGTAGTTTATTCTATATTCCCATTAAAAATTTCCATAACATTCATTATATGATTGAAATCATTGACTGAAATCAAATGGTGTGAGTGTGATAATATTGTTCACATTATTGCAGGACATTTTTTTTAACTAAAATTATATTGAAGTGATTAATAAATTTTAGTTAAAATCAAATCATTGGAGATAATATGAGTATAAATCTTGGCTGAAATAATTTTTTATCAGACCTTAGTTACATTTTGGTCGAACTCTGAAATTACAAGAGTCCCATTGCTCTGAAAACAAGAAGATTTTTTTAAAGAAAAAAAAAATAGCAAGATTTTTTAATGTCGACTAGAAAAAGATCTTAAATTTAAAGTTCGATTGTTTAAGATTTTTAAAAAGTGAGTTTGACTTTATATTTTTTCCAAAATGAACAAGTCTCATATTGGAGGGAGATCACACACTAGTAGTGTTTATAAGAAGGAGGTATGACCTTTGAGGTGTGCTCCAAAGGTACACAATTTTGTGAAGGGTAGATAACGCACTCAAACCAACAACCACGCGCGCGCCACCGCTGCTGTCTGTCCAAACAAGCTCAGATTTTTTCATCTATTTGAAATCTATTTCATCTTTCGGTTCCATTTTTCGTCGTCAATTTTCCGAAATTGTGGACTGATTCATCTTCAGATAACTGGTCAAAAACCACTCTCGCAGAACTTACTCAAATCAGATGCAGAATTCCTCTATAAATAGAGGATTCCACTCAATTCACAAAACATATCAAAAATTCAATATAAGTCCAAGTTTCTCTCACTTCTCCCTTATCTGCTTCGTCACAAATTTTCTTTCGGTCCCTTTACCGATAAAATATGTCCCTTCAGATTTTCAAGTGATCATAGTACCATATTACAAATGACATTAATTTCCATATTTAGATGAACAATTTCAAATTGCTATTATTATTGACAAACTGCCTTTTGCTTGGAAGGATTTCAAAAATTCTCTCAAGCATAAAACAAATGAATTTTCTCTAGAGAGTTTGATAACCCACCTCTGAATTGAGGAAGAATCCTAGAAGATGGACTAGAAAGATGATGTACTAATTTTTTTCAAACAACAGCAAGAAATTCATCGTTGCAGTTCTGAAGCCAATTGACAAACCACTCAAGAATCAGAACCGCAATATAAAGAACAACAACAAGAATGAGAACCCTCCAAAGGAACCAACTGTGAAGCAGCAACCACCTCTTAGAAATCACATTGGTTCACAATTCATCTTCTATAAATGTGGAAACCAAGTCATATGGCACGCAAGTGTAAGAATATGTCAAACTCTGTACAACATGATAACCTAATTGAAGTGAAATTTATTGCTATGATAATTGATCAATATTGTTGGTAGATCAGATGAATGGTGGATTGACATTGACGCATCTCGCCATGTCTACTATGATTGTGATATGTTTAAAACATACACTTTTGTTGAAGATAAGAAAGTGTTGTTGGGAGATCCTCACACCACTAATGTTGATGGTATTGGAAATGTGGAGTTGAAGTTCACTTCCATAAAGACTTTGATGGTAAAGGACGGGATACACACTTTAGAGATTAAATAAAATCTGGTTCTTGTTTTCTTCTAAATAAGACAGGGTTTACTCAATCTATAGGGACATATTTGTACACCATTTCTAAAAATGGTATTTTTGTTGGGAAATGGTACACAATTGATGGCATATTAAAGTTAAATGTTGAAATAAATAAAATGTCACCTTCTACTTACATGTTGTGTGGTTTTAACATCCATTAGGGTACTCATTTCACTAGCAGTTATTCGTAACTTGGTGATAGACCAAATAGATGTTAAAACAACTTTTTATGGTGACCTAGAATAAGAAATCTATATGGAACAACATGAAGGTTTTGCGATTCATGGACAAGAAAACAAGGTCTGTAAGTTAGACAAATCTTTTTATGGTCTTAAACAAGCTCCTAAGCAATGACATGAAAAGTTTGATAACTTGATTATATCGAATGAGTTTAAAGTGAATGAAAGTGACAAATGTATTTATTACAAATCTGAAAACGACATTTGCACTATCATATGTCTCTATGCAGATGACCTACTCATATTTAGTTCGAACATTCATGTCATAAATATTGTGAAATCATTGTTGTGTAGCAACTTTGATATGAAAGACCTCGGAGAAGTGAATGTAATTCTCGGAATCAAGATTACTAGGTCAGAAGAGGGAATTTCTTTGGACCAGTCTCACTATGTTGAAAAGATCCCAAAGAAATACAAATACTTTGACTGTAAGCCTACTTGCACACCATATGATTCAAGTGTGAAACTTTTCAAGAACACTATTGTAGGTGTTAGACAAACTAAATATGCGAGCATCATTGGCAGCCTCAGGTATGCCATTGACTGTACTAGACCTGACATTGCCTACATCGTGGGAATATTGTGCAGGTTTACCAGTAGACCTAGTATGGAGCTTTGGCACAATATCGAAAGAGTCATGAGATACCTAAAAAGGACCATGAGTCTCGAATTACATTATCAAAGATTTTCTGTTGTCGTTGAAAGATACAGTGATGCTGATTAGAACTGTTGCGGTAAAAAGCTTTTTGATATATGTTTTAATGACAACAAACCTTATGAAAAAAAAATGATTAAGTTTTATAAACGGTGATCTACTAATGATTGCACTTGAGTTTTATTTAAGGAACATGAATTGCATAAGTGTACAATCAAGAAGTCATTCACAACAACAAGTGCATAAGTATCTACTCAATATTGAAAAAATCTCAAAAGGAATATATCATATATCAATTATTCAAGAGAATCATTATTGCATATTTAAGATAACATCTTTATGAAGAAAGTGTCCAATAAATTCATACTAATACTAAAGTATCTTAGTGATACTTGATGGACAAGACACAACATGAGAAACACCAAGAGGAATTGTAGGAAGTATTGCTTCAAGAAAAGAATGATGGAAGAACATTCACCAAAATGTTATGGTTTTTCAATTAAAGAACAATTGACAAAAGGGATCTTTTTAGAATAGCAACATGTAGTAAATCAGTTGCCATTTCACACATGGTCTTCCCAACATTTAATGAGCAATTAAAAAGATTTGAAGGCCTACTTGCAAAAACAAACATGTAGATTGATCTCCATATTGATCACAAGATCATTCTGGTTTATCAAGATCATTCTAGTTTATCAAATGATCATTCTAGTTTATTAAAAAAATCATTCTAGTTTATTACAAGATCATTCTGGTTTATCAATTGATCATTCTAGTATATACAAGATCATTCTGGTTCATAAAAACAATAGTCTGGACAAATCAAGATCATTCTGATTTGTGAAAGGATCAACCTTTGTTTATATACAAGATCATTATGGACAATTTGTTTTAAATGAAATGAATAAATCCCAAATTTGAAGAGAATTAAATACCAAAACAACTCATAACCATGATCAAAGCCCAAAAGTCTAGCTAAAGGCCCAACGAAGCAAACAACATGAAGATCAATCTCCAGATTGATGTGATATGAGCAAGGACAACAAGGACACTATTGTTGCATCTTTTTGCAGAAAGCACATCATGCTTCTGATACAAAGTACTAACACTAGACAACTACTAAATCACTTATCTACGTTTTCCATACAACACAAAACCAAGAACGTTCTAGTTTTACGAAAAGAACATTATGGTTATTCTATTTTAAAGACAGAATTAAAATAGATAATTTTCCACAATCAAAACCAAAAGTTAAAGAGTATCAAGACTGCTCAAATCAATGGTGAAGTCCACGACTTGAGCTGAATGCCCAAAGGAGGAAAACAACCTCCAAATTGATGACAAGATCAATCTCCAAATTGATGAGTTGTGAGCAAGGACGCAAGTACATTGTGCTTATATTATTCTGTAGAAAGCTCTGTAGAATTCTAACTTGAAACAGTACCAACTGACATTTCACAGCTCATTCACTCACAACTGGAGACCTGACACTTGGGAAGTGTGTCCAACAACTATATTTAGTGTAAACTGAATATTCAAAGTCTTTTATCATCTATAAATTGAAGATCAATTGGATAATGAAGACAAGAGTTCAATCTACAAATCTATCAACCCTTGTTTAAGTAAGAACAAGTCAAAAACTCTTTAAGCAAACTCCAGCTCTCTTCACTATATTTGTGGATCATCATTTACTGAGTTTGTCTTTATTTATCTCAAACAAGTGTTGAGAAGTTTCAAGATCCCAAACACTTTTATCATACACATCATTTGTAACTCATGTTTATCTTGTATGTTAGATTGAGTGTGTTTGTAAAAATCATTTCTAGATTGAAAGGTGACTGTAAAAATCATTTCTGGGGTGAAAGATAAAGATTGTAATTGATCAAGGTGTGATCAAGAGAAAAAGTGTGAAGGAGAACATTCTGATTCTGAAGGACATAGTGAAAATCTCACAGTTGTGAGGACTGAACTAGCCCGAGTTGGGTGAACCAGTATACTTTTTTTATGTGATCTTTCTATCTCGTATCTTTAATTATTTATACACACAAATCACACTTCATTATAAACTAATTTGTTTTATTTATTTCTAACATATCTAGAACATTCTGTTTCAACCAAGGTTGATCATTAGTTAATTTAAAATAAGCACAGGAATCAAAATTTTAAAAGGGTCACAATTCAAACCCCCATTTCGTGTGATTGATATTATTATTTTAGGAACACCTTATTAGATGAATCCAAAGCAACCAGTGGCTATATTTTAGTATAGCTGATGGTGCTGCATCTTGGAAATTGAAGAAATAGACGATACTGGCTCAGTCCACTATAGAGTCTAAAATGATAGCACTAGCTACTGCTAGTGAAGAAGCGAGCTGGTTGAGATGCTTGCTAGTTGTTGATCCACTGCGATAGTACCGCGACTATTGCAAAGATTAGGAATCGTTACTACAACGATAAGAGACGACAAATACGTCGTGAGCACATCACAGTTAGAGAGTTACTTTCTAGATGAGTTGTTATAGTGGATCATGTACGCACTGATGAGAATTTAGCAGATCCTTTGATGAAACGATTAGCTAGAGAGAAAGTCCTAATTACATCCAAAATGATGAGACTATTTCCTAGAGATCAATGAATCACTCATGATGGAAACCCGACCTAAAAGATTGGAGATCCCAAGAATTAGGTTCAATGGGTAATAACAAGTTATAGTGATATGAGATGAACATATTATTATATCTTAGAAAAGCATGATTCTTGAAGCGACGAAATGATGAGGTAATAAAAACTCTTAATGAGATCTATACTTTATGTGGAGTGGAGTATCTAGCTACAAGAGTACTCTTGATTGACTCACCTATGTGAATGTGGAAGTGGGGCCGCTTCCTATGGAATTTCGAGACAGAACTCCTAGAAGTTCACTATACTGGGATAGACGTGCACGGCCATTAATGCACGGACTTTTGAGAATACACCTTATGAAAAGGTTGTGTGTGAGTTTGATGTCAGAGATAGAGTTAATACTATGAGTCACTCTTGTTGAATCTGAATCTTACTTACTACGCAAAGGTTCAAGTTGAAATACACCTATGTTTATGCACAATCTTATAGAAGCGTTTGACGCTACTTCAGAAATATTTTTTTAAATTCAAGAGGATCTTGTAAATCATGTGAAAAGGTTGTGTGTGGATTTGATGTCAGAGATAGAATTCAAACTACGAGTCACTCTTGTTGAATTTGAATTTGACTTATTATACAAAGGTTCAAGTTAGAAGAAACATTTGTTTATACACAATCTTATATAAGCGTTTAACGTTATTTCAGAAATATTTTATTTTAATTCAAGTTAGGGATTTTTGGAAATGATGTCGGAACTTAAACGTTAAGTGTTGAAAATTAGAACTAGTGTTGTGTTAATTGAAAAAATGAAGAAGTCTCATGTGTGAGGGATATCACAAACTAGTAGTGTTTATAAGGAGGAGGTATGACCTTTGGGGGGTGCCTTAAGGGGTACTCAATTTTGTGAATGGAAGAGAGTGCACTCAAATCGACCACCACACGTGTGGCCGCTGCCAGCCAACCCAACTCGGTTGGGCCGAGCTTAGGCAGTGTGGTGTATTATTTTTTAGAACTCGAAAAATTTAATATTTATATTTTAATGCATGTGTTTTTGTCTCCGAAAATTTTTTAAAACTTTTTTTGTGTACTCTGATTTCGCAGGTCAGTTTTTTAGTGGACTGATTCATCTTCAGAGAACTAGTAAAAAAAAATTCTCGTGGAATTTGCTCAAATCAGATGCAGAAATTTCTCTATAAATAGAGGATTCCACTCAATTCACAAAATACACAAAAACTCCGAAATAAATATGAGTTTTCTCTTTCCTTCTTTTTCTGCTTCGTCCCATATTTTCTTTCTGTGCCTTCAGATTTTCGAGTGGTCATAGTATCATATTATGAGTGGCATTAACCGTTATATTTTGATAGTGTAATTCTAGAACAGTTTTCTACGACGTAGTAGTAAAACCGGTATAGTGTAACTGAGCTGTTTTATCTTAGGGACATCATGGTTGATAGTCTATCCTGCACAGTTTTGGCCAGTGCCGCAAAACATCTTAAGGAGAGCGACCTAGTTCACAATTCAACATAATAATATCTTTTGTGGTTGAAAATTATTTTTCAAAACTTAAAAACAACAAACTTTTATTGCAATGTACAACCTTTTTTATCCTAAAACTCTCTCAAGGCTTTTCTATAAAAGTGTAAGTTTTGATGCCAATTTAGCATTCGGAGAGAAATTTTGAAAAACTGCATGGCCGAGTTATGAGGGTGAACCATGTTCTAAAACCTCTAGATTTCGTATCATTTGTTTTTCTTTTAATCAAAATTAGCTAACTCTTAACAAACAAATAAAGAGGTTGAGTTATCACAAGAATGAAGAACTCCAAACTTTTTATCCCACTCCAAAATAGTCCATTAAAATTAGTCTAGTATGCTTGTGCCAAATATAACCTCTATATAACTTGCTTAAATTTTTTGGGATGTTCATCCAGTCCTCAATATTTATCCATCCACCCTACAACCATTACCGAAAGCTAGGATTCAGTGGTGTATTTTACATCACCGAAAGTTAAGATCTGATAAAAATAAGCAAACATGGAGGATTGGATGAACATCCACCTAGACTTTTTCTTTTTTAAAATAAACTTCATTTTGAAGTTTAGAATTTGTGTTGTATTAAACATCTTTTAAATATTTTTGTATATTAAGGGAAAAAAATGTTTAAATAGTAGCCTTTTAATCTTTTGAAGAAAAAAGTGAATCATTTTTAATAGAATTTTTTAAATTTTATTATATAGGTCGGGTCGGCCTACTAAGCCCACAACACACATAGGGCTGAGCTTGGGCATTATTTTCATAACTAGGTAAGTTATATTTTTAGCCCGATTCAATCAAGTTTGTATCTCAACTTGGCCCGGCATGGTTAGGTAGTCTGTTTTGTCAACTTTATCAAAGACACATATTACTCTTTGATGCTTTGTTATAAATCTATGAATGAAGAATAAATTCAGCTATGAAATATTAACATTATCCTATTTTTCTTATTGAAATCTAATTGAACTCTTTTGTACGAATTCCATATGCACAAACTCTCTTATCACCTCTTTTGTACTTTAATCACTTAGTTATTGAAAATAGAAGGTAAAAGTTTACAAGAGGCGTAAAATCAAAAAGCTTTTTTGACACCTAATAATTTAAATATTACTTTCTAGAATGAATTATAAAAAAGATTTTGAACGCATTTAATTATATAATTCTAATAAAAAATAAAATCTATTTGACTCAATGTTTGAAGTACAAAAAATGTCGCCATTTGCATCACTAAGTACACTAAAGTAGCTATAGAAAAAATATATTATTTTTTCCACGTCTAGTAAAAATATATTATAATCAATAACAGAGAGAAAAATATACTCAAAGTTTATGGATAATTAGATGTTGATAGAGTAAAAGTAGATTATCCCACTTACGGGAGAGCCATTTTTAAGTATTATATATTTATTGGAGACAATTTTATGACCTAAAATATTGAGACACAATGTCAAACCCAAAAGTAGAATATCAAGTTGCCAATTAGTTTGTTGATTAATTTGTCTATCCTAATTAGTCTATATACAATTCTAATTACTTGCAAATTTATGTCTAAGATGACAATTTCAATGACAATTGTTTACATAAAGAGGATATTAATGTTAGATCAATGTTAATAAGCTACATACTGAATTGCAGCGTCACATCAAAATATCTCAACAAAAATGTACAGATAGATTATTTTGATTCATATTTTACAATTTTAAATATATATTTCCCACTTCACATAATTCAAAGACTAATTTAACTAACACTTGCAATTTCAAGAACCAATTTGCATATTCCCTATAAGAGTTGAACTCATGATTCTAATTGGTAATATTTAAACTACAATGTATCATATTAAAAAGAACATCTAAATTTTGTTCGTTCCTTGTATAGTTTATAATATAAAATTTGTATATACAACAAACACATCTCAAGCTTTCTCTTATTACGCAAACAATGTATATAGGCATGTTCCTGTATAGAAAACCAAATGGAAATTCACCTCCGCTCCAAATATTGTTGCATAAGAACCAGCACTAAAATCATCAACATTAACTTCACTTGTTTTGGCTCTGACTTTCAAATCAGTCTCAAGAAGGGTCAAAGCAAACCTGAGAGCACAAGTAAAAGCATGTAGCGTTTAAGGTATTATGCCAAAATCCACAAACACGGATTAAATAAAACAGTGCAGAAAAGGAAAACAACGAGTATTGCGTCAAGGACAAAACACTTGCCGTTGGACAGGAGGACAGTAGTGGTGAACAGCAGAATCAATTTCCCAAAGAGAGCTTCCTGCTCCAAAGAAATCTTCATCAGCAAAACAAATATAGAACACAAATAGGTGACTCTTCATAAACTAAGAGACCCAATATTATGAACTGTAGGATCCGAATAGAACAGCACATGTGAGCAGTGCATATATATTTTTTATACAATATTAATGCGTACATGTAAAATTTATACAGGTCATCAATTTCAAACGCAGGCAACAGAAATTTTCTTGTCAACCAATTAGAATATTGTTAGGATATAGAAATAGGGATAATTAGGAGTTTGTTAGTGGTTGTGTTCCTAGGTTGCTAGTAGTTGTATAGGTGTAACTGCTCTTATTAGTTAGTTACCCTAGACCTAATCCTTATCCTAATGTATTGGATGTCTTTAAATAGAGAGACTTTCACCCTGTTAGAAAGGATCTTTGGCAAAATTGGAAATTGAGTGGTTTATACCGTTGTAGGAGTGTATCCGCTCTTGTGTATTATTTTCTTTCAATTAATAAAACTCGCGGACGAATAATGCCCTTTTACTATTGAGTTCTATCAAGGAACCTAACACATATCATGATAATTAAATATTGACAAGGGAAGGGCCACATTTGCCTACATTGAGTTTAATGGCAAAATTATTGTTGACATTTTACTACAAGTTATGTCAAGCAGGCAAGCTAATTTGAAGGTATAATGATTCTGAATGTGTCAATCCTAATGTCATGCTTAATTGGTTTTTCTCTTGTTTAAGAAACATCAAACAAACAAGCAAGCATGAATCATGTATGGAAGTGTATCAAGAGCATGAAAAGGGATAAACTTGACCATACAACAATACATGTAAGATTAAATGGTCATGATCAGCTCCCCCTACCTCACACACCATATAGTACAAAAATTAATGAGATAAAAAGAGTGTTGTCAAATAGCCGCTATAGCAGCATTTTAGCATAGCAGAATTTGAACAAATCGTTATGGCTCTGTGATACACTATTGTGGCGCTATAGCACTATAACATAGCAGAATTTGAACAAACTGCTATTTTCCACGATCCACAATTGACAACACTGGATAACATTCTCCAGGTTTGGTTTAGGGAAAATAACAGAGTTCACATAGAATAGACAATAGATAACTTAGAAAGATACTCACTCATAGCGCCTGACTTCATTGGATCAGTTTCCTCAATGTTAAAATGGTCTACGCTTGATTTCTGGGAGGGCATACCAGTATTGGCATTATCCAAGTTAGCAGCAGTCACTTCATCTGTTCTATCTACCCCTTCAACAACGTCTTCCTGTTCATATATCAGAAATAATCTCTCCAGTTAAAACAGGGAAAGCAGTTATTTTACTACACTGCAATACATATCCTAACTACGTATACAACATTGATGAACCTTATCATAGTATCAGACCAGAGATTTCTCCTTGAACCAGGAATCCAATCAATCTCCTGGTTCTACCAATTAAAAAATAATTGAGCGAATATGAATAAACAATGCCAATAATTCACTCTACAGCTGCATCATAAAATTGCAGATAGCAGCAGCATATCATGCACGATTGCCCATTTTCTTGTCAGTTTAGTCTGACACAAACAGATAAAAAAGCATGCAGCTATTTCAACTGTCTAGTCTAAGTACGTGTACAAACAAACTTTGTTGAGCAGAAGCATAAGGAAAAGTATATAGAGGAGTAATTTATCAATGCAGGATCTCAGAAGGCAAAATTTGGCATTCACCAACACTATTCATGGTTAAGCTACAACGCTGTTCACAAGCCTCACATAGCCAATCTAATAAGTAATACCACAGCTAAACAACACTGTTTTTAAACCCGGATTTGTTATTGTAACAAGCACTGGTTTGTGGTTTATTGGTCTAAACATAGCCAAATTGATGATAATTTAATTTTATATTTAGAAAGAAAAAAAATAATTGTGGAAAAGAAACAAACATAGAAAGGAAAAATGAAGGTCAAAGCCTGATACACCTTTAGGTATCTGAAAGAGTACAAAGATAAAGTTGAGAGGGATTCAAAGTGGTAAAATATATGAAATAATAATTTAACATATAATATGTATTCGCAATAGAGTATAAACAAAAAAAGTTACATATTTAAGTTCAACAATATATTTATATAAATACTTTCAGGTCATAAATTTATCAACATACTTTTGTAAATATTGAATGTTTTAATTTACAATAAAAACAGAATTCATTTGTATCGAAGTATATAATAAATAAAACATGTACATATACAATCAAAAGTGCATATGGAATAGAGGTCAAATGATTCCGCTCATGTGAGAAGCAAAGTTCAAAAACATGCAAAGGAGAAAAGAATATGGCTAATATGGCTTTTCCATATTAAAACTGATTAAACTTGTATGACAAATCAGACTGATCCTAAACGGTTCCCACCAACTTACACCCAATCTAACAGCTAGTTTATTGAATCCCTGGTTTTCTGGCTTGAGTGAACCGGCTATATAGGTCTGGTTTATGATTTAATCAGTTAGTCCAGTTTCAAAACAGTTGTTATTCATTCTTTAAACAGCAATAATATTAAATAAGATGAATAGAAACATATGTCCTGAACACAAGACTTATATCATCATTTTATAAATGAAATAGCTTAAAGTTGAACCAACAGATTATGATTTCAAGATCCCCCTTTGTTTCCCTCTACCCCATATATTTTCAAGTGATCCTCAATAACATCTCCAATACAAAAGAAGCAATACAGAAAACAAAAGTTACTAATGAAGTAATAGGCAAAACAAAAGATAGACGAGATGAGACTATCATTACCCAGTGCACCAAACAGTTGATTGAAGAAAGCAACAACCTACTCAATTTCTTTGCAAAGGGGGCAGCCAGGTAAGCTGGAATGCGGTCGGAGTTTAGGCAAGAATCAAGAAGCTGCAAATAATAAATAGCATTTTGTCATAAAACAGCACACCCAAAATGAATATCTTTCATCATCAGTCAATCACATTCAATACTTTGGTTTTCCCATTAGAGATGTCGGGAAAAATTATTTTCCTCTTTCAAGTTAATATATTTGTTTTTTTTGCATATTTGTGATGCTAGCCTAATGCAATATTTTTTTGAGATTTTCTTGTCCAATTAGCATATAGGGGTAAAAAATGCAGCACAATATTAGTTTGAGTATTTTATTTTGAAATTGGGGTTTTCAAATTGTTATTATTTGCTTAATATGGATTCTAATCTGTATTACATTATCTTAGTCCCATATAGAATAAGATTATCTTATTATGATATTTGGTTATTTTGGTACTATTTAACATAACTATATAATATTGATATTTACTTCCTTTTCATGAGCCATCAGAAACACTAGATAAAGTATTCTAGGTTTATTGTTCTGCAAGAAAGAGATTAGAGGTTGTAACGTTGTGTCCTTTAAGATTTTTGTCAGCTTTCTGTATTTTGCTCATACTGTATTGAAATCAAGGATACCTCAGTCTTATGCCATAAACATCTACTTGAGAACTTCTTTTCTTTTTTACCCCCTCTCCAACAAAAAAAGAATGACACCTTCACTTATCTGATAAAGTTATTTGGCAGCATCAATTTTCAAAATTTCACTCTAATCAAACTACACTTATTGCAGAGTGAACATGAAAATACAACAGCATAATTTACAGCAGATTTATCCTTGATGGGGTATAATAGGACCTGATCCTCAATGCAAAAAAATAAATTATGTAGTATGTTTTGTTATCCCAGTTTTAAGCTCAGGTGGTATACTAAATGTTCCTTTTTCGTAATTGGATGCATTATTTCCATGTATAGAAGTGTATGGGATAGAATACGTTATTTATGTAAGTAACTTCAACCACATTTATGGGATAGAAGTTGGTTTTTTATCACCTTTAGTTTAAGGATTGCCATGTTCAGTCGAAAGAGTTCTAGAAGTTTAAATTTTACTGTAGTCATATTCTTGTTGAAACTTCCTCTATAAATTTGGCACTCCAACATACTTAAATCATTATTAACTAAATTGACATATTTAAGTTACATTTAAAATATAATTATTTAATAAGTCAGTACCATATCTTCGTACAACTAAATTCAAAGCATCATTTTTGCTTGATATTCCTCTTTGATTACTTTTACATGTACCAAAGTAATTTTATAAGATTTACCTGGAAAAACCTTGCACGATGTTTTGCCATGAAGATAGATGGAACTAATAGTTCATATAGTTTTTCATAGAAATTAGGGTACTCCACTCCATACTTGGTCATTAAGACAAAAAGGCTGCTAAGTTGTCATTCTCACTTCACATATGTTGGGTTTAAAAACAACTTCAAAGCCATTATCACAGAGCTGACTAATGCTGAGAAGGTTATGTTTTAATCCTTCAACATATTGAACATCATTGATTTTGGCAGAATTTATTTTACCTATGGTTCCATTTCCTTTGATTTTGCCTTGATCATTGTTTTCAAAGGTTACGGATCCTCCATCTTTTTTTATGAATGACATGAAGCAGTTCTTGTCACCCGTCATATGCCTTGAACAGCCACTGTCCAAAAACTATGGCCTTTTCTTGACATCTTGAGATCCATCTTGCATGATGTGTTATATCATTTTTAGGTACCCACTTGATTTTGGGTCCTGAAGAGTTAGTTTTAAAATCTGATTCCTTCTTGATGTTTACAATGGTCTCAGAGTGACTTATCTTGGTCCAGGAGGAATGATTAGTTGCCTGTTTTTTAACAGGTTTGGAAAAACGAGTTTCAGCAGGTTTTGATAAAGCTTCAGATCGATCATGTTTTTTCAGATTTTGAGAAAATTTTGCCTTTGCTCTGAACTATTCTTCTTTAGTAAAATTCTTTTTGTTCTTGATTTTTTCATCCCTTTTTTTAAAATAGCATGCAAATTCTAAGTGTCCAATTTTGTTATAGTATGAACATTTGATTTTGCAATTTTCCTCTTTTCTTTCAAGAACAAAGAAATTTTCATACGTTTTTTATTTTTGAGTTTTATCAAAACCAATCTCAGGTTTATCAAATATCCCTACTTGGGATCCCATGATTTTTTGAAATGTCTCAGTAGCTTGAATGAAATTCATTAAATCATTTTTAAGCATTTCAATTTCAGCCTTGAGAAGATCGTTCTCCATTTGAGATGAAGATCGATCTTGGCTTTCAGAACCTTCAGATTCAGAACTTTTGAATTGAGATTCTTTCAAGTTTTGAATGATTTCTTTAAGTTCATCATTCATAACCTGAACTTTCTCTTTTTCTTCTTTTTCTTTATGAAATTTTTCTATAAAGGAACTACATTTTTGAATGAGAAAGTTTGAATCATTTAGCAAATTATCAAATTCGATTTCCATTTGTTTACATACAAGACATGGTTCAGAATCTGTTACCTCTGTATCTTCATTGTTGGCCATCAAACACAGGTTTGCTTCTTCAGGTTCATCCGCATCTGATTCATCAGAATCATCCCAGGTTGCCATCATTGATTTTTTCTTGAAAGGGAATTTCTTTGGCACCTTTTTGTTTAATGGACATTCAGTTTTGTAATGTCTTTGCTTGTTGCACCCAAAGCAAGTGATTTTGCTTTTATCTATTTCAGCTTTGAAGTCTTTTTTGTCTGGAGATCCTCTTTTGATCTGATCTCTTCTCCTCATCATTCTTTGTATCTTTCTTGTGAGAAGAGCAATCTCTTCATCAGCATCTTCTTGACCATCTTCTGAATCATTTTTCTCAATTGTTTGTTGAACACTTGGTGAGCTTTGAGATGCTTTTAAGGCTATTACTTTGCCTTTCTTTATAGGTTTATCTTCCAACAACAGTACCAATCAGTTTTTCCAATCCCAGAACTTCAAGATTCTTTGCTTGGCTTATGGCTGTCACCATTGGTCTCCACATGATTGGAAGACATCTCATGATTTTTCGTACCTTGTCTTGTACTGAATAAGCTTTGCCAAGTGAGCACATTTCATTCACTATGGTTGTGAATCTTGAATACATTTCATCAATTTTTTCTCCATCATTCATTTCAAACAATTCGAATTTTCGAATGCCAATATCGATTGTTGTTTCCTTAACATGACTTGTTCCCTCATGGTGAGTTTGCAATGTGTCCCATACTTTCTTGGCCGTATCGCATTCATCTACTCTTTCACTTTCTTCCCTGCTTAAAGCACATGATAAAAATAATTGAACTTTTGAGTTTAGGAGTACCTTAGACTTCTCATATGTTGTCCATTCAGCTTCTTTCTTTTCAGCCGATGTTGATTCGTTTTGATCTACTCTTGGTATGAAGTCTCCATCTGTGATGATTCTCCAAATACCAGTATCTTGTGACTTTAGGAACAACTGCATTTTGCCTTTCCAGAAGTAATAATCTGATCCATCAAAGTATGGTGGTCTGTTTGAAGACCCTCCTTCAGCAATGTATTTAGCTTTTGACATTATCTTCCTGAATCTTTTGCTCTAACACTTTTTGAGTGTTTTAGTTCTTTAGAGACTGGCTCTGATGCCAATTGAAGCAATAATATCAATTATAAGGAAGGGGGTTTGAATTATAATTGCCCCTTTTAAAAAATTTCCTGTTTGAAACTAAAATGTTTACTCAAGATTGATCTTGGTAATACGAAGAACGATCTTGGTTATTGTAAAAACAGCAATATTGATTTTAGCAATGAAAAAACTGATTGCAATGCATGTAGTAAATAGAGATAGAAAGATTACTCAAGCATATATCCTGGTTCACCCAACTTGGGCTACGTTCAGTCCTCACAAATGTGAGATTTTCCACTAAATGCTCAAAGCAAGATTGTTCTTGGTTGTTACACAACTGCTCTTGGATCAATCTTGATCTTTACACAACTTCCATCTTTCCACCTTAGAAAGGAGTTCCACAGATTTACCTTAACCTATTTCAGTAAGGATTTAACGAATTACCTTTTACAACTTAAAAGGATTTTCACAGATTTCTCAAGCTATGATAATACACTAGCCTTGAGTTACAAAGTAATGATAATGAAGATGTTTAGAATCTGAATATTACTCAACTCTTGTTTTAGAAATAGATTCTGTAACTTAAGACTTAGTTGTTACTGATTGCATCACAACACAAAGAAAATGATTCGCAAGCTAGAGAATGATATTTGAGAGAGCTCGAATATGAATGTATGATTGATGTTTTGCTTGGCACTTTGAGTTGTATATTGTTCTTCATCTTGATGTTGTATTTATAAGCTTCAATAGAGGTTGGGACAGCTCACGTAGCCGTTGAGATGGAGCCAACTGTCATAGAACAGTGAGTGTACTGAAGCAGGCCAAAAGCAAGAGTGAAGAAGCTGAAACCAAGAGCATTCTTGAAGTCCAGGATCGATCCTCAGATTAGTTAAATGTGATCTGACTTGTACTCGATCTAGTACCTTTTCTGAAGTTGCTTGCTTGCTTTGAGTCAGTGTGCAGGCTTGATTTGATAGTACAATTGTGGTGTACTTTTACAGCCTGTACTGTTGTACTTGTATTTGTACCAAATGAAGAATGATCTTGCCCTTATATTCCATCATGAAGCTTGTCTTTATTCTTCAAATTCTAGGCTGATTCTGTTTTAATCTTTTCCTTGTTTATTCTTGATAAAGATATAAGATTGATAAAGCTTCTAGAATGCAATCTTCTACACAGGATTGATCATTCTTGATTCTAATGGAAGTGAAGATCAATCTTCGTTTTGCAGACGTATGGCAGGATTGATCTTCGATTTGCTGTTTTTGCTGGCTTTGATTTTAATAAGATTTGTTTTGAATTGTTTGGTACCTATCTTGTTTAACACACTAAAATACACAAGTTAAATACCAAAACACTTAGAATCATAATTATAATTCTTAATTAACCTTTTGTTTAATTATCATCAAAACAATTAATTAGAGATTTTGTCTTAACAGCCGACTCCTCCCCCGCCGCCTCCCAACCCTCCTCCCCCGCCGCCTCCAATCCTAAGTTTCACGGTTTGATATTTAACCACCCCAATTATAGCGTTCCCACTTACCACATCCGAGACGTAGTTTTTACTGTAATTGTGGCGTTCGTCGGGGTGATCATTGTGGCTATGTTTCTGGTTTGGGCTGCAATCAAATTGTGCAAAGGGGACAAAGATTTTTATCGTCCTCCTCTACTGTCACCACCAACGACGGCAACGTCGTCCTCGTCGGTGTTGAGCTCGTCGTGTACTCCTCCACCTCATTTTCATCAGATGGTGTATAAAGGTTTCATATTTCAATTTTCGTGCCTTGCAGTATGTTCTAGTTGTTGATGAAAGGTAGTGTAGTATATACTTTTATATTTCAGTTTTTGTTACTTGCTGAGGGAGGGTAATGTAGTATATAAGGACAGAATTGTCAATCGAACCACCAGGATATCCATCATCCTGTGGAGGTTCATCTATGTCCTCTGGTTGGGCTTCGGGTTGGGCTTCTTCCTGTTGGGCCTATTGTGCTTTTTGCTGTTGTAGTCGTCGTCGTTGGGCTCGTGTGGAAGCAATTGGCCTAACACGATGACCCTCCACATTAGAAGTACCCT
The DNA here is from genome assembly GCA_037974735.1 of Cicer chorassanicum. Classification (NCBI taxonomy): domain Eukaryota; kingdom Viridiplantae; phylum Streptophyta; class Magnoliopsida; order Fabales; family Fabaceae; genus Cicer; species Cicer chorassanicum. The sequence continues at coordinate 38,838,456 of JBBPBP010009778.1, read as the reverse complement.
AGTTAATTATAACACGACCCTCTCTATCAGTAAACATAGTATGCACCATATCTGCATAACGAAAATCATAATAAAAATCAAAACAGCAAATCCTACATGAATTGAGTTCACATACATGAACCCATTTTCAAAAACCCTGAAACGTACGTGAATTGAGTTCATGTAGCGTATACGTGAACTCATTTCACGTACATAAAATCATTTTCCCTACATGAACTCAGTTCATGTACATGAACTCATATCACATATACCATACGTGAACTCATTTCACGAATCATGTTCGTGAAATGAGTTCACGTACATTTCTAGGTTTTTGAAAATGGTTTCACGTACGTGAACTGAGTTCACGTACGTTTATGGGTTTCTAGCAACAAAGGATTTTATCAACGTCAAAAATGGAAAATTGATTTTAGGGTTTCTAGCCTTGAATTCGTAATTATAAACAGAAACAATAATAATAATGTACAAAAAAAACAACAACAACAAGGATCATGCTTACTTGATTGAACAATATGAAGATGTTCAAGAAACTCAATAGTTGAAGATGATTGATGATGATTGAAGAAAATGGATAGAGCTACAAATCCGCTATGCTATAACGGCTCCATAGCTGCTATTTGATAACACTGCTTTAAACCAAATACATTATAGGGATTTAGTGCATCGATTGGTCCATGTAGGCAACTCTGCCAAGTGAAAAAAAATGCCTGATTATTGTTCTAAATTCTTGTGAGTCTATTATATCAACAATAGAGCTACAAATCCCTCCTATTCATCCAACAATAAAATGTATGTAAGTACAGATGTGCACATAAGAGGGGGGTGAATTAGGTGTTTAGCAGTTTTCCTTATTTTCAGAATTTAAGTGATCGATTTTTGATAGTAAGTGAAAGAGTAAATGGCAGTAAAGAAATGAACACAGTAGAATTATCATGGTTTCCCTAACGACTAAGGGTACATCCAGTCCTCTTGCACACCACAAGAGATTTCTCCACTATTGTTAGAAAATGTACAAGTCCCACCCTAGGACCTTTGCTACAAACTTCTAACAAATCTTCTAGGATAGCACCTTACTATCTTAGAAAGTACTACTTTCTTTTTACAAACACTTGTGATTTGATAAGAGTATACGAATAAGAAAGAGGTAGAATGATAACAATCCAAGATTGCTTCAAGTACTTTGAGAACTTAGTTAAGGATATGAAAATGATATGCATGTACTTGAATTTATGAAAAATGACTTTGAGAAAAATTAGAAAAGTTGTTCAAAGTCTTTAAAGTTGTGTAGTAGGATTGTTGTTGTTGAATCTGAAGTTATGGTGTATTTATAGTCCATAAACATCTCTTCAGATTCGTGGCCATTGATCCAAGAGGTTTGAGGAACAATTGCAATGATTTAGAGTCAATTCAAAACTGAAAAATTGCATTGCTTCTAGTTGTATTTGAATACATGATGGTTGTATTCAAATACACCTTTTTGTAACGTTCAAATTTATTCAAATTTAACATTGTGTAGTCGAATATACATGTATGTAGTCGAATACAGATTGATCAATTTTGCCACTGACTTGTTGGTTGTATTCGAATACATCAAGATGTAGTCGAATACAGATTAGAGGTTTTTGCTACTGGCTTAGCAATTTTCATCTGTATTCGAATACACCTATGTTGTATTCGAATACACCTTCGTATTTTGTCAAAAATATTAATTCTAACACTTTGTAAATGTAATTTTGACTTTCGAAAATACTTTTTATGCATATGCAAAGATGTGAGGTTCTCATTGTATTTGAGTTATGGTTTGCATCATTTACCTTTACATAAAACATCTATTTATGAGAAGATTATTAATTTATCAATAAGCTTTTTGTAGACTTCTTCTTTTTGAGCTTGTTGCTTTGATCATCATCACCGTTGGTCTTTTGTATCATCAAAAACATGTATTTTACATTTTCCCCCTTTTTGATTATGACAAAACCTTTTGTTGTTGTGGAGAGATTGCATCATATTAGAAATACTCCCTCGTAATGTATGCGTTCTTCCTTGTTGATGGTGAGTTGGATGATCAAATGAATACATTTGTTGAGGACCTATATTTATGTTTATAGACAACAAAGTACCATATTTTCTCTCCCTTTTGACATGATCAAAAAGAAGAAGACAAGCAAGAATATATAGAAAAAGAAAGCCATGTAATAAAATGGAATAGACACATAATAAGCCAAAAAGTGTCACATAATAGCCGAGCAAACAGCAGATAATGTCATAGAAGAAACTAGCAAACTACAGAGAATGTCACAAAATACAAATAAAAAAGGAAACAGAAAGTTCAATAAAAACATCAAAACATCAAAAGGAAATAAGCGGGACCTAGGAAATGAAATGCAAACGGAGCCTAGGAAACTAAACATGGATTAGTGATGGCCAGGAGGAAGATGGAGATGATCAATTTTGTCGGATAAGATACACATCTCGTGGATCATCTGCTATGGTTGGTTGCGATGGTGGATTCGATAGCCTGAAAATGAGCATCGACGGAGCTGGTGAATCCGGAGAGGCAGGTCTGGAGGGAGTCAAGTTTGGCCATAATCATGCGATTAGACACATGATCATCATCAGACGCAGTATCTTCGTCATCATCATTTGCGGGGGCAGCATCAGGTGCAGGAGTGCCGTCAGGAGCAGCAGTAGATGTTTGACCAAGGTCACTCATATGTATGTATTTCTGAAGCGGTTCATTCCAAACGATTTTCATGCTTGGAAGGACACTTAAATCGAGCAAATTGTCCTTAGTGATGGTATACACAACTTCCTCAGAGAAGTCCACCCCGAAGTGTTCGAGAATGCGAGTGACCTCTTTAGCGTAAGGCAAACCAACAGCCTCTCTGGATGTAAACATGATTGATCTAACGAAATAAGCCCAGTTGAGGGGAAGGCCTTCGAACATGTAATACATAATCTGGAGTTCAAACTCTGAAATCTGGGAGTAGTTACCAGCCTTTGGGACCAAAATGTAACTTAAGAAATAATGGAGCAAACGATAATCAACAGTAAGATTACCAACGCCATATCGTTGCTTCGCAAATTTTGAGCCTGCTTGAATTCTCTTTTGTTCCATAGTCTGTTTGTCAAATCGACAAAGAGCCATATAAGCATCATATTTAGGAACACCAGACCATTGACACAAGTTAGTTGGGCTAGTTTTTTGTCCTTCACGGGGAATTTTCAAAATTTCACCAATAATTTTTGAGTCGAGTTCAATAGGTTTTCCCTTGACGCGAGATTTCAGCATTTTTCCATCCCTAGTCAAATTGCAGTAAAAGACCCTAACTAAATCCAGATTTATATGACCCTTGTATCTGATAAACTCTTCAATATGTTGAGCTTTAAGTAAAGCAGGAAATTTAAATGCAGAAAAAGAGCCTAAAGTACCGATTTTGGGAATGATTAGCCGTTTGACGGAGTAGATTGTGCGAAACCGAGCAATTTCGTTCGGTGTGTCTAAGAGGCGAGACAAATCCGTGATATTGGTACTCTTTGTTCGTTTCCTTGAGGGACCCACTGAAGCATGCTTAGTTCTTGGCCCTCGTTTGCGTACGTCCATGACGGTTGAAGAGGATTTTGACATTTTGTTGAGAGAAATCGGGGTTTTAGGGTTTGGGTTCATGAAATCTGAATGAAGGAAGGATATGAGCATAATGTGATCATGATTGGAAGTTAATAAAGATGGGGTAATCAGTTGTAAGGGAAGGAAGTTTGAAAATTTGGGAAGGAGACACTGTGAGGACAGCTGTATTCAAATACCTAATATGAAACTACGTTGAAAACTGAAACAGCTTTACATATGACTGAAAATCGTGAATGTGTAATCGACTACACTTGTAGTGTATTCGAATACAAGTGGTTTTGGGAAAATGTGTATTCGATTACATTTTGATTGTATTCGAATACAAAAAAAAAATCTGGAAATGTTTATTCGATTACCCAGACTTTGTATTCGGCTACAGCTTCAAATTTTTAGAAACAGAAATGAATTTATCATACAGAGCATATCAAATACTGCATATAATCACAAATATAATGACAGGTAAGCATATTTGAGAATAATTTAAACATAGATGACTTAATTCTAACATGCTATCAAGAGGAACCTTATAACCTTTGAATAATGATGACAAAGTACCTTGTATTTAAATATCATTTTCACTTAAGATGTCGAGTTCTCTTCAAATTTTGTAAAAAGAGTCCTTAGGAAGTGGTTTAGTGAAGATGTCCGCCAATTGATTATGAATATCCACAAAGGTTACTTCAACATTTCCTTTAAGCACATGATCGCGCAGCAAATGATGTCGTATATCAATGTGTTTAGTCCGAGAGTGCATGATTGGATTCTTTGAAATATTGATCGCACTAGTGTTGTCGCATAGTAACGGAATGCATCCGAGATCAAGTCCATAATCATATAGTTGTTGCTTGAGCCACATAATTTGTGCACAACAACTTCCTACTGCTATGTATTCAGCTTCAGCAGTACTAAGTGCAACACATGCTTGCTTCTTACATGACCATGATACGAGTGCATTTCCCAAGACATGACAAGTGTCGCATGTGCTTTTACGATATGTTTTACATCCTGCATAATATGAATCAGAATATCCAACGAGACTACAGATGCTACCTTTCGGATACCATAGTCCTACATTGATTGTTCCGTTCAAATATTTCATGATTCTTTTAACTGCTACAAGATGCGATTCTTTAAGATCCGCTTGAAATCTGGCACACAAACAGACACTCAACATAATATCTGGCCGACTGGCCGTTAGATATAATAGATATCCAATCATACCTCGATATTTTGAAATGTCTATAGATATACCGGATTCATCTTTATCAACATATGTCCCGGAACCCATGGGAGTTGCACTTTCCTTGCAATTTTCCATTTCAAATCTTTTTAGCAGTTCTTTGCAATATTTTGCTTCATTGATGAAGATGCCATGCTTGAGTTGTTTGATGTGAAGGCCAAGAAAATAGTTTAATTTTCCCATCATGGACATTTCAAATTCTCCTTGCATTATCAACGAGAAATCTTCACTTATGTCATTTTTTGTTGATCCGAATATGATATTGTCAACATAGATTTGGACCAGCAAGGTGTGACCATTATTTCTTTTAATAAATAATGTCTTGTCGACTTTGCCTTTTTCAAATCCTCTTTCACACAGAAAAACATTCAATCTGTCGTACCAAGCTCTTGGTGCTTGTTTTAGACCATAGAGAGTTTTTCTTAATTTGAAGACATGTGAAGGATTATTGAAGTCCTCAAAGCCGGGTGGCTGTTTGACATATACTTCTTCATTGATGTATCCATTGAGAAAGGCATTTTTCACATCCATCTGAAATAATTCAAAGTTCATAGAGCAAGCATAAGCAAGTAGTAAACGTATTGCTTCTAACCTTGCGACTGGAGCAAATGTTTCGTCAAAATCAATCCCTTCTTCTTGATTATATCCTTGGGCGACCAATCTTGCCTTGTTACGAACAACTATACTGTTTTCGTCAAGTTTATTCTTAAACACCCATTTTGTACCAATGATGTGTTTATTTCCCGGATTAGGAACAAGTTCCCATACTTTGCTTCTTTCGAATTGGTTAAGTTCTTCTTGCATGGCAAGTATCCATTGATCATCTTTTAGTGCTTCACCAATTTTGGAGGGTTCGATTTGAGAAACAAATGCAATGTTCAAGCACGCATCTTGTAGTTTAAGTCTTGTTGTAACTCCGTTGTTGATATCACCAATAATGTTATCAATTGGGTGATCTCTATGGGTCCTCCATTCTTTAGGAAGATTATCATTTTCCTTTTCAATGTTGACTTCACTTTCTTGACTTGGTTGATCAATTTGATGTTCTTTACTTGTATCACTACTTTCATTGTCATCATCATCATAAGAAATAACTTTTCCTCTTTTAAGGGGTTAGTTTCATCAAAAGTTACATGCATTGATTCTTCAACGAATAAAGTTCTTTTATTGAAAATTCTAAATGCTTTACTAGATAATGCATAGCCAATAAAAATACATTCATCTGCTTTTTCATTGAATTTTCCAAGGTTGTCTTTACCGTTGTTTAGCACAAAACACTTGCATCCAAAGATGTGGAAGTGAGAGATATTGGGTTTTCTACCTTTGTAGAGCTCATAAGGAGTTTTCTTAAGAATCGGCCGAATGTTTACTCTATTAGAAACATAGCATGTCGTGTTTACAGCATCTGTCCAAAAGTACTTTGGTAGACTTGAATCGCTTAACATAGTCCTTGCGAGTTCTACAAGGGATCTGTTCTTTCTCTTAACAACCCCATTTTGTTGAGGTGTTCTAGGTGCGGAAAAATTGTGGAAAATTCCATTTTCTTCACAGATTTCTTCAAACAAGGTATTTTGAAATTCTCTTCCATGATCACTTCTAATTGATACAATTTTGGATGATTGTTCATTTTGGACTAGCTTGACATAGTTTTTAAATGCTTTAAAAGCTTCGTTTTTATTTGCCAAAAATAAGGTCCATGTGAACCTTGAGTAATCATCAACAATCACTAGTCCATATGAATTTCCACCAAGACTTTTGGTTCTTGATGGACCAAACAAATCCATATGTATTAATTGAAGTGGTCTTGTAGTTGATATAACATTTATAGGTTTGAAAGAAGTTTTTGTTTGTTTACCCTTTTGACAAGCGTCACATAATTTATCTTTTACAAATTTCATTTTTGGTAATCAAACAACAAGATCATGCTTGACTAATTTGTTTAAATGATCCATGTGGATGTGTGCAATTCTTTTATGCCATAGCCATGCATCATTGTTGTCGCTTACCAAAAGACATTTCATTTTTAAGGATAAATCGTCAAGATTAAGTATAAAAATATTTTTGAAACGCTTACCGATAAATTGAATTTCATTTGTTGCTGCATTTTGAATGATGCACTCATCTTTGTTGAAGACTATCTTGTATCCTTTATCACATAGTTGGCTAATGCTTATGAGATTATGCTTTAGGCCTTCAACATATAAGACATCTTCAATTGAGGGGGAATGGGTTGTTCCAACTTTTCCAATACCTAAGATTTTTCCTTTGTTATTATCTCCATAGACTACATATCCTTTTGATTTAAAGTCAAGGCTGAAAATTTCGTTATGTCACCCGTCATGTGTTTGGAGCATCCACTATCTAAGTACCACATATTTGAGGTACTTTGTGTGCATACCTACAAAATTGAAATCAAGTTTTATTAGGTACCCAATGTGCTTTGGGTCCTTGATGGTTAGTACATTTCTTTACCCACACGCAATGCCCTTTAGGAACACTAATGTTTCTTACATGACAGACATTAGGTGTGTGACCATGAAGACCACAATAGGTACAAGTAGGAGTAAATTTATTTTTAATAGCATATGTATGAAATTTATTTTGAGTGATTTTCTCCTTACAATAATGACCTTTTTGTAAAATTGAAATTTTTCCTTCATTGGATTGAGTACTTGCTTTGACAAAAATGGTCTTATTTGAACTTGGTTTGTCAAATTTAGAGAATCCAAGACCACTTTTATCGTTTGAGTATCTTTGCAAGTTTAGAACATTCTCCAATCCTATTTGTCCTTTTTCATATCATTCAATTACTCTATTTAATTGAACAATCTTGAATGAAAGGGAATCACATTTATTGCATGTAAAATTCTGCTTTGATTTTTCAGCATCCTTTTCCATAATGTCAACTTTTTCTTGAAGACTTGAGATTTGTCTCTTTTGTGTTGACACTAGTTTAAACAGATTTTTACATTCAATAAGAAGTTCCTTAATGGCGTTGTGAGCATCATTGTATTCTATAATTAATTCACTATTAGTTTTATTATAATGAAGAGAGTTTATGTTACTAACCTCTTCGTCGTCATCTGATTGATGCGATGTCATTAGTGCAACATTAGCGCATTCCTCACTTTCTGTTTCTGATGATGAACTTACTTCGTTATCTTCCCAAGCTATGTATGCTTTCTTGAAGTCTTTCCTTTTACCGGCATTTTTCTTGATAAGGTTTAGACAGTCTGCTTTGATATGTCCTTGTTTTCCGCATTCAAAACACGTGAAGTTTTGGTTTGAGGTAGAGCCATCTTTCTTTCTTATTCTTTTTGAAATTTCTGTCATTTTTAAGAAACTTACCGAATTTCTTAACAAGGAAATTAATGTTTTCGTCTTCATCAGAAATTTCGTCTTTGACTTGTTCCTTTGATTCGGTCTTTAGAGCAATATTTTTGTTCTTCTTTTCTTGAGTTTCATTTTGCTCCAATCTTCCAAGTTCAATTTCGTGTTCTTGGAGTTTTCCAAATAATGCAGAAAGTGACATCTTGGATAAGCTTTTCTTTTCTGATATTGCTGTCACCTTTGGTTGCCAAGCCCTTATTAGTGATCTTAATACTTTCAGATTTAGTTCATCATTGGAAAAAATCTTTCCAAGAGCCGTCAAGTGATTTTTTTAAGTGAGAAAATCTTTTATGCATGTCTAAGATAGATTCTCCGGGCTGCATACGGAATAACTCATATTCTTGAGAAAGTGTATTAAGTTTAGATCTTTTTACCTCTACGGTGCCTTCATGGGTTACTTCCAATGTGTCCCATATTTCTTTGGCTGTTTTATAGTGAGATATGCGGAAAAATTCATCCATACCTAGTGCTGATTGTAGAATGTTTTTAGTCTTTTTATCCAACAACACTTTTCTTTTATCGTCAACGGTCCAGGAATTATTTATCTAAATTTCTTCTTTGTTGTTGATGACTGTTGTTGGAGTGTAATGACCATTTTCAACAGCATCCCATATGTCGTCTCCTTGTGCTTCAAGATACACTTGCATACGTATCTTCCAAAAATCATAATGCTCACCAACGAAGCATGGTGGTTTGTTACTGCTGCCACCGTCTCTGAAAACAGGTTGTGCGGAAGCCATGAGTTATTGATCGAGGAGTAAGTTACCTTGAACTTGCTCTGATGCCAATTGTAAGTACAGATGTGCACCTAAGAGGAAGTGAATTAGCTGTTTAGGAGTTTTCCTTATTTTCAGAATTTAAGTGATCGATTTTTGATAGTAAGTGAAAGAGTAAATGGCAGTAAAGAAATGAACACAACATAATTATCCTGGTTCCCCTTATGACTAAGGGTACATCCAGTCATCTTGCACACCACAAGAGATTTCCCCATTATTGTTAGAAAATGTACAAGTCCCACCCTAGGACCTTTGCTACAAACTTCTAACAAATCTTCTAGGATAGCACCCTACTATCTTAGATAAAACTATTTAAAGAAAGTACTACTTTCTTTTTACAAACACTTGTGATTTGATAAGAGTATACGAATAAGAAAGAGGTAGAATGATAACAATCCAAGATTGCTTCAAGTACTTTGAGAACCTTAGTTAAGGATATGAAAATGATATGCAAGTACTTGAATTTATGAAAAATGACTTAGAGAAAAATTAGAAAAGTTGTTCAAAGTCTTTAAAGTTGTATAGTAGGATTGTTGTTGTTGAATCTGAAGTTATGGTGTATTTATAGTTCATAAACATCTCTTCAGATTCGTGGCCATTGATCCAAGAGGTTTGAGGAACAATTGCAATGATTTAGAGTCAATTCAAAATTGAAAAATTGCATTGCTTCTAGTTGTATTCGAATACATGATGGTTGTATTCAAATACACCTCTTTGTAACGTTCAAATTTATTCAAATTTAACACTGTGTAGTCGAATACACATGTATGTAGTCGAATACAGATTGATCAATTTTGCCAGTGACTTGTTGGTTGTATTCGAATACATCAGGATGTAGTCGAATACAGATGAGAGGTTTTTGCTACTGGCTTAGCAATCTTCATCTGTATTCGAATACACCTATGTTGTATTCGAATACACCTTTGTAATTTGTCAAAAATATTAATTCTAACACTTTGTAAATGTAATTTTGACTTTCGAAAATACTTTTTATGCATATGCAAAGATGTGAGGTTCTCATTGTATTTGAGCTATGGTTTGCATCATTTACCTTTACATAAAACATCTATTTATGAGAAGATTATTAATTTATCAATAAGCTTTTTGTAGACTTCTTCTTTTTGAGCTTGTTGCTTTGATCATCATCACCGTTGGTCTTTTGTATCATCAAAAACATGTATTTTACAATGTATACCCACAAATCCTCTGCAACAAACAACAATCTCCCTTTTGTGAAGTTCTAAAATGACTAAGAAAACTAATACTGTAGGCTAAAGATTGAATAAAGCAGTTATCAAGCCATGACGCATTCTAATGTTAAGTACAGAGGACTAATTAAATTTGACCATAGAAGCAATTTAGTTTCTCTGTTGATTTCCTTTGACTCACAGTTACAAATTGAAATTATAACACACACCAAAAGCACATGTGTGAACACAAACATTCACTCTTTGTGCACTTACAAATTATAATGGCAACCATATTGAAATTTCAAAAGCATACACTTGCAAATTACCTCTGTGTACACATTCAGTGGAAGTGGCAATCTAAGATACGCAATCCAAGCTTCAGTAAATTTTAACTTCATCTTCTTGGAAATATTGACTGCAGAAATTACATATATGCATAACAATGAAGATGTAATAGATATCAAAAGTGAAGATACAAATAACTACAGCAGTTCTGAAATAAAGAATGATCGTGTATGCACTGATGAGAATTTAGCGGATCCTTTGATGAAAGGATTAGCTAGAGAGAAATTCCTAAATACATCCAAAAGGATGATACTATTTCCTAAAGATCAATGAGTCACTCATGATGGAAACCGACCTAAAAGACTGGAGATCCCAAGAATTAAGTTCAATGGATAATAACAAGTCATGGTGATATGAGATGTACATGCTGTTATATCTTAGAGAAGCATGATTCCTAAAGCCACGAAAGGATGAGGTAATAGTAACTCTTAATGAGATCTATACTCTATGTGAAGTAGAGTACCTAACTACAAGAATACTCTTGATAGAGTCACTCTTGTTGAATCTGAATCTTACTTACTACGCAAAGGTTCAAGTCGGAATACATCTTTATTTATGCACAATTTTATAGAAGCGTTTGACGCTACTTCATAAATATTTTTTTAAATTCAAGAAGAGGATCTAGTAAATCTTGAGAAAAGGTTGTGTATGGATTTGATGTCAGAGATAGAGTTCAAACTACGAGTCACTCTTGTTGAATTTAAACCTGACTTATTATGCAAAGGTTCAAGTTAGATGACACGTTTGTTTATACACAATCTTATAGAAGCATTTGACACTAATTCAGAAATATTTTATTTTAATTCAAGTGAGAGATTTTTGGAAATGATGTTGGAACTTAAACACTAAGTGTTGAAAATTAGAACTAGTGTTGTGTTAATTGAAAAAATGAAGAAGTCTTAGGGATATCACAAACTAGTAGTGTTTATAAGAAGGAGGTATGACTTTTGGGGGGGTGTCCTAAAGGGTACTTAATTTTGTGAATGAAAGAGAATGCACTCAAATTGACCACCGCACGTGTGCGCCACTGCCAACCCAACTCGGTTGGGCTGAGCTCAAGCAGTGTGGTTTATTATTTTTTAGAATTCAAAAAAATTAATATTTATTTTTTAATGCATGCATTTTTGTCTCCAGAATTTTTTTTGACACTTTTTTTGTGTACTCTGATTTCGCAGGTCATTTTTTTGTGGACTAATTCATCTTTAAAGAATTAGTCAAAAACCGTTCTCTTGGAATTTGTTCAAATCAGAGGCAGAAAAATTCACAAAATACACTAAAACTCTGAAATAAATATGAGTTTTCTCTCTTCTCCTTTTTCTGTTTCGTCCCAAATTTTCTTTGTCTCTTTACTTGAAAAATTTGTCCCTTCAGGTTTTCGAGTGGTCATAGTATCATATTACAAGTGACATTAATCGTTATATTTATATAGTGTAATTCTAGAACAGTTTTCTACGGTGCAGTAGTAAAACCGGTATAGTGTAACTGAACATTTTTATTTTAGGCACATCGTAGTTGATAATCTGTCATGCACAGTTTTGGACAGTGACGTAAAAAGTGTTAAGAAGAGCGGCCTAGTTCACGATTCAACACTATAATATCTTCTGTGACTATTTTTTTTTTCAAAACTAAAAAAACAACAAATTTTATTGCAATATACAACCTTTTTTATCCTAAAACTCTTTTAGGGCCATTCTATAAAAGTGTAAGATTTGGTGCCACTTTACCCTTTGGAGAGAAATTTTGGAAAACTGCAGGGTGAACCATGTTCTAAAAACTCTAGATTTTGTATCCTTTATTTTTCTTTTAATCAAAATTACCTAACTCTTAACAAACAAATAGAGGTTGAGTTATCACAAGAACCAAGAACTCTAAACTTTTTAGTCCACTCCAAAATAGTCTAGTATGCTTGTGCCAAATACATCCTCCAATCCACCCTCCAATCATTACCAGAAGCTAGAATTCAATAGTGTATTTTACTTCATCGGAAGTTAAGATCCGATAAAAATAAGCAAACATGAGAGATTAAATGAACATCCATCTAGACTTTTTCTTTTTTTACAATAAGATTCCTTTTTTGAAGTTCAGAATTTGTGTTGTATTAAACATCTTTTAAATATTTTTGTATATGAAGGGGAAAAAAAATTTAAATAGTAGCCTTTTAATCTGTTGAAGAAAAAAGTGAATCATTTATTGAATTTTTTTAATATAATATAGGTCGGGTCGGCCTACTAAGCCCACAACACACATAGGGCTGAGCTTGGGCATTATTTTCAGAGCTAGGTAAGTTATATTTTTAGCCCGATCCAATCAAGTTTGTATCTCAACTCGGCCCGGCATGGTTAGGTAGTCTGTTTTGTCAACTTTATCAAAGACGTATAATATTTTTTACTCTTTGATGCTTTGTTATAAATCTATGAATGAAGAATAAATTCAGCTCTGAAATATATTTTTCTTATTGAAATCTAATTGAAGTTACTCTTTTGTACCAATTCCATACGCACAAACTGTCTTATCACCTCTTTTGTACTTTAATCACTTAGTTATTGAAAATAGAAGGTAAACATTTACAAGAGGTGTAAAATCAAAAAGCCTTTTTTGATACCTAATAATTTAAATATTACTTTCTATAATGAATTATAAAAAAAAAAAAAAAGATTTTGATCGCATTTAATTATATAGTTCTAATAAAAAATGAAATTATTCGATTAATGTTTGAAGGACAAAAAAATGTCGCCATTTGCATCACTAAGTACCTTAAAGTAGCTAAAGAAAAATATATTATTTTATCGACGTCTAGCAAATATATATTATAATCAAAAACAAAAAGAATAACATATTCTAAGTTTAGGGATAATCAAATGTTAATAGAGTAGAATTAGATTGTCCCACTTACGATAGATCCATTTTTAAGTATTGTATATTCATTGGGGAGAATTTTATGACCTAAAGTATTGAGATACACAATGTCAAACCCAAAAGTAGAATATCAAGTTGCCAATTAGTTTGTTGGTTAATTTGCCTATTCTAATTAGCCTATATACAATTATTATTACTTGCAAATTTATATTTAATATGACAATTTAAATGACAAAATTGTATTCTAATTAGCCTATATACAATTATTATTACTTGCAAATTTATATCTAATATGACAATTTAAATGACAAAATTGTTAACAGAAAGAGAATATTAATGTAAGATCTGCATACTCAATTACAGCGCCACATCAAAATATCTCATGACAAAAATTTATAGATAAATTATTTTGATTAATATTTTACAACATCATGGATATATTTGCCACTTCTCATAATTCAAAGACTAATTTAACTAACGCTTGCAATTTCAAAAACCAATTTGCATATTTTCTTTCACAAGAGATGAACTCATGATTCTAATTAGTGATATTTAAACTACAATGTATCATGTTAAAAAGAACATCCAAATTTTGTTCGTTCAAATTTTAAGTCCTAGTATAGTTTAAAATATAAAATTTATATATATATCACAACCTTGCTACATATGAACGGATTTCATCGTCTTAAATGATGTAAAAATCAATAGAAAATTTAATATAAATAAATAGGACATAATATTTGTATTTCAAAACTTTCAAACAAACATTTTAATTTTAGTTGTGAACAAACATGAACCAGATTCAGGGACACTCAACTCGTTGTCTTTTAGCGGAACCCTGTTCCTGATCCAATAAATCTTTAGCAGCATTCTCGTTGTTGTCATTGATTGTTTCGGGAGTTTCTTCACATTTGAAAGTCCAACCAGCAAAATTATTCTCTGAAAAGAGAGAGGAGGGAGTTGTTTTGTAGAATGCTAGAGGAACCGCCTTCACCCTTCGAGATATCTGCAATGGTACAAGTTGTCACCAATGAAACACCATCAGTTTTCCATGTTATACTATCAGTTTTAAAATAACCATATAAAGGTGGGATGATGCGGCAAAGTAGAGATTTCTTATTGAATGTCGGTGTAAAATTGTTTTACACTGACAATGGATACTCTTTAATTCCATAAAATATTGCCAATTATATACAACAAACACATCTCAAGCTTTCTCTTATTACGCAAACAATGTATATAGGCATGTTCCTGTAAAGAAAACCAAATGGTAATTCACCTCCGCTCCAAATATTGTTGCATAAGAACCAGCACTAAAATCATCAACTTTAACTTCACATGTTTTGGCTCTGACTGTCAAATCAGTCTCAAGAAGGGTCAAAGCAAACCTGAGAGCACAAGTAAAAGCATGTACCGTTTAAGGTATTATGTCAAAATCCACAAACACGGATTAAATAAAACAGTGCAGAAAAGGAAAACAACGAGTATTGCGTCAAGGACAAAACACTTGCCGTTGGACAGGAGGACAGTAGTGGTGAACAGCAGAATCAATTTCCCAAAGAGAGCTTCCTGCTCCAAAGAAATCTTCATCAGCAAAACAAATATAGAACACAAATAGGTGACTCTTAATAAACTAAGAGATCCAATATTATGAACTGTAGGATCCGAATAGAACAGCACATGTGAGCAGTGCATATATTTTTTGTTTGCAATATTAATGTGTACATGTAAAATTTATACAGGTCATCAATTTCAAATGTAAAATTTATACAGGTCATCAGTTTCAAACGCAGGCAACAGAAATTTTCTTGTCAACCAATTAGAGTATTGTTAGAATATAGAAATGGGGATAATTAGGAGTTTGTTAGTGGTTGTGTTACTAGGTTGCTAGTAGTTGTATAGGTGTAACTGCTGTTATTAGTTAGTTACCCTAGACCTAATCCTTATCCTAATGTATTGGAAGTCTTTAAATAGAGAGACTTTCACCCCGTTAGAAAGGATCTTTGGCAAAATTGGAAATTGAGTGGTTTATACCATTGTAGGAGTGTATCCGCTCTTGTGTATTATTTTCTTTCAATTAATAAAACTCGCGGACGAATAATGCCCTTTTGCTACTGAGTTCTATCAAGGAACCCAACACATATCATGATAATTAAACATTGACAAGGGAAGGGCCACATTTGCCTACATTGAGTTTAATGGCAAAATTATTGTTGACATTTTACTACGAGTTATGTCAAGCAGGCAAGCTAATTTGAAGGTATAATGATTTTGAATGTGTCAATCCTAATGTCATGCTTAATTGATTTTTCTCTTGTTTAAGAAACATCAAACAAACAAGCATGAATGCATTCATGTATGGAAGTGTATCAAGAGCATGAAAAGGGATAAAACTTGACCATACAACAATACATGTAAGATTAAATGGTCATGATCAGCTCCCCTTACCTCACACACCATATAATACAAAAATTAATGAGATAAAAAAAGTGTTGTCAAATAGCCGCTATAGCAGCGTTATAGCATAGCAGAATTTGAACAAATCGTTATGGCTCTGCGATACACTATTGTGGCGCTATAGCACTATAACATAGCAGAATTTGAACAAACTACTATTTTCCACGATCCACAATTGACAACACTGGATAACATTCTCCAGGTTTGGTTTAGGGAAAATAACAGAGTTCACATAGAATAGACAATAGATAACTTAGAAAGATACTCACTCATAGCGCCTGACTTCATTGGATCAGTTTCCTCAATGTTAAAATGGTCTACGCTTGATTTCTGGGAGGGCATACCAGTATTGGCATTATCCAAGTTAGCAGCAGTCACTTCATCTGTTCTATCTACCCCTTCAACAACGTCTTCCTGTTCATATATCAGAAATAATCTCTCCAGTTAAAACAGGGAAAGCAGTTATTTTACTACACTGCAATACATATCCTAACTATTTTTCCAAACCAACATATTTCGTAATTTAACACGAACACCCAACTTGAGAGGGGATAAAAAGGAGGTAAATAATGTCTAATTAGATTCAAATTGCAGTTCTTTAAATTCCATCTAAATGTTGGATGAAGCAACGGTTGGCTAATTAAGAAGTCCCCAAGAAAAAAAAAAACCAGTCCTGATATTATGACTCCTAGATATGTAAGGGATCAGGAAGAAGCATATGATATGTTCTTTAATTTAACCTTTCTTTACCGTTCCAATATTTCTCTTATCATACTGATGTCAAATTGCCACCATGGCAGCACCTTGGGTTATGGTTCGCCTTAGGCTGCAATGCCAAATTTATATGGAGGATTTTAGGCTGGCCACCATGAATTGGGGATTCAACATTGATGAACCTTATCATAGTATCAGACCAGAGATTTCTCCTTGAACCAGGAATCCAATCAATCTCCTGGTTCTACCAATTAAAAAATAATTGAGCGAATATGAATAAACAATGCCAATAATTCACTCTACAGCTGCATCATAAAATTGCAGATAGCAGCAGCATATCATGCACGATTGCCCGTTTTCTTGTCAGTTTAGTCTGACACAAACAGATAAAAAAGCATGCAGCTATTTCAACTGTCTAGTCTAAGTACGTGTACAAACAAACTTTGTTGAGCAGAAGCATAAGGAAAAGTATATAGAGGAGTAATTTATCAATGCAGGATCTCAGAAGGCAAAATTTGGCATTCACCAACACTATTCATGGTTAAGCTACAACGCTGTTCACAAGCCTCACATAGCCAATCTAATAAGTAATACCACAGCTAAACAACACTTTTTAAACCCGGAGTTGTTATTGTAACAAGCACTGGTTTGTGGTTTATTGGTCTAAACATAGCCAAATTGATGACAATTTAATTTTATATTTAGAAAAAAAAATGATTGTGGAAAAGAAACAAACAACGAAAGGAAAAATGAAGGTCAAAGCCTGATACACCTTTAGGTATCTGAAAGAGTACAAAGATAAAGTTGAGAGGGATTCAAAGTGGTAAAATATATGAAATAATAATTTAACATATAATATGTATTCGCAATAGAGTATAAACAAAAAAAGTTACATATTTAAGTTCAACAATATATATATATATAAGTACTTTCAGGTCATAAATTTATCAACATACTTTTGTAAATATTGAATGTTTTAATTTACAATAAAAACAGAATTCATTTGTATCGAAGTATATAATAAATAAAACATGTACATATACAATCAAAAGTGCATATGGAATAGGGGTCAAATGCTTCCGCTCATGTGAGAAGCAAAGTTCAAAAACATGCAAAGGAGAAAAGAATATGGCTAATATGGCTTTTCCATATTAAAACTGATTAAACTTGTATGACAAATCAGACTGATCCTAAACGGTTCCCACCAACTTACACCCGGCTCAGCAATCTAACAGCTAGTTTACTGAATCCCTGGTTTTCTGGCTTGAGTGAACCGGCTATATAGGTCTGGTTTACGATTTAATCAGTTGGTCCAGTTTCAAAACAGTTGTTATTCATTCTTTAAACAGCAATAATACTAAATAAGATGAATAGAAACATATGTCCTGAACACAAGACATATATCATCATTTTATAAATGAAATAGCTTAAAGTTGAACCAACAGATTATGATTTCAAGATCCCCCTTTGTTTCCCTCTACCTCATATATTTTCAAGTGATCCTCAATAACATCTCCAATACAAAAGAAGCAATACAGAAACAAAAGTTACTAATGAAGTAATAGGCAAAACAAAAGATAGAGGATACGAGACTATCATTACCCGGTGCACCAAACAGTTGATTGAAGAATGTCTACGCAAAATATTGTGAACCAGAGCCATAATAATCAATGCACCTGAAGGTGGAACTGAAAGCAACAACCTACTCAATTTCTTTGCAAAGGGGGCAGCCAGGTAAGCTGGAACGCGGTCGGAGTTTAGACAAGAATCAAGAAGCTGCAAATAATAAATAGCATTTTGTCAGACAACAGCACACCCAAAGTGAATGTCTTTCATCATCAGTCAATCACATTCAATACTTTGGTTTTCCCATAAGACATGTCGGGAAAAATTATTTTCCTCTATCAAGTTAATATATTTGTTTTTTTGCATATTTGTGATGCTAGCCTAATGCAATATTTTTTTGGGATTTCCTTGTCCAATTAGCATATAGGGGTAAAAAATGCAGCACAATATTAGTTTGAGTATTTTAATTTTGAAATTGGGGTTTTCAAATTGGAATTATTAGCTTAATATGGATTCTAATCTGTATTACATTATCTTAGTCCCATATAGAATAAGATTATCTTATTATGATATTTGGTTATTTTGGGACTATTTAACATAATTATATAATATTGATATTTACTTTCTTTTCATGAGCCATCAGAAACACTAGATAAAGTATTCTAAGTTTATTGTTCTGCAAGAAAGAGATTAGAGGTTGTAACGTTGTGTCCTTCAAAGTTTTTTGTCAGCTTTCTGTATTTTGCTCTTTCTGTATTGAAATCAAGGATACCTTAGTCTCATGCCATATAGATCTATTTGAGAACTTCTTTTCTTTTTTACCACCTCTCCAACAAAAAAAAAGAATGATACCTTCACTTATCTGATAAAGTTATTTGGCATCATCAATTTTCAAAATTTCACTCTAATCAAACTACACTTATTGCAGAGTGAACATGAAAATACAACAGCATAATTTACAGCAGATTTATCCTTGATGGGGTATAATAGGACCTGATCCTCAATGCAAAAAAATAAATTATGTAGTATGTTTTGTTATCCCAGTTTTAAGCTCAGATGGTAGACTAAATGTTCCTTTTTCGTAATTGGATGCATTATTTCTATGTACAGAAGTGTATGGGATAGAATACGTTATTTATGTAAGTAACTTCAACCACATTTATGGGATAGAAGTTGGTTTTTTATCACCTTTAGTTTAAGGATTGCCATGTTCACTCGAAGGAGTTCTAGAAGTTTAAATTTTACTGTAGTCTTATTCTTGTTGAAACTTCCTCTATAAATTTGGCACTCCAACATACTTAAATCATTATTAACCAAAGTGACATATTTAAGTTACATTTAAAATATAATTATTTAATAAGTCAGTACCATATCTTCGTACAACTGAATTCAAAGCATCATTTTTGCTTGATATTCCTCTTTGATTACTTTTATATGTAGCAAAGTAATTTTATAAGATTTACCTGGAAAAACCTTGCACGATGTTTTGCCATGAAGATAGATGGAACTAATAGTTCATATAGTTTTTCATAGAAATTAGGGTACTCCACTCCATACTTGGTCATTAGGACAAAAAGGCTGCTAAGTGCCATCACACTGACTACACCACCAACATTATATGACCTTGTCAAGAAATCACTGCACAAAAAAAACAATGCGTCAGATTCAACATCTAGTTACCATAACAAAACGCCAATTTCTGTAGCACAGATTCTTACCATAACATTTTTGGATTAGACAGATGAGGAATGACTGCTTCGTGAAGGTTAACAAGAACCTAGTAAAAAAGAACCATGTAGCTCACAAAATCAAAAGGAAGAAAAACTTGCATTAAAGTATAACAATGTAGTTCAATTCACATAAAACAGGGTGTAAAGACAAGAATGTGAAATTAACAATCACCACTATAACAAACAGAACTCAACTTACATCATACATGCATAAAATGAATATAGTCAAAGGATAATATTGATTAGAAGCCTTTGTAAAAATAATCAAACAATACATAAAATGAATATAGTCAAAGCATAAGATTGATTAAAAGCCTTTGCAAATAAATAAAATAATAATATTGATTAGATATAGGAGATTGACTATAAAGCAACATACCTGCTATAAAATTGATGAAAATATATAGGAGACATCAAAAAGAACTACATATGGTTCTTATTGAATCAGAAGAAACGTATAATAGAGTATATAGAGAGGTTTTGTTTAAGGCTTTTTAGAGATGAAAATAGTTTGGGTAACTTACATTCTAGTAGGTAAAGATATGTGTGAGGAGATCATGACTGGTCACTGGTGTTAAAACACAAGGTGAATATAGAAGATTTTCTGGTAACTGTAGTTGTGCAACAAGGGTTAACTTTGAACCCTTATCTTCTAAATTCAGTTCTACATGTGCTAACTACACATATATAAAAATGGTACCACTGCATTCTTTTCGTAAATAACGTAGTAATTAATGAAAAGTTTAAGATATGACAACAAGCCTTAGATTTAAGAAACATATTTTTTGGCCAAGTATGAAAGGCAAATTTACCAAGAGACACGCAAATCCCTGCTTTAAAAGTGAAAATTGGACATATGATAGCTCAAGTCTTGTGGTTAGTACTTAGTACCTTAAACCGTCATACAAAATTGTAGGAAGAGGGAGGTGTCAACCATGAAATCAATGTAGGATAGATAAAATGGAAAAATGTTTCAAGTGTGATATATAAAGAAAATATACCACTCAAGCTTACAAAAAATAATTTATAACTATAATACAAACAATATTGCATTGAACTAAATTTTGAGTGGTAAATATCAATTAAGAAATCAACTTAGTCTTGTAGAAATGAGAATCTTAAGTTGGATTAGTGAGTCACACTACACAATATAGGATTTGATAAATGTTTTCTAAATGATTAGTATGAGGGATATATTGTTGCAGCATTTGGCAGAGTTTCTAATTATCAAAAGCTTTCAGTTGAACAAACTGTTGTTGAAATTGAGATAAAGAATGACCGGTGCAAACCGAATGTAACTTAAAGGACTAAATCGGGATAAAATAAACTTAAAAGACTTAAGCGGGAATTGAGTTAAACTTAAAAGGACTATAGGTGTATTTTTACCTCTATATAAAAAAAGGCATGTTGCATACAAATAAATAAGAGAATGGAGCAATTATATCATAGTGTATATATTGAAAGGTATATGTATTACTATTACACTGAATATTGAAGTAATACTCACAAAATATTCGGTTTTTCTATTATATTAACAGGCCACATTTGGCATTCATAGAAAAACTTAGGTTTTATTATTTCAAAAAACCTAAAATTCTATTTTTTCCGCAATGGCCGGTATTTTGGCTAGCAGAAATTGGAATAGCGGCCACTATTGTCCTAATAGCGAAACTAGAACAGCATTGCGGTTTTCATAGCAGATTCATCAAAATCCGCTACGCTATAGCGGCTCTATAGCTGCTATTTGATAACACTGCTTTAAACCAAATACATGATAGGGATTTACTGCATCGATTGATCCATGTAGGCAACTCTGCCAAGTGAAAAAAAATGCCTGATTATTGTTCTAAATTCTTGTGAGTCTATTATATCAACAATAGAGCCACAAATCCCTCCTATTCATCCAACAATAAAATGTATACCCACAAATCCTCTACAACAAACAACAATCTCCCTTTTGTGAAGTTCTAAAATGACTAAGAAAACTAATGCTGTAGGCTAAAGATTGAATAGAGCGGCTATCAAGCCATGGCGCATTCTAATGTCAAGTACAGAGGACCAATTAAATTTGACAATAGAAGCAGTTTAGTTTCTCTGTTGATTTCCTTTGACTCACAGTTACAAATTGAAATTATAACACACACCAAAAGCACATGTGTGAACACAAACGTTCATTCTTTGCGCACTTGCAAATTATAATGGCAACCATATTAAAATTTCAAAAGCATACACTTGCAAATTACCTCTTTGTACACATCCAGTGGAAGTGGCAATCTAAGATACGCAATCCAAGCTTCAGTAAATTTTAACTTCATCTTCTTGGCAATATTGACTGCAGAAAGTACCTAAGTTTGATAACAATGAAGATGTAATAGATATAAAAAGTGAAGATACAAATAACTACAGCAATTCTGAAATAAAGAGATTATTCTATTATAATGATAATGATAGATTCATTAAAAAAGAAATTACAATTTATCCAAGGATAAAAGATCCTCGTTAATGAAAAAATTTGGGAGCAACATTGAACTAGCAATGAGTATGGAATAATACTTACATTTTTGTTATGCTTCTTGGACTTAAGCTGCTTATCATCGGCATTCACATCTCCAGAAAGTGTCTTTTGATCGCTTTCTATGGAAAAATAACCAAATTATAAAATATAAATGTATACTTCAATTTTTCCTTACTACGACAATGACAACCAAGTCTACTCCCACAAAACAAAGTGGAATCCTCTGTAGTGTATATGGATCAATCAAGCCATAAAGCTCTGTCATTTATTTGGTCCTAAGATACTTTTTTACTTCATCTAAAAAATTGTATTTTCACAAATTCCTCAAGGAAAAATAAAAGTAGCGCTAAATAGTGCATTACATGTATAAAAATATAGGCCTCAAAAGGATCAAGCAAAGATCTTCATTACGAAATAAAATTTTATAAAAAATAAAATCTAAAAGTGATAAGCATGCAGTCACCTGATACACTCCACATTTCGAAATCAGATGTATCATCTGATCTTTCAAGAGCGGGAACATGTGAGAGGGTGTAGTACATGTTGTGGATGACACACTCAACACTGCAAAAGATACATTTTTCAAGTTATCAATCGAACTAAATAAATTCATTTTCAAGTAAATTTTACATCTCCTAGTTTAAAATATAAAAACTAGGACCAAGTTTGCCTAGCATAAATAGTTGAGTTGTTTTCATGCCTTATACACGTAAGTTGCAAAAGTGCTTATATAGCATATTGTATGACATTGACATGGCATGTCATTTTTGCATGTAAAACATGAGACACAAATCATTTCAGATCAAAGAACATAATCTTATAATACTGCTGATAGTCGACAAGCTATGGTGATCTACGTTTCATAATAAAAGGAGGACATGGGAGAGAATAGAAGTAACCAGTGGCTATAGGTCTTACTAACTTTGAGCTCAATTGACTTTCATTGGCGCCGTCTGCACTTGCAGTTTTATCATCTAATAACAAGAAAGTGAATTATCAAACAAGAATACCCAAATATTTGGAAATTGAAAAGGCTGGCTAAGAAAGAAAATCACCTGAAACATCTTTTCCTTCCAAATTTTTAGTGAGCTTTTCTAGGCTTATTAATGTAAAATAACTGCACCAAATAACAAAATAATAATTCAGTAAAAAAGATAAAGCCCATAGATGAGATGAGTCTGTACTCAACACACACACACAAACACAAACACAAAACTAAAATAGAGAAATCAAATCAGTGAATTGTATATATACTATAAATAAATTGTGGCCGCCATTTTATTCATTCAAAATTTAAATTTAAAATGTAAATAATTGCTGAGTTCATATTCATATTCATATACATAACAAACAAAAATAATGAATAGCTCGCATAGAAAAACCCCCTGAAAGCATAATAATCATACCGGACATCAATATACTTGAAATACTTCGATATTAATAAATCCACCAAAAGTGCAGCAGGACTAGTAGAGTGAATCTAACAAAGCCAATCAAAAACCAAACAAATTAGATTAAAAAAACATTAATTATTCAAACTATGTCACAAAAATAAATAAAAAGTGGCATTAAAATCAGAATAAATAACTTACAATACCACGAATAATCCTATGATACAAAGAAAAGTGAAAGCTTCCTCCATTAGAAACCTTAACAAACTCCATCAAAGTATCCAAAACAAGCTCCTTAAGAGTCTCATCAGATTCATCCGAAACAAGAACATCGATAAGAGACTTAAGAAACTCATCGAATTTGGAACGTAGCCAAGTGAAATAAATGAACTCGGATTCGTCGCCGTCGAAATCGGAGACAGTGGCGGAGGAAGATGGTAGTTTAGGAAGAAGAGGGAGGAAGAAGGAGTGAAGAGAGAGAAGCGATTCGAGGACATGGTGAGGTGGAGAAGAAGGTGAAACGAAAGTGAGAAGAAGAGGGAGGTTGTTTATATGTGATGCTGATGAGAGTAATTCGGAGCCTAGGGTTTTGAGTTCTGCGACGCCGTATTGTTTTGTTTTCGTCTTCTTCTTCTTGTTCTTCATTGGAGGCTCCATTGTTCAGTTCTTAGTTCTTAATTCTTACGGTTCGATGCAGTAACGCAGAAAAGTTTCGTCAGGGTTTAAGAATTTGGAGGTATGGATTGGGTTGGGTTTTTCTTTTTGAGTCGGAAAATTGGTAGTTTTTGGGCCTGTTTTGGGCCTGTTTTGGGCCAAATTTTATTATAAGCCCAGTTTACTGTTTCTGTTGTAGTAAAGTGACGAGTTACAATTTACCCTATTCTTATACCAAGAGGTTGCTTTATGCGCCTCCGTGTTTATGGTAGACACCTATCTGTCTCAAAAAATTGGTACTTTAATGTGTTTTTTACTCAATGATAATTGAATGATTGAAACTGTAGGACTTTTTCTAAAAAAATACCTTAATTATAGAATAAAAATTTTAAATATGATTTTATGAAGAACTATTTTAGTTTTAGTCACTATAAAAATTGATTTATGTACTTGCAATTTCAAAAAAATAATTAAAAGTCCCTTATGAATTTTTTAAAAATCAGAAATAAATTAATTTAAAGAAGTTTAATTAATTAATTTTACACAAACTTAAATCTCCCTTCCTTCTACTTCATCTTCCTCCTTTCTTTAATCTACAAACCATAAAGTGTTCAAACCTCATGATAACACAATCATCATTGCTGTTTATATTCTTCTTTGTTTATCCATCTTCTTCGTGCTGATTTTTATTATTAAATAACCATAAAAAATAAGGTTAAATACCACCGGTGGTCTCTTAAGTTAATTTCGATTAACGATTTAGTCTTTTATCTTTTTTTTTTCGATTTAATTCTTTATGTTTTTAAATAATTTCAGTGTTACCCTTTAAGTGGGGTTACGTTAAGAAAAAGTTAAAAAAATCCCTTATCTAGATCATTGCATATGTTCATCAAACCTCTATGAACGATTGTCACAGATCTGAAGTGATGTATATGGAGTATAAATACACCATAGCTTCAGTTTTAACGAATCAATTCTACAACCAAACTTAGATTATATTTTGAATATTTTTTTGAAATATTTCTAAAATATAAAGGGTAATTTTTTCTGAACACGGATGATGAATTTTTTTTTTCTTAACGAAACCCCACTTAAAGGGTAACGCTGAAATTATTTAAAAACATAAAGGATCAAATCGGAGAAAAAGAAAAAGATAAAGGACTAAATTGAAATTAAGTTAAAGGACCACGGGTGGTATTTAGCCAAAAAATAAATATCAACGACTTTACAAACCCAAATAAGATTGAAGTTCAAATAGTTGAGGATATGATAAAAAGAATAAGTCATGGTGCCCTGAAGTTAAAATGTAAGAAGCAAAACTTTTTTTTTTTCTTTCTAAGGATAAGACTCAAAGGGTGAGGCAGATTTTTTTTTTATTGTGATTTTGTTCTAATTTATTAGAGATGTATATTTTTAGAAGAGAAACAAATAAAATGATGAAATAGGAATCGAAAAAGTTTGATAGCAAGTGAATTCCTTGAAAAATACGAGACGGTGAACGTGACATAGCCCAATCCGAGGGTAATCTCATTAAAGCAATCACTTAAGTACTCCAAAATAAAAATAAAAATTTTACTTTATCAAAAGGTCTTAAAAAAAATTACTTAATAAAAGACTTTAAATTTTAATATTTTTAAAATTAAAACATATAAATATTTTCTAAATTTAATATTGTCTCAACAATATTTAAAGAATTGAAAAAGAAATATCACATGACATCAATTATATTAATTTAGTGATGTTATGTTAAAATTTGAAAATTTCACTTTAAACCTCATATTAAAAATAGCTTTAGGCCTACACATGTGTGTTGGTCAGCCCGTGATTTTATCAAATTATTACATTACCAACCAAAAAATTTTGTGATAAAATATTTTGTTATGGAAAATATGTAGAATAAATTACACTCATTGCACGTCTTTAAGACTAATTCAACTGACAAGTGTCGCTATTATTAGGTTCGACGTCTCTCTCGAATCCGAGATCTTATGGTAAGATTGTTTACATTTTAATCTCAATAGAGAGAATTAGTTATACATAGACATGAGACTTAGTCAACTTTCCTCTTTGATTGCTCAATCTCTTTAACTTATAAACACAAGAAAAGATACAAATATCATCATTCTAATATTTCAAATCCTAATTACTAATTACGTACTGTCTACATTCATTTATGAGATATCGTATGTTTTCAATCAAATCAAGTTAATAAGCAACATAAAATATACATTAAAAACCGAATAAATTTGACACTTATCACACACCTCAATGAATATTTTACAGAGAGAAAAATTACATATAATTCACGAAAATGAATATTTTATATAAAACCTGACATCTTAATAATAGAAATCAGACTTAATAGATATTTTTGTTATATTTGTAGCAGAACATAACTATTATTTAATAATAATAATATAAATATAATAATTGCTCTTATGAGTGAAAACTAATTGGTAGTTTCTGTACACAAAATAAAAAAATTAACCTATGGTTAATACAGGTCACTTGGACTAGTACAATCTTTACAAAGTGTCTAAAAAATTACATAAAACCATAATATATTAATAAGATATTTTCACTAAAAGAAAAGATAAAAATGAAAAAGGAATTTATAAATATAAATTATTTGATGTAATGATAAATAAT
>JBBPBP010009778.1:38795206-38810984 GCA_037974735.1 Cicer chorassanicum | reverse complement strand
TTATTTGTATAATGTTTTTAAAAATAATGAAAAAGTATAATTACATTATCTAAATTAATTCCATGAGAACTTGTTGTATGTGATCTGAATAAAAGAGTTATTGAAAAATAAAATATAAATTAATTAAAATATATTTTATAAATAACTGCATCAAATGTGTTAAATTAGTTAAGTTTTTCTTATATTTCTTATCGCTAAATATAATTTTGTGTTGCTTACTTTTTAAATATAGGGAGTAATTTATATTATTTTGACAAAAAGTTTATAACATGTTTAGAGTTATGATTATATTCAAAATATCTATCAATAGAAAAAAGTAATACTATTGTACCAAAACAGAAAGAAAAAAAAATACTATATATAAATGTAAATAAATAGCACCAATTTAATAGGAGTATCAACAAAAGAGTAATGCTTTTTTTAAAAAAAAAAATGTTCATCATTACAAAATGCGATGGCATTTGGCACAACTTGAAAAAGTCACGGTTGTGTGTGATTGGCTATATAATTTTTTGAATTAAATAATAATATATTAAAAATAATTACATTAAATAATTACATTAAAAATAATTAAATAATAATAATATATTAATAATATATTGTGTGTGATTGGCCAAATTGTTTTTAATAGCTACTTGAGAAAAGTATATAACATAAAAGATTATCTTTATCAAGAACACACAAGAAACGCTTATTAATGGCGAAGAAAAAAAGCACGTTAGAGAAAGTTGTGTTGTACAAAAGCAAAAGTTGGAGCATTGATGAGTTGAAAAGTAAGAAGAATAACAACACTAATAAGATTTTGATATCAATCAGTATTGTGGGTAGTTCGGGGCCATCATTAATTGTTGTGAATGAGAATGATCTTGTTTGTGATATTATTGAAAAAGCTCTTAAATCTTATACACGTCAAGGGTGACTACCTCTTTTGAGATCTCATGCCACTGTTTTGCTATTTATTGTTCACATCATGTGACTAATAGTAAAATTTTCTTAAAGATTTTTTTGTTTTAACTCTTTAGTTTTAAAATTAAGTAGTATAATAATTTGGATTTTAGATAAAAATAAATAAAATTTGAGTAATGATTATGTTAATGAGAAATCGAATTCCATACTTTCAATCGATCCATTCTTAAAGATAATTTTATTAATTACCAATTTTAAATTTTGATCTGTTGATATTACTCCACCAATTTAGAAATATTTATGTCGAAGTATATTTAGTTTTTTTAGATTGGTTATCCACTTTTTTTTAATAAAAATTGTCATCAATTTGTCGAAGATTTTCAAATTTCTTTTGAATTTTCATGTCCCTTTTTATGTTTAAAGTGGTTTTTGTTTGTTGTTAATCAATTCATGCTAGATTGCACAATTTCCATTGCATGTTTTCTTTTTGTTGTCCTTTCTTATGTTTGCATTTTTTTTAAACACTAATATTTATTAATAAGAGCTCAAATCAAATGTTAGGAGGGCTACGACATTCCTTTTCTTATAGATAAAATTGAATTTCTCTACCATTGTCGAACATAGGAAAGCGATTCTTCTGCAATAAAATCGCACAAGCAAGCCTATGTTCATCGTCTTTATCAATGTTTTTAAGTTTGAATCATATTCATTTTTAGAACAAATTTAATTAGACGACCTTATGGCAAAATTAATAGCATAAGTGTTGACAAAAAAATTGATATTTTTAGAAATGTTATCTTTTGTTTACTTCTGTATAAGTTAACTTATTCTCATAAGTTGTTTTTGAATTTAAATTTACTACAACTGATTTTATTGTTGTGAGTATATCTGAACTGTTTAGATTTTAAATATAAATTTTAATTATTTCAAAATCTAAAGTCCGAATTTGAAGTCTAGACCATCTAATTTTGATTAATTAATCTAGATGTATTTAGCTATACTATAATCAAAGTCTGCTGACCGCAACCAATCTCTGTCTCACTTAATTAGTTTAAGTCTAGTTTACTATTATATATTTGTAAAAATATAACCTTTTCTTTTATAAATGCTTATGTTGAATAATGAGTTTATTGTTGGAACATTTTGACAGCTCTATATGAATCGGAACCCATATGATTTTTTGGGTTGAAAAAATTTGTGTTATGTGAAAAACAACCATCCCAAAAAACAGAAGAAAGACCAAAGATGATAGCTAAAAAAGGAATTGGTAGCACTACAAAAAAAAAGATCTACTGTGACACTCAACTTTTAGTGATACCTTTTTATTTGTCACTATAATTACTTTTAGCTACAGACAAAGTGTCACTTATTCTCATTTAATATAATAGATTATGTTAACTTAGAAAAAAAAATTAAAATATTGACATCAAAACTAATTTATATATAATAACAATTCGCATTTCACTCACTCCTTCAAAGCATAAAAAAGTTTTTGGATCTATAAAAAAAGTTTTTTTTATATATAATTTAATTGATAAATTAAAACTCACAAATTGTGTTTTTTTTTTTATGTACTTTGTTTAATCCTCTTTCAAAAATATTCAAATTCACACTTTGTAAGAGATTTGCCAGCTAGATCCAACTCCCATTGTCAAGTGGTGAAACTTTTGATACTTCATTTTTACCTGTACAACACCATACAATTCATGCGGGACGGAGAAAGAAAATCACCCAATGGTTGAGGATGATGGTGAAGATCATTAAGCTCAATAATATTACAACAATATTCTTTTATAAACATACAAATGAGTTACAAATACAGCCTATATTGGTCATCTTTTCAATTTTTTTAAAACAAAATAATACATATTATTTTGTTCCTATTATTTCTAAGAAAATCACAAGTAGAATGAAGTCTTAAAAACAAAATTAATTTTTTATGATGATTGAGTACACCCAAATCTCCACACGATGGAGAATGGCGATGGCCACTAACATCCCTAGCTTTCCACTACCAAATGAATCATCAAAACCACTGATTTTGAAAGCCGCGTCACTGCTTCATTCCATATGAGAACTTATGGGAATACATTCAAATTAGTATTGATAAAATTTAAACATTATCTTCGATTTTGATATATTTTGAGTACATTATCAATTCTAAAGTCCCCCCAAAATCTCCCACCAATTCTATCATATGAGCAAAACACACTCACTATGATCCGATTTCACAAAAGGGGTTCAGGAATTCTTTACATTTACGTCACATTCTCTTCTTCCCTTGATAATTTTACATGCTAGAGGGAGCCCAGAGTTTGCAGGGAGGGTCGAATCAAAACCAAAATTGTTTTCCATACTGATTAAAATCGCATTTCACTCGGCATTTCAAGCAGCAACAATTCGCATTTCACTCACCCCTTCAAAAATTGCAACAACAGATTCAGATTTGTTCATCATTCGATTTCTTCTTCAGATTCAGATTTCTTCATCATTTTTTTGATTTCGTCTTCAGATTCAGATTTCTTCATCATTTTTTCAAAAACAAACATCACTCTCCCTTTCTCTCTCTCTCTTTTCACAAACGGAGGTTAAAGAAAGAAGACAAAAAACCCTAAAGTTTTTCGAATTGTGTTTAATTGCTTCGATTTTAGTGTTTTCTAGGGTTTCGATGCAGTGAGTTTGCAAGATCTGCAACGAACGAGACTTGAATCACGGTAACAATGGATTCCACTGATAAGGAGCTTGAAGAGGAACTTCTACAAGCAGGAAAAAAACTCATAGATCCTCCTTCTTCCGTTGATGACTTACTTAGTCTTCTATGTGTAAATAAACACACTCTTCTCTTTCTCTTTTAATTTCGTTGAATTTTTTATTTCTCTGTTTTTTTTTTCTAGCATTTTGTTTCGTTTGTTTTGTGCATGGAGCTTGTTCGTTAGGTTTTCTTTAATTGATTTTGCATGTTGTTGATGCCATGTTTTTGCCCTTATTGCATGGATTCTGTATGAGTTTTTTTTGAATTGTTTATGATGGCTTGTTGCTGTTTGTTCATAATTCATGATCTTCGTTAAATGTTTGAGGTTGAAAAAACTGAAAATAAATTTTGTTTGTAGAAATCCTCAATTGAGTGATGTACGTGATGAAAAAAATTGAAAATAGAATTAGACTCGTACACAATTCTTTATGTTTTGATATTTGTATTGTAGATTTGTGTGCACTACTTTTTCAGTTGCCTCATTTCTTGAAGGTACTGACTAGCTAGGTTTGATTGGTAATATTAATAAGTCTACTAATCTCAAAATTAGTTTGGATGTTGGCATCTATTGATTAGGTTAGGCCATTTTCCAACAAGTAGAGTAAGTGGAAAAAGATGAATTGTTTGCTGATATCGAGTTCATTCAGATTTGTTACCTATTCTATCAGAATTAACGATCAGAAACCAACTATATATCTGGGCATAGGCGGTGCCATCTAATATATGTCTCCATTTGTTGTAAATATATTAAGCTCTACTAAATTTGTTTCTAGAGAAAAAGAGGGATTAAGGAATGTAGGATAACTAGTTTTTGTAAGCCAAGCTAAAATAAGAAATTTAAAAGTATTACGTTATCGGTCTTTAAAGTGCCTCTTGTATCGCGTTTAAATTAGTTATGTTTGTTATTGATTTTAAGTACAGTAAAATTTTAGGAATATAATACTTTTCTCAGCCTACCAAATTATCTATTTATAAGGAAAAACGGTACCAATTATATTCGTTAGTCAATAGGGTTTTGAATACATTTTCTTGGCGTGGACAATTTGATATCTTTGAATTGATGAGGTATAATTTTGACTGTTGTAGCGACGTACTCTGTGAATGTAAATTAGTTCCTTGCCATCAAATAAAAGGAAAAAAAAAAATTACATTGCAAAATGTTTACCTCTAGTGGCTGGTGCCATCTCTTCTTTTGGAGTGAATCATGAGTTTACTGCCATGTTATTCCCTCTCATCATCAGTTCTGTGGGCATCCTTGTTTGTTTGCTCACCACCTTATTTGCAACTGACTTTTTTGAGATCAAGCTTGTAAAGGAAATTGAGCCAGCATTGAAAAAACAGCTCGTTATTTCAACTGCACTGATGAGTATTGGGATTGCAATTGTAAGTTGGATAGCACTCCCATCTTCCTTCACCATCTTCAACTTTGGATAGCATAAAGTTGTCAAGAACTGGTAAGTTTCATAACTTATTGTTAGGAACCACTTTGTAGTGAAACAATTGTTAATGGATGGGTTCCTGTAATTTTGTTAAAATGATGAATTGAACGATATGTTTTTAATATCTAAGTTCTCATTGGATTGGTTTTTGGCTTTCAGGCAGCTATTCTTGTGTGTTGCTGTTGGTTTTGGGCAGGGCTTATCATTGGATTTGTTACTGAATACTATACTAGCAATGCATACAGGTAAGCAATAATGGACCATATTTTACATTTTTCATCTTCATTCATCTATTTGATTAGAAGTTCACTGGACTTTACATTTTTTTTTCTTTATGGTTTTGCAATCCCGTACAAGATGTTGCAGACTCCTGCAGGACTGGTGCTGCCACCAATGTTATATTTGGCCTCGCTTTGGGATACAAGTCTGTTATCATTCCAATTTTTGCCATTGCAATTAGTATTTTTGTTAGTTTCAGTTTTGCTGCCATGTACGGTATTGCTGTTGCTGCCCTTGGAATGTTGAGTACCATTGCCACTGGATTGGCCATTGATGCATACGGTCCAATCAGTGACAATGCCGGAGGTATTGCTAAGATGGCTGGAATGAGTCACAGAATTCGTGAGAGAACTGATGCCCTTAATGCTGCAGGGAACACAACTGCCGCCATTGGAAAGGTTTGGTTTTCCTCCTTTTCATTTTACCTCCTTCAATTTAATTTTCTAAGATTACGGTGGCACTACTTTTCCTTCCATGTTCTTGATATGTGATATTTGTCTCTTATAGGGATTTGCTATTGGTTCTGCTGCCCTTGTGTCTCTGGCCCTTGTGTCTCTTCGGGGGTTAATTTTAACAAAAATTGCAAAAAGTCAAAAAGCATTGTCTAACTTTCCTCGTCAACTAGTAACTCTGTTGTAGTATAACAGCATTAATTAATTTCTCATCTTGTAGAAGTTATGTAGGTCTCAAGACAATGGCTGACCAAAATATTTATCACATGTGCTTGATATTGCGTTTCTTTCTTGGAACTACAGCAAGTTGAAAGTTGCCTATCAAGGGTTGAACAGTCACCTACTGAATCTATGCAAAATGCACTCTCTCCATCATTGAAAGTATTAATTGCTAATAAACTTGTAAAGCATTCAGATGTTGATGTCAAAGTTGCAGTTGCCTCCTGCTTCAGTGAGATAACAAGAATCACTGCACCTGATGCTCCTTACAATGATGACCAAATGAAGGTTTGCTTGATTATTTTCTGTTCTAAATTAAAATTAATTGTATTCTATTCTGCTGTCGTGCTTTTTACAAACTCTGTCTGTTGAGTTTAATGGTGTCATTTTCTTTCAGGAGGTCTTTAGATTAATTGTATCGTCATTTGAAAATCTACATGATAGCTCAAACCGATGGTACCAAAAGAGGATTTTAATCCTCGAAACAGTTGCAAAAGTCAGGTCATGTGTGGTAATGCTGGATCTTGAATGCGATGCCCTCATTTTGGAGATGTTTCAGCATTTCTTGAAGACAATAAGGTAAGAGCTGTTGTATATAAGTCCAGCATTATAGCTTCGGGATGTTTTGTAATGCATTTCTTAGATTTTATGCCGAACTTGACCACACAAAATCGACTTGTAAGGGTAGGATTATCAAGCCTTATACGATGTGTTTAGGCTTATATCTCTAGGCGAAGTTGGACTTTTGCATTGTCATGAATATCAATTTTTTATCCTCATACATGATATATAATCTTTAGATGTTTGTATTGAGAAATTTACTTTTAACTGAATGGTAGGGTTGGTGTTCCATTTGGTTCTGAACTTTAATGACGGATATCATTATCATTATTGGTTCTAAGTAGTAAGTATTAGATAATGATGTCAATGTTTCTCCTGTGGTATGCCTTCCTTTTTTTTTTTGTGCAACTGAATGTGGACTTTTATTGCACTCAATCATTGTATGCTTTGCAAGGTGAATATATATATATAGGGAGCATATCAATTAAGAGGAGTTTTACAATGAGAGCGTGAGAGAGTTAAATCTTGACCACACAATCATACATGGTTGGTCAAGATTAGAAGTAAAAGTCAAGTGATTTTTTTAAGTGATCATGTGCTACTTAAATAACTCTTAATCATGACCATCTATGTATGGTTGTATGGTCAAAATTTAACCCTCTCATTGTAAAACTCCTCATTTGATATGCTCTCTATATATATAAGATAAAAGAGGCAGCTAATTTATTTCAACAGTAATTAAATATTAGATTCTGTGACATTTCTTCACACTAATACAAGCCAGATGAGATGAAATGATTTTGTCTATGGTTTGAATTGAATATGAAATTATTACTAGAAGCAGGAGTTGTAGTTGTAGTGTATTTCTGGTTTCTTTACCTAGTTGGATGCTAGATGCGTGAATATGGTTCTAAGCAGCTTTGTTTAAAACTTTCAGGGAACATCACCCAGGAAATATTTTCTTGTCCATGGAAACCATAATGATCCTTGTTCTTGAGGAAAGTGAAGATATATCTCTTGATTTACTCTCTCCAATCTTAGATAGTGTGAAGAAAGACAATGAGGTTGAAAATTTAATTTCGTTCATTTTAATAGATCGTGATTATGAAACGGAAACATATTTTATCATGAATTTCTTACTATTGTCTTGGTTGCTGTCATTATGATTCAGGAAGTTATGCCAATTGCTCGAAAGTTGGGGGAAAGAGTTCTTCAAAGTTGTGCAGCAAGGCTTAAACCTTATCTAGTGCAAGCTGTGAATACCTTGGGTATTTCTTTGGATGATTATAGTGATGTTCTTGCCTCAGTATGCAAAGATACATCAGATAACTTGGTGCTAAATGATGTATGTGCTACTAGTGATCATGTGGTGAATTTCATTCTTTTGGCTTGACAATTTTTCTTCATGAAATAGCTTATTATTTCGTTTGTTTTTGGTCCAGGTACATGACTGCAAATCAGCAGAAGAGCCTGTGGAGGAGTCGGCACAGGTGTGTCTGTTCTATCCATATGTTTTGTTTTTCATTTGGCTGTTCTATTTTTTACCCTCCAGCTTTGGGACACTGGAAGATGTCAATTTTTCTTGATCAGGTGGATAGCGAGATTACAAAAGAAGCCACACCACCTCAACAAGATAATGCTGCTGAGGACAGATCTCCCAAGTCTGTAATGAGCAATGGCATTGCGCAGGCTGGAGAAGATGATGCTTTAATAGATTCAAAATCCCTAAAGAAGCAAGATGATACTAACTCTTCTGTTCTGTCAAAAGGTAATAATTTGTCGGGTAATGATTTATAGACATTGAAAAAGTTGACAATAAAGAACAAAAGCCGGAACAAAGTACAAAGAAGGAACAAAGTACAAAGAGGGGAGGTAGGAAATCGAGCTCTTCAAAATCGGCAAAGCCTTCTAAGAACTCAAGTGCTGTTAGTGAGAAGGAAGCCGAGGAAACAATTGACTCTAAAAGTCACATCAAAGAAGTTCCTAGTTCTCTTAACGAGGATGGTGTTGTTGAGGCTACTGGAACTTCAGAGAATGACAGAGAGATTAAAGTTAAGATTTCATCAACTAAAGCAGGTGACATTGTTTCTCCTTCACCAAGCGAGAGCAATCATGATGAGAATCGCTCAATGAAACGTGCACGGACAAAAAAGAAAGATATCTCTGTGAAAAAAGTGGCTGTAGAAGATGATTCAAAAAGGGTGTCTGAAGGAACATGTGATTCAGAAGTAAAACCAACAAAGCCATCAGCAAAAAAGGGACTTGGTTGTAGCTCTGACATGAAAATTACTACTTTTGTTGATGCTGTAAAAAAGGGTAGTGGAAAAGCAGAAGAAAGAACAAAGGGTGATGGTGGGTCATCCTCACGGAAGTCGGAGGAAAAGAAAAGGAAGGGACAGGAGAAAGGTAACTTAGAAAAAGGTCTAGCAAAATCTTCCTCTGAAGATGAGGATAAGGTACTTTTGTGCTTGCTGTTAGAACATTTCTTTGCTATAATTTATTCATATCACTGCAACATGATATATTTTTGTATGATCTAATTTCATTTCAATCTTACCACAAGGATATGATACTCATGTTAGGGCTATAATTAAAATGCTAGGAATGCAAGTAACATGCATTTAATAGAATTAGTAAAATTAAATTATATTTTATTGTGTGTTTCAATGACATTAGTTAATAAAAATAAATTAGAAATTTAAATTTAATTTACTGGTATTAATAATTTAGAATTACAATTAAAAGGGAGATAAAATAAATTTAATTTAAAAAATAATAATAAGTTTTAGTGACAGACGATACCATAGGAATAGATGAATTCTTTATTTATATTTCTTTAGGTTTTAGTGACAGACAATACCGTAGGAATAGATCAATTCTTTACTTATATTTATCTAGTTTTTAGTGACAGTCATTATTGTAGGTAGAAATAAAAAACATGTAGTGACAATCGTCAGAACATGGAGTGACACTCCTCAAAGTGTAGCAGGACGCCCCCTTAAAATTGACACTTGATTTGGGTGTCACTCAAAGTATTATTGACCTTTACCTACAGTTTTTAACATTTAGTGACACACTTTGTGTGTCACGATAAGTCAATTTTTTTGTAGTGTAGGTGGAAATCATTTACTTTCAATCAAATCATTCAATCTAAAAAGTTCCAGAATGAAACCTCTCAGTAAAAATCTCTCATCCACTACAAAAAAATTGACTTCTAGTGACAGACAAAAGTCACACTCCATAGGTAAATATCAAGAATACTTTGAGTGACACTCGGATCAAGAAAATATAAATAAATAATTGATGTATTCCTACAGTATTGTCTGTCACTAAAATCAAGATAAATATAAATAAATAATTGATCTATTCCTACGGTATTGTCTGTCACTAAAACTTATTATTATTTATTATATTAAATTTATTTTATCTTCCTACTAATTATAATTCTAAATTATTAATATCAGTAAATTAAATTTAAATTTCTAATTTATTTTTATTAACTAATTCCATTAAAACATACAGTAAAATTTAATTTAATTTTACTAATTCCATTAAAACATACAATAAATAGTTATTTTGCTCTAAAATATTCAATAAACTTTCAACAGCAGCCATAATAAGTTTCATAACATTTATTGTGATAAACTGCAAACTAATTTCATAAAGAACAACCATCATCTTCCTAAACAAAATATTTGATAAATACTCCAAAAAGTTTTGGATGTGAATATTATAAGTAAATAGAATAGGGGATCCAAATCCAATCAAAAGAGTAAGTTGGCTTTATGCTAGACCTTAAATGACTCTCCTCACCTCTCTAGTTTGTAGTGCTTATTGGCAAATGGCATTTGATTCTTGTGTTATTATCCTGTTGCTTCTTCCTCTTCCTGCATGACTACTTCTCCCAATGTTGTTTCCTCCAGATAAAGAATCATCATTCACATTGTTGTTGGTTACCTAAAGAACTTTCTCTAGCTCATTGTTGATCATCTTCAGCTCATTCTCAGTCACTTCATCTTCCTTTTCAGTTATTATATTCTCAATACATATTGAAAATGTTGGTGTTTACAATAAATTTCATTGCCAATTCATTTTATGTGAAGTGTTAAACAAGATTAGTTTCAAATTACTATTATTAGACCATTCGTGTATATAAGCTAATAAATCTGATAAGTAATGAGTTTAAATTGGGTCAAGACCAGTAAGAAAAAGTGAACCAAAATTTGATACATTTATCACTACACAGACTAAGTTCCATTTGCAAGTGGTAAATATGAAGATCAACGTGTTATTTGATCTTCATCCAGACAATTTCAAAGGGAAGCATAGACATTCCATGAAATTAATGCCTTTAGAGAATAAAAGATAAACACGACAACGAAAAAAGTTACAGGAGAAAATGTTTACCACAATAACGATCATTAACATGGGAAGAAACTATAAATTGTGGTTTGCTTCCTAGGTTTATGCTATAAAACTTCCCCGCTAGACAAGCTGAAGTTCATGTACATTAATGAACAACAAACAACCTCCTAACAAGTTATTATAAAAATCCACCTCATGATTTTGACACAAATATGCATCTGCATGTATATATCTCTGTGTAAGTATGTTTACATGAAAAAGAAAACCGTGACATTGAAAGATAAAAAAAACAACCAAAGTAGCAAATTATCAAACATTTTGCATAAGATTAAAGAATAAATTCATAGTTAATCTCATTTTGTCAGAATTACTCCTTTCAATGACTCTTTATAGACATTGAACTTCATTGATTCAACCATCTAATTAATACTATTTATTATTGAGTAGATTCAATCTACAAATTTTCATAAAATTTTAAAAATATTTGATACTTCATCAAAAAAAAGTTCAATTCAATATATAATATGCTTTTTAAAATACAATTACAATTAAAATTAAAATATTGACTATAAGATTATATAGCCACATATATCCAATTTCTAAATAATTTTGGTCAAGATAATATGAAAATAAAATAATTTTGGTCAAGATAATATGAAAATAAAATAATTTTGGTCAAGATTATCATCAAATTATTGTTAAAATTGATCATATAGTATGATAGCATACATACTAGGTTCATCAGGGCAATCGCAGAAACCCAATTCATCAGAATAATCAAAATCACAAAAAACAAAAAAGCAATAAAAAGGTTAGTGAGTTGTGCACTTGAAAGGGGATACCTACCTAGAGGGTGAAAGTTTGGTTTCGGATAACAATAGTACTTGTGTTCCTCATCAACTGTTGTTGCCTGCCCTACAATGCAGATAAAACTAACAAATCATTTCATGTAATAGGCATGCCTAGCTACCTGCAAATAAAGATGTATATAACTTACCAATTACAAGGTCTGTGAAGAGTTCAGTGTTATTCTGTCGAAATTTTCTATGCCTCCATCCAAGCAACTGCAGCAAATTAAACAAACAACTTAGAAGATATGTAGTATAAGCAGCAAAGCATATATTGATTGATTGATGGATCTTAATTACCTTCGTCCTTTGAAATTGACAATGTAATTGTTTTTTGATCACCTGACAAGCTAGCTATATAAAGAGAAGGAACTCTATTAATTTCATAAGACCGATCACATTCCACAAAGCAAGCTGATTATTATGTTAGTATAAAGAGATAAAATATAGAGATACTTACAAACCAAACCATTGTTTGATATAATAGACTGTATTCTTCCATTTACCTTCTCATCTTGCAACTTCCTTCAAAGATAAAGTTTGAGCATCAGCCGTATGTATGGTGCGACAGATTTTCTATTGTCGTAGTCTAACCTTAAGAGGACTTCACTTTCAAGACGGTGCAACTTCCACTCCGACTTTTGAATATCATAAAAAACCATAAAAACAGTTATATTCAGAGTCACAGGGTACATAAATATATTAACCAAATTAGCTATTTTCAATATTTGTAAAAAAAAAGCTATTTTTCCACTGAACACCATATCAATATTGTTGTTTCACTATCTACTGTGTTATGTAAATCAACAATCCTCATGCTTCTATTACTGTTATATATATTTGCCTTTCAAAAAAATATATAATAATTCTAGTCTATAGAAACACAACACATTGGTACTGCTGTTTTGTATTTTCAAAGATTTGTATCATGTTAACAAACTAGTTTGGTGTAAGAATATTTGAAAAGAGGAAACAAGTAATGCAAGACCTGACATGCGGTTCCACATTACGAAACAACATGACAACGTGAGCACTTGCTAAGGTTAGTTGTTGTGAAACATCCATCACACCTTTTGTGGGATGAGTTATTGTTATTTGGAACACAAACATAAGCCTCTTCTCTAATAATCACTTCCCCTGCAATACAGCCACAGTTAACTTTGTTTTTAGTTGTCTACATCAAATTTTCCAGCATTAGTATTTCAATTTCCATTCAACTACTACTACAATAATGAAACTAGTTCGAGAGAAAAACGTGGATAAAAATCCCTAGTAGTAATTAAAGACAGAACAGCCCTCTCCTGGAACGGTAGAAACGGTTAAATTACGATCCATCAGTGCCCTTTGCAAATGCTCCATTTCCGTCTTCACTTAGTTCAAAAAATCCGGTTAGTTACATCACAACTTATTACTCTTACTACTAATATAAATAAATAAAAGATAGCCAACCAAAAACATTTAAACCAAGTGAGTGATATGAAGTCAATGCAAATAAAGAGTAGGGATGGCAATTAGATCAACGTCGCTATTCATACATTATTAATGCTTTAATACTAATGAGAAGTCAACTGTCTTATTTAAAAGTCGATTTCTCAAACGATTAACCAATATAGTTGTAATAGCAACCCACGGTTTGTGACTATTAACCATAAATCGATTCCTCAAGTTTAAATTCAATGGATATTTATCATAAATCAAGATTTAAAAAGTGTTTTTCAATAACCATTCAAATCAAATCTCATATCATGATTTATCAAGTCATAATAAAAATTAAAATCAAAGATAAATATTACTATTCATGAATAACTAGAATATATATAATTTAGAAGAAGATATTTAATGTTAAAAGATGATTCATCAAGATTTGCTTAGCTTTTCAGCTTTGGCCTTGAAATTATTTGTTTGCTTTTCTCTTTGATTGCTCACCCTTTTTAACCTATAAACACAAGAAAAAATGTAAATATCACCATTCTCATATCTCAATTCTTAATTACTAAATGTATACAATAACTTAGGGAATATCATATGTTTTCAATCAATTCAAGTTAACAATTGACATGAAATATACATTAAAAACTAAATAAATTTGACACTTATCATACACCTCAATGAATATTTTATAGAGATAAAAATTACATAATACACGGAAATAAATATTTTATATAAAAGAATATTGACATCTTAATTTGAAAGTTATATTGAAGATAAAGTTTTTGTTTTTTGTAAAACATTCTATCGTGAAACTTTTTCTCTGCATTTCTTAATTTGAAAGCATTTATTTTTTTCTCTCAATTTATATGACATTTAAGAAGGCGTGCAATCACTAGAAAATGAAAAAGTAAAAGTCTTTTCTAGTTCTGAACTGGTTTTAACTATTAAACGGTTCACAAAATTCAGTTTTGATTTTGAATTGGTCCGATAAAAGTCATTGCATACATAAATCTTGTAATTTGTCTCAAAATTAATATGAATTTAGGAAATAAAATTTAATATGGCACCCAAGTGTGGATATGGGATTTTGGAGAGAAGAGAAAGAGATGACTTAATTTTCTTTTTAAAATCAAGCAAACTATAAAATATTTTTAAGAATATATGAAGTGCGATTGAAATGTTATATAGTCATATATCTTTTCATTCTTTCAATTTTTATAAAAATATCAAATATATATTAAAATATTGACTTAATCTTCCAAAACTTTTTAAAATGAACTTTTCCCATATACCGTTGATGATTAGTCTCTTTAGTCTGATGCTATTGATGATCAATTGAAGACATCTTTAAACCATAAGTGACAAGACATAAATTAATGTGGCATAACTTTTCTTCTCAAACCATGCTATTTTGTTGCTCATTTTTTCTTATTTTCTTTTCAATATTAATTTTATCATCTCTTCTTTTTCTATTTTTAAGTTATACATTTAAGAATC
This sequence comes from Cicer chorassanicum, assembly GCA_037974735.1. NCBI lineage: Eukaryota > Viridiplantae > Streptophyta > Magnoliopsida > Fabales > Fabaceae > Cicer > Cicer chorassanicum. The sequence continues at coordinate 38,796,235 of JBBPBP010009778.1, read as the reverse complement.
ATAATATGATAATGAAGACCAATACACCATTTTAGGGTATAGATTACCATAAAAAAATTCCATTTATGCATGCATCCACCCAATTGTTCCATTTATATTTTAAATAAACTTCACCAAAAAAAAAATCATAAAAATATAAAACAAGTACGCAAAAGTACAAATAAAGTGTGTATATAACAAAAGCTCTCAACTAAGGAGGAATGTACAACAAGAAATCTAACACATCACCCCTCTATTCCAACAATTTTAATTTCAATTTTCTAATTATTTTGTTGTGTAATGAATTGTGTGTAGTTTGACATTGGGCCTATTATGTTTTTGGTATTAGGCCCATTTAGTTTAGTATTGGTTACACGCATTATAACTTTTTTTCGACGCAAAGGCCCATTATAACTTAGTGCTGGCTATTGCTAGTTTTCTCAATGGTTCATCTTTTATTGCTAGAAATTCTAGTGCAATTCATTTTTCTCAAAACTTTTATTTTTATAAAGTTATTTTTCTTCCTCAATTTCAATTGAGAGACTAATATCAGTTTCTCAATTGACAAAACATTAAAATTGTCAATTATTATTTTTAAGTAGTTCTTGTATTATTCATAATTTGCCTACCTAAATGATAATTGAGCATGTTGAGCCTCATCATAATCAGGGTGTCAATTTCATCCATTATACCATCATCCACCCAATCCATCCACTCATTAGTCCATCAAATTCATCCACAAAAATACAAATTAGTTAATGGATTGGATTCAATCCATCCATGCAACCATTTTTTAAATTCCACTAGATAACATATTTTTTTTTAATTAAATCTAATAGACTACATTTATTTATTATAAAATGGATATCTTTAATAATTATTATTTATTTTGTTTTAAAAAATGTTTTTTAATTAAAAAATGTTATATAAAACAATAGAGAAAAATATTTTTCATTATAAAAAATGAAACAACAATTAGTTGTTAATAATTTTTTCAAAATTTGAAAGAAAAAAAACATTTAAATAAATAATTATAGATTAATTTACTAT
>JBBPBP010009778.1:38769442-38780350 GCA_037974735.1 Cicer chorassanicum | reverse complement strand
AAAAAAACCCGTAAAATGACAATTAAAAGGCCAAAAAGATTTATTTAATATTTCAAAAACCACTCATATGTCTAAGAATAAATGAATACGTCATGTCATTTAATAAAACATGTATTATTCATTTATTAAGCTGAACTTTGTTCAGAATATGAATGAGATTTGTGGGGTAGGAGTAAAGGTTAAGGTTGTATATGTATATTAATTATCGGCTAAAAGTCCACACTTATAAAAGGCCACTAGATCATAATTCTCTCAAGTGAAAGGCCATCTGCGCTAATTCATTTACAAGTCTAAAGATGCTAAAAATTCATCTCAAGGTTGAGATGATGCATATATGTCACAATTTGAGTTGTTTTGCTTTTGAAAAGGATATTTAGAGTCATATATATTGGACTGGGATAAAATCAAGTTCAATCTAAGGATAAGATGAAGAACTACAATATTAATTAAGGGATTTTATCCTAATTTTGTCATTAAAGAGGACTAAATATACAAATCGAAATATTTGGTTTGATAACTAAATTTTGTATCGAATTGAAAATAATACAAAAATTATGTACCAAAATATTATTGTTTTCAAAATTTAAATTTTATAAGTACCATATTACCACCATTTTCTAATTTTATAAGTACCATATTACCACCATTTTCTAATTATGTATTAAAATATCATTGTTTTCAAAATTTAAATTTTTAAAAGTGAGAAGTTGCAATGGCTGCAACCGACTCCTCAAAAGGAAATTTATTTTTTAAACTAACTGAAGGGAAATCGGTGTGGCTGGAACCGATTTCCAATGTGCATTTTTTTAATTATTAAATATATGTATTTGTTTTTATTAGTTGTGCTATTTAGTAAGCACAAATACATGGAGTTTGATCAATTAACGATGGCATGCACACGTACGAGAGAGTGGGTAGTTAAAATTTGTAAACGTAAGATAATGCCACACATTATTTTTTTTGTTAACATATTTCATAATAATAAATATACATTTCATTATTCAATAATTATTATTTTAATTAAATAATTAATTGAAGTTTCATTAATTATTAATTTAAGTAAATATTATTTTAATTAAATTATTAATTTAAGTTTCATTAATTATTAATTTAGATAATTATTGTTTTAATTAATAAATAAATACAATGTTAATTTTGTTTATAATAATTATCTAATTAAATTTTACTTTTTATAATTATTAAAAAATTTAAATAAAATGGAGTCCATAAAATAACAAAACAATTGGTGGCTGAGTAGTGAAAATGAGAATCTTGGATATTTTCCAGTATCTTTATTATCTAACATGACATATGCTGATCAAGTAGGGTGGGGCGGTATAACAACTTCTTTGGGCACTTCTAGTCCTCCAATGGGTTCAGGATACTTTTCTGATGACATATTTAATCATGTGTGTTATTTTAGAGAATTACATATCATAATAACACTAGAATAAACTCTCCACCTAAAGAAATGTTGGCACATACATTCACCGACAAATCTGAATATTTTGATGTTAAATTCTATCATAATACGGAAGGAGAGGTTGGAGAAGCGGGCCTTCAATTTGGAGGACCTGGTGGTAATTGTGGCGATTAATTCATATTATAAGAGTTTTTTATAATTTAAAAACAAAATTTTGTATTTATATCATTGTTTATAGATGGAGCTTCTTTTCTATAAAATCTTGTTTACTGTTACCTTAAATTTGCTTGTGTTATATATTGGTAGTAATTGAAATTCAAATATGTAGCAATTGAAATTCACAAACATTGTTTAGATAAGTAGTAATTGAAAGGCACAAAATATGTATTATTACAATGGCCAATTTTATTTGTTAAAATGATTGTGATCGACAACGTTAGTATGAAGTTGAAAAAAAACTAAAACCTTAGGCATAATAAGTTTGAAGAAATGTGTTATAACTAATATATTTGAATTAGTAATTATAAAAAACAATATATTTACATTAAAAAAAAAAAGTACATAATAACAATGTTATAAATTACTTTGTCGTTTTTTCTAACACAATATATTACTGTCTTAATTGACACCATTGCTAATGGTGAAATTTGTGTCTTCCTTCCAATTTTTTTTTATCTCACTTCCTTGTAACTTATTTGATGCAAATAATTCCTCGATCCATGGACAGTCATGTCATAAATAAAAATAATTTACATAAAACAAAATTTATTTAATTAAGTTATTGAATTGAAGTGGTTAATGAACTCTAAATACAAATAGATCGTTTGAGATAATTCGAATTCAAATCTTAGTTGAAACAATTTTTATTAGACTTTACTTAACTTTTAGCTAAACTCTAAATGACTAAAATCTCATTTACCTAAAAATAATAAGTAATTAGTTTAGAAAAATAATGTTATAAAGCATGTTATCGTTGATACAACATTTAAAGACTTAATTCATCTCACAAATATGTGGATCTTGAAATTTGTTGTGGACGTGAAGCTCTCATTGATGAATTTATATATAAAACATATATATTTTTTTGATAGAAATAATATCATCAATACAAAGTGAAACGTAATTGAAAATTTAGTAACTAGAATAGAAACTAGACTTTACTAATTCAATTCATGTGTCGCTTAAAAAATCTTGATATAACTAATCTAAAAGTTACTATGTTGCCTAAAAAATGTTCCTATAATTCTGAATAATAGTTTCGTACTCTTAGTCATTTTGTCTTGTGCTCTTGCTTCCTTGCACTATCTAGGAAAAATAAGTGTTTAGGAATAGATACAAGTCATGAGATATTTTCGGTTTTTTGGTGAGAGATATAGAAGTGAAGAGGGTTTTTGGAGGAGAAGATCCACATCTATGTTCTATCATGCTCTTGTAACTTGACATAACTAAGAATTTAGTCACTTTATTGGGTAGTAGTATTAGAAAAATTGTGTTTAGCATCGGTTAGGGCAAAAAAACCGAAGCTAAAAAAATTAAACGTCGAAATTCAGGTCAAATCTAAAACACTAAAGTTAAATAGTAGTGTCGGCTATTTGACATCAGACACTATTGCAGCGTCGACATGACCGAGGCAAAATGACCATACAATAAAAATATTTCATCAAATGTTACTGTAACACTTCAATGTTTTCAACATATATTACATGTATTATTTAGTAATTCTCTTGATTTATTTTATACGTGAAGACATTTAGTTAAATTGTAACACCTTATATTTTATTTAAATAAATAGAATTATTATTTTTATATAATTATTTTTGTGTGACAATTACATGATGATTATATCTTGTATGGTTATTTGTTACATGGTTTATTGTCTATTCTATTTAATCAACTAATTTATATGATAAAATTATTAGTTGAATAATTTAATTAATTTATAATTTATAGAAACTATATAGGTTGTTGGTTTATATTGGGCCAAAAAAGAATTTGGTCTATGAAATAGTAGAATTGGTGTAACCCAACCCATATGCATTAGTGTCATTGCATGAAGATGTGTTTGGTTCATCCATCTTAATTTAAAAAAAATGTGTCTCGGACCATTCTTTGTAAGTTCACTCCAAGACAAGGAGTTTATGGCTCTTGAATGTGTTGTTTTTGCTTAATAATAGTTTTGATGACCTTGAATCTAATAATAGCTTTAAAAGATAGAACCTTCCCTTATTCTTGGCTTTAAGGCATACCTTTATCTTTCTCTCCCTTGCCATCTTAATTGTATTTTTGAATGGGACATTATAAATTTAATTGGTGTTTGATTGGTTTTTATGAATGCAATCAATCTAGGAAAAAAAAATGTTATTTTTATCTTTTAAACATAATGATTTATATTTTTATCACAAAAAAGAATTCTAGACAATATTTTTGTTCTAATGTTAATATACAAAAAATTAAACGGTGGTCTACATGTTAGTGTATTTCTGTTTTCTTCTAAATATCCAAATTTATAGTCACAAACAAAAGAAGAAGAAAAAGGAAGAAACATTGTCTCCTTCTCTTGCTTTTCTCACGACATCATCATCATCACCAAATTGAATTTCAATTTTCTTTCTTCTTGTAATACCATCTCAAGTAACACTTTATGTTTTCTCTTGTTCTTTGAGTTGTAAGGCTTAGAGCGTGTGGTTAGAAAGGAAAGCCTCAAAGGTGAGGGATTTTTCCTTGATATTAGTATGAATTATTGATGTGATAAAAGAAGAGTTTTCCATTTTAATGTCCTATAAAATAGTACACAAATTTTCTTGATAAAAGTTGGATTTTTATGTCCCTAAAAGAAGTGTAGACTTGCGTTTTGTTGCATATTATTATAGGACTTCAACTTGTTGTTTTTGTATCCAGGGGTGGTTCTTCTTAGGGACATAGAGTGGCCACGGCCACCCCAAACTCACCAATAATTTTTAAAAAAATATTATTATTTTTTTGAATAATGTTATTAAAACACAATTTGACATAAAATGAGACACCAATACAAGGAATTTTGACATGAATATCCTACTTTTTAGGAAAACTAACTGAATTGCCCCACTCCGAAAAAATATACGGGATTGCCCTACTTTTTAGCCCTATTTGATGATCGCAACCTGAGGATGCGAGGAGCTGAAGGAGTTATTTTTTACGTTATAGTAAGAGGTCGCATCCTGAGGATGTGACCATGTACTGAGGATTTTTTTTTTGTTACATTTTATTTATGAGTATAATTATTATTTAATCAATTAAAAATAATTAAAATATTTTAAAAATCAAAATAATAATAATAAATAGAATACATTATTAAATAATAATAATAAAAATAATTAAAATTATTTTAATTTTATAATATTATTAATATTAGTGACTTATTGTTAATTTAAATTAATTATAAATAATTAAAATATTTAAAAAACCAAAATTATAATAATATTAGTGACTTATTGTTAATATTAGTAACAATAATTTTAATAATATTATTAATATTAGTGACTTATTGTTAATTTTAATTAATTATAAATAATTATAACAATTAAAAAATAAAATACTAATAATAAATTAAATTACATTATTAAGTGATGTTAATAATTATAATTTTAATAATAATAATAATAATAATAAAAAGAAAATAAAATAATAAACTAAAATAAAAATACATTAAATTGAAAGAAAAAATACATTAATTGAAAATAAAAAATACATGAAATTTAAGAAAAAATACATTAATTTTGAGTAGATGTGCCAGCAGCGTTTGGACAATGTTTCCTAGTATGACCAGAGACCTGACATAATCCGCACTTTCTTGACACTCTTTCTATAGTGTCCATTTCTGTTCTAATGCGTTTGCTCTTTGGGCGACCTTTCTTGATTCTCCACATTAGTGGATTGTGACACACCTTAACACCTTTATATTCTGACCAATATCATTCGTTTGGTATAAGTTTGAACATTTCGTCATACACTTTTAGTACCGTTTTCACTTTGTACACATCAGGTATAAGTTTAATACAAGTTAGTAAAGTGTAGAAGGTAAAAATTTAATATTTAATAGAAATAAATATTAAATAAAGCATCTTTTACTTTTAGGCGATTTAAATAAAGTATCCCAATATAGTTGGGGTTCGACAGTTTTAGCAACGCTCTATAGAGAATTATGCCTTGCTACAAAACCCAGCGTAATGTCTATTGGAGGATGTGCATTGTTGTTGCAAAATTGGGCATGGTATCGTTTGACTTGTGTCGCTCCAGAATCACCCAGTGCATAGATATTTCCACTTGCACAAAGGTAACTATTGCAATTAATTTTTATATATCTTTTTAAAACTTACTACTTAGTGTATTACTAATTTTATTAATTTTTTTTTATATATTCGACAAATTTAATTTCGGTGGTCTAAATTTCAGTAGAGTTCCTCACAACGACATAGAGGGATACCGGAATACAATCGATCATATGATGGTTCAAGAAGTAATATATTCATTCACACTTAGTTGAACTTTTTTAATTATATATATTTTTTATACCTTTTAATATTTACATTAACCTATATTTAACATATCAGTTTCGTTGGAGACCGTATCTCGGGTTCCAACACGAGGTATCCGAACAAGAGATGAACACTTGGACTGCATCTACCTATCTGCACTGTTATCATATCGTCGAAAAACATCAGGCAGATAGAGTCGCACTTCAGTTCAGCTACCATCAACAAATTCCGCAACCACCAGAGGATATGACAATGTACCATGAGGTCGACATGAGGAGTGACATCGATGATAATTGGTATGTGATTTGGAAAGATGAGATTCAACATTGGAATGAACGTCAGAATTATGTATTGCAAGGTAAATTCGTAGAAGGTATTTTACGCCACAGTAAAGAATATATGAATTGGTTCAGAAATCACACCAAATTATACATATATGTGGAAAGATATATGAGAGATCCACGTTTGCAACCTTCAACATATCCTGATGTTCACTCAACCCCTCAATCAACCCCACAACAACATACCATGCACCAAACACCATCTTTATCATCACCACCACATCTACATGAATCTGCAGATATGCCGACTCAGTACTACGTTCCTTCAGTGCCACCAATACCAACCTTATCCAATATTTATAATATCCCAATAACCTTATCCATCAACCCCCCAAATCAATAACTAGTTCAAAAAAAAAAACCCGTAAAATGACAATTAAAAGGCCAAAAAGATTTATTTAACATTTCAAAAACCACTCATATGTCTAAGAATAAATGAATACGTCATGTCATTTAATAAAACATGTATTATTCATTTATTAAGGTGAACTTTGTTCAGAATATGAATGAGATTTGTGGGGTAGGAGTAAAGGTTAAGGTTGTATGTGTATATTAATTATCGGCTAAAAGTCCACACTTATAAAAGGCCACTAGATCATAATTCTCTCAAGTGAAAGGCCATCTGCGCTAATTCATTTACAAGTCTAAAGATGCTAAAAATTCATCTCAAGGTTGAGATGATGCATATATGTCAAAATTTGAGTTGTTTTGCTTTTGAAAAGGATATTTAGAGTCATATATATTGGACTCGGATAAAATCAAGTTCAATCTAAGGATAAGAAGAAGAACTACAATATTAATTAAGGGATTTTATCCTAATTTTGTCATTAATGAGGACTAAATATACAAATCGAAATATTTGGTTTGATAACTAAATTTTGTATCGAATTGAAAATAATACAAAAATTATGTACCAAAATATTATTGTTTTCAAAATTTAAATTTTTTAAGTACCATATTACCACCATTTTCTAATTTTATAAGTACCATATTACCACCATTTTCTAATTATGTATTAAAATATCATTGTTTTCAAAATTTAAATTTTTAAAAGTGAGAAGTTGCAATGGCTGCAACTGACTTCTCAAAAGGAAATTTATTTTTTAAACTAAGTGAAAGGAAATCGGTGTGGCTGGCACCGATTTCCAATGTGCATTTTTTTTAATTATTAAATATATGTATTTGTTTTTATTAGCTGTGCTATTTAGTAAGCACAAATACATGGAGTTTGATCAATTAACGATGGCATGCAGACGTACAAGAGAGTGGGTAGTTATAATTTGTAAACGTGAGATAATGCCACACATTATTTTTTTTGTTAACATATTTCGTAATAATAAATATACATTTCATTATTCAATAATTATTATTTTAATTAAATAATTAATTGAAGTTTCATTAATTATTAATTTAAGTAATTATTATTTTAATTAAATTATTAATTTAAGTTTCATTAATTATTAATTTAGATAATTATTGTTTTAATTAATAAATAAATACAATGTTAATTTTGTTTATAATAATTATCTAATTAAATTTTACTTTTTATAATTATTAAAAAATTTAAATAAAATGGAGTCCATAAAAATAACAAAACTTAATTAAAATACAAAATGAGTGAAAAAAGAAAATAAACACAAATTTTATTAAAATAGTTTTATTACATAAATCTCCTATATGGTGTACAATCCCACATTGTTGTGGTCGACGAATACGACGTGGACGATGTGGAGGTGGGTTTTCTTCGTCAACTGGGGCATGTGTCTCTTGTACATTTTCACTTAGTAGGTCGACATGCATCGAAGAACTAGGATCTACTTGATTGGGGAATGTCGGAACACTAAATGAGTACATGTTATTAATATAACGAGCAGCCGACTTAGGCGTACCTAGGTCTGCACGAAATAAATTATTCACAAAATCTTGATCACTTGAATGAAGAGATTGTTGGTGATCATATTGTTGAGTTGACGTGAATTGAAATAATTGTCTTGGTGCTTCAAATTGTTGTTGTGTTAGGGTGAAAGAAAATGAATAGCGATGTGGTTCTGGCGCTTCATTTTCAATAGTAACAAGGGGAGTCGGTGGGTCCGAGGTCTATTACGCCTTTGTCGTTGTGATGGTTGGGTTGACTCTTCTGCAATACTACATCGTGGGTCCTGCAGTAGGTGCGGAGTTGATAGGTACATATTGGAGTTGTGTCTAAACTACACCATATACTTCTCTGTTGGTATTGGGTGTCCATGTATCGGTTGGCCGGTAAGACACCGGCTTCGACGTTCGTTCCAAAATTGAATCCATACAACATGTCTGTCTTTCCAACTTTCCATATGATTCCCTCTCATATGTTGACAGTGAAGTGTATAAATATTTCAGGATCATCTGGTATTTCTTGGGAAAGTCCAAATTGTAGTTTGACTCTATTTGTTTGATGTCATTCTACAGTTGAGAAACAAATCAAAATAGTTTTGGCAGTCCATATCATTGAATCCTGATATGCTTGTTGTGGTATGACGTTTTCAAGACCCCTAGAAGGAATCCATATGAACTAGAGAAAACAAAAGACATATTTGAAAGGCAACACAATTATAAGTAGTATAAATTTTGTTGAACAATAAAATTTTAAACTTGATAATGTGGATCTGTGCTTTCAAACATTATCTTCCAGGCACTGTTACCAATATTGAAGTGCGATCCTTTAGTGAGGATGGCCAAGGAGTTCCTAGCAAAGCTGTCTTCTATCGCCTCTTCTGGAGTTTCCAACCGTGTATCAAAGTATTGTTGGACCTTACTAAAGGCAATCGCTTAGGATGGTGATGGCCATACCATTCCTATAGCATACGCCATTGTTGAGGGTGAAACATCAGATGCATGGTTTTTCTTCCTCAGTCATCTACGATTGTTTGCCATACCTCAAGTTGATGTCCTCAACCCAACCTCTGCTTGATTTCAGATAGACATGAGTCAATTAAAAGTGTTGTTAGGCGTGTAAACAACAATTGACATCATGTCTTTTGCATCCGATATATATCACAAAACTTCACGAGAACCTTCAAAAATGAACAAATGAAAATATTGTAACCAACATGGGTTAGTATTTTTTTTTATATATATTTATACATATTTTTGTTTTCAAATTGTCTATAACAACATCAACTTTTGTTCCTTCAGGATACGCCATGACTCAACCAGACATCACATACTATAGAAGACAAATCAGTTATTGGAGTCAAGATGTAGCGAAATGGCTCGATGATATTCCAAAGGAACAATGGCTACAAGCATATGATGAAGGTAGACGTTGGAGACACATGACAACTAAAGTTTTTGAGTCTATGAACAATGTATTCAAGGGACACACAATCTTCCAATTAGCTCTTTGGTGCAAACAACATACTACAGAGTGACAACAAAATTTGAAGAAAGTGACAGGCCCAAACAATGATGGCATTATGTTTGATTTACTCAAATACAATCATTCAAAACTTTAACAAGGAACGAGCAATATCGAATTCCCATGAAGTTGTTATTCATAATCGAGCTCATAGTATCTTTACAGTTAAATAGTTGGTTCGTCCACCAAGCGGTCGTCCTATAGGGACATTCAAGGTAGACCTCGACAAACGATTGTGTGATTGTGGTGAATTTCAAGCATTACACTATTCATGTTCACATGTCATCGCCGCTTGTTTATTTATTCACCGTGACTACATGATGTATGTGTCTTCCAAGTATACATTGCAATGTATCTTTGACGTTTACAAGGAAGAGTTCCCAGCAATTCATCTTCAACCATATTGGTCAGAATACAATGGAAAAGAATTGTGCCACAATCCAGCCATGATAAAAGATCCAAAAAGTCGTCCACACTCTACTCGCATTCATACTGAAATGGATCAACAAGAGAAAAATACACACCCCAAGAGATGTGGTTTGTGTCGGAACGAGGGACATAACAAGAATAAATGCCGTTATCTGATGCTCCCGATCAGTTCATTGTAATAAAATTGGTTCATTTTGTATTTGTATTTTTAATTATAATATTTAATTAAATTTTGTTAGTTTTATGGACTCCATTTTATTTAAATTTTTTAATAATTATAAAAAGTGAAATTTAATTAGATAATTATTATAAAAAAATTAACATTGTATTTATTTATTTAATTAAAATAATAATTACTTAAATTAATAATTAAAGAAAATTAAATTAATAATTGAATTAAAATAATAATTACTTAAATTAATAATTAATGAAACTTATATTAATTATTTAGTTAAAATAATAATTATTGAATAATAAAATGTATATTTATTATTATGAATGATGTTAACAAAAAAAAATGTGTGGCATTATCTCACTTTTTAGCTAAATTAACCTGCTCACTATTTAGCTAAATTTGTTCTTCATAATATTTATCATATATGGATTGAAAAGGCTCCAAATTGTATCTTTGTAATCTTGACCTTTAATAACTTACTATACAATAGTTGGTTTCACAATCAACCAAATTGAGTGTAAATCAATTTCACAATTATAACACTTTTAACAATATATTTTCACAAGTGTTATTACCTTAAATTCAAAAAATATATTTTGGACTCAAATATTGAGAATATATATTATTTAATA
>JBBPBP010009778.1:38711755-38750715 GCA_037974735.1 Cicer chorassanicum | reverse complement strand
TAATAACTAAATAATTCTATAATAGAACTCATTCTACATATCATATCATATGCCACGTTATTAAACTAAAAATTAAAAAAGAAAGTAACAGAGAGAGTAGTACTATTAAATTAAATAAATAAAAATAAACATAAAATATGAAGTACTTCTACTTTAAAATTTTAAACAAAAACATTAAGACAGATATTACTAACCTTGTTGATTTTGAGAACACCAAGAAGCTGATTTTTGTAGTCCAAACCATCATCACTCTGTTCAATCTGGTCTATAACATGCAGCATTGTAGCAGTGGCCAAAACAGAAGGAAGACAACCAACAAATCTTGAATCTAGACCCAACAAAACACATACCAAATCAATATTGTACCTTTATTATATTTTATTCTATCGTACTTATGAAAAAAAAAGGTAAAGTTTTTTTTTTCAATTAGTACTTAATAATGATAATAATAATAATAATAATGCCATCTAACTGAAAGAGTACTACAGGGAACTTGATATGCTTACCTGAAAGTACAGATAAAATAAGATTCTCACATCGCCTTAGAAATTCCCAGTGAAGATTTGTTTTCAATCCAAGCCTTCTTATAATGTGATCTAGAAAAGAAAGTGGTGTCACTGGATGCATCTTTTCAATGTTGAAAGAATCAAAAGCTCCATTCAAAGCTCCATTCTTTGAATAGTCTTTGCCTCAAACACATATTTAGTGTCTTGCACCTAAAGAATATAAAATCACAAACCATACATAAAAATCTAAAGAAAAAAAGTAAAAAAATAATTTTTCTGGTTACACTCCAATTGTTTTCAAATACACTTAAATAAGTAACATACGTGAACTTATTGTTTACGTTTATGTAAGTAGTAAATTAAATTCACGTATGATATTTGAGTTTTATACACTTAAACTATTTGAGTGTAACTAAAAAAAACACAAGTGATACTAGTATCTGTGAAGAAAAATTGTTTTTTTGGTTTTGTTTTGAGGTTAGAACATACTTGAAGGTCTAAGAGAAGAGGAACTTGAGTTTCTTCAACTTTAGCAGCTAAAGAGATACAAGTAACAGCAACAAGCTGAATCATCCATGGTTTCTCCTTTTGAAAATGGAAACTCAAAAGGAACTTATCAAAATAAGTAACAGCAAGTGTTGCAGTTAGAGCAGAGAATCCATAATGAGCATTGACTTTAAGAATCCATTGAACATAGAACTCATTCTATAATAGCTTCTAATTTTTTGTTTCCCAAGATTGTTGGGTTTCTTGCTCAAAAAAAGGTGGGAGGATTCTAAAATGTGGTTATCAATTTTTGATCTCAATCACAGTGAAAATACTTAAGGCGCTTACTTAGATTGGTTTTATGTTCAATATCAATGGACTCCACGGCTTTACAGAGCTTGTCTTGAAAAGACGGCGAAATGACCTGAAGATTGTTAAGAGACATTAGAGTACAAATTCAGTGGAATTAATACAACAGTTCAATCAGCTAAATTTTTATACTCCTAACTAATGAGTAATGAAAGAACTTATGATACCAAATGCACTCAAGACACACAACACATCATAATGAATAAGAATATATCGTTTCTCATTAAACATCATAATAAGGAATAAGAATAAACTTACACCTTCACTTTAGCAGCTAGTTTTGTCCGAATAAACCTAAGTTCAATATAAAAATCCATCTATCGAGTACCATTTATATTCAAGCAAACCCAATAATCAAGTCCCATACTAAAAAATAATAACACTGAAAAATCATAAGGCTTAAAAAATAGTTTATGAAGAGTGGTCCCTCACCATTACTGTCCAATTTTGCAAAGATGACTTATGCTTAATATAAATATAAAAACATAATAATTAATTGTGAAGAGAAGTGACTCACTCACCTGCATCACTACATGTGATATGCAAACAACCTTCAATTTTTTCAACATAGACACCTTTTCCACTTTTTCTGATTAGCAATCTCTCTAACAAGAAGATCTTGAATCCCTCTCTCATCCACATTAAGGTTCTGAAACTCCTCACAACCAACACTAGGATGCCAAGGAACATGACACCTTGCACAAAACAATCTATGACAAAAAGGACACTCAAATTCCTTAATTTCTTCTCCACCTTTATTTTCATAAAGCAACATTGCAGAACAATCCTTAAAAGGGACAATAGAATTTAGGAACAGTTAGTAAAAACACCCCACACAATGCATCATCCCACCTATCAATTACTTCTTTTGGAAGCAAACTTCTGCAAACATCAAGCTCCAACAAACCCTTGCAATTCAAACCAGGACAAGGAACAACCATAATGTTTTCTTGGATTTTTGTTGCCACGTGTTTTGTTACACATTCAGAACAAAACGAATGGTAACATTTCTGGTTCTTGAACATTTCATCAACCACCTTCGCTTCCGCAAAAATTTCGCAAATGATTAAGTGAACCAACCATAAAATAAAGTGAAATGTTTTGAAGAAAAATACAAATAGCAAAAAACATAAACTTACTGCAACAGGTTAGTTAGCACTCAACTTCTATCAACTATCTAGGAATTTATATTGCAAGTATCAGAAGCTTCGTCATGCAAGAAAAGAACTAGTAAAATATCAATTATAATGAAAACCATAACTAGAGCAGTTGAAAAGCATTGAAGTTAGATAGTAGGTAGTGTTGTCAATGGCGGATGGTAAAATATGGAGGAAGGCCATAAATCCATCATATAAACATGCCATTGCAGCCTATGGCACTCCGATGGGTGGGTTGTGGTGGCTAGTCGAAAAACAACAACAAGCCTTGTCCCACTAAGTAGGGTCGTTACATGGATCAAATGATGCTATAATGTTCTTTCATATAGCGTATCTCTTTTCAGCTCAATAAAAATCCACCATAAAAACATGGCGCTGCGACTTATGGCAAAAACATAGCAGATATAATAGGTGTTGTGGCCTATGCTGGCTGGTACAAAATCCACCATGGCAGAAATTTGACAACACTGGTATAAAGTTCAGTTTAGATAACCTCTAGCTAATTCAAGCTTCACAGTCAAAATTAGTTTGTAGTTCTTTGGTGAATGAAAAGTTCTTATAAGCTGATAGATGTATATGGAGAAATTAAATGAGAAAGCATCTATGAAAATTAAGATACAGTAACTAATTTCAACTTAAACTGCAAATTGCAATTCAGAAAACTCAGTCACTGAAAGATACTTTCAATATTTCATTTCTTAGAAGTGCTTTCAGAGAAATTAATCTAAGTTTGCTTACTTGAGTTTTGCAACTTTGGTTTTATGACTGGCCAGCTTCCATCTTCAGCAACAGCTGTCAGAGTTGAAAAGGTTGTTATTTGAAGAGACTAGAATAGGCCATATGAAAGGTAAAGTTTACAGCAAGTACTCACCAATCTCTTTTAAGAGTACTGCATCAGGTTCTGTTGGCGGTCGATCATATACTCCATATACATCTGTCTTTCATTCATGATTAACAGAAAATATTCATGTAACATCTAGGGCTTGTTTGGATAAACAACTTAATTAAGTGCTTATAGGATAAACATTTATCATATAAGAACTCGTGTAAGTTATTTCTATAGTAAAAGGGAAAATATGATCACTCTATTTTCATATAAGCTATAAGCTATAAGCTATTTTTATAAGTTATTCTTGAAAACTAACGGACATGTCATAAGTTATTTTCATACGTATTCCCTAACACCTTGTCAAGTGCTTATGCTAGTAGATAAATTGTTCATAAGTCAGTTCAAACACAGCCCTAAAATTGAGATATGTAAGTTGTGATTGGCTGTTTTTCAAGTACTTTGGTCCAAGATAATTCAAAATTGTGATTTTGCAAATTTATCTTGCATATTTATACAGTCTCTAAAAGCTAATTGCATGTCTGCAACAGATTCAACAAAAGCTAACTGCATGTTTGCAATATATCGAATATCGAGATGTTCAATACTTGGACGCAATATATCAATTATAGATGACATATGGAGGATACCAAGAAAACAACATATTTAGGCTTTGATTATGCTGCAAGATGACTTATAATGACATCTCCACTCAAAATAGTGCATTCCTGAAAAGAAAAAAAAATAATGTGAAAACTACAAATTTTTATTATTAATGAATAATAAAACTTAAATAGATTGACTCTCTACCTGAATCTCATCAAGCACTGCATCTCCATGCAGAACCTAGAAAAATTGGAATGAAACGGACATCATTCTAAATGAAGAAAGACAACAAAAGAAAAACAATTACAGAAATATGAACGATCGAAGTCAAGTTCAACGGGAATCGGATAGAGGAATTCAATCTTACAGGTGTAAAACCAGAATCGATAGCCCTAGCCACGGAAGACAAATCGGCTGAAGATATCTGCACATGTTGAATATGAACTTAGAATAGTAACTTCATCTGAAAAGAAAGACAAAACAAGACTATAGTTCATTGTTGATGAATACAATCCAGCATATTTTCAGTTGAGAGTATCCTAACATGTCTTTCACTGGTGATCCATCCACATGAGAAAGGTGACATTCCAATTGAAGGAATACCCTCTGCACAAAGATACTAATCAATTTAGAATGAACTTTATACTCCCTTTAAAGATTTTGAAGCCAAAAAAGGGTGAAACATGTAGCTGCAAGTATTAAATTTCAGTGCAATGATAGTTTTTATATATGCAATACATAGCTTCCACAAAACTTACAATTACAGATAAAAGCTTCGTTCAAAGATGAAAAGCAATGTCGCAAAAACCCTTCCAGTTTTGGTCAATTATTGGCGTTATCAAAACAGCCAAGAGTTCTAAAGAGTAAAGAAATACTGACATACATAGTTTTCAAAAGATTGATTTTACTTTCACCGGTTAATTTTTCTTCAATTTCAGGATTTCTTTCAAGCTCATATTAACTACAGGAAAATAAATGAATGCCTCACTTCCATATTCCATCAAATAGTAAGGTAAGGAAAGGAGAGTGGCATGTTAATCAATTATTAGATGTAGTAATGCTGACACCAACTACACCATGATAGCAGAAAAGCTTGAAACAAAAAGAACCAGCAGCAGCTGATTTTGTTGGTTGAACCGACGCCGCCGGAGTAAGAGTCGCCACCACCGGAGCTACATTACTCTTCGACGGTGTAATCCCGGCGGCAGCCTCCACATCCTCCGGCGTGATCCGGCCAAACGGACCTGTCCTGGAGAGCAATGCAATGTCGACCTTGTGCTGTTTCGCAAGCTTCTTCGCCTGAGGTGTAGCCACAATTTTCTTCGGACCATCGGAAACAGACTTGTTATTGCCCAACGACCTCACCGAAGCAAATCTTTTGTTTATTTATGTTCGATAAATACAACTTTATAACCAGTGCACATTTATTGGTGAGTTATACAACTCAGGCGAAGAAGCTTGCGAAACAGCACAAGGTCGACATTGCATCGCTCTCCGGGACAGGTCCGTTTGGCCGGATCACGCCGGAGGATGTGGAGGCTGCCGCCGGGATTACACCGTCGAAGAGTAATGTAGCTCCGGTGGTGGCAACTCCTACTCCGGCGGCGTCGGTTCAACCAACAAAATCAGCTGCTGCTGGTTCTTCTTCTGCTGCTTTGCTTCCAGGTTTAAGTGTTGTTCCTTTACACTTAAATGAGAATACCAAATAAGCCACAAGTAAACACATTAAAAACACTCCATACTATAACATCTAACTTTAACATCCAAATTCAGTGCGTTTTCTGTGCCTGCACCGTATAAAATTATCATCGTCATATTGCAAATTTGTGATCATAGAAATTTCGAACAATTACTGAATAATAAGAACCACAGTTTCAAATAACGTTAGAACAAAAGCACAAAAAAGAAGAAGAGAGAAAGAGAAATTGAAATTGAAATTAACCTGCATTATGCAAAGAGTTCCATAGCGACACAAGTCAATAGCCTCACAGTCAAAACCGATGACGATCTTGGATTGAGGAGAAAGTTCCAAAAACTCAACAGGAAGTTGAGACGCTTTCGTCACAACATGAATTTGAACGCGAGGTTCGTCTCCTTCAAGAATCTTCTCACCTGATTCAAAATTTCAATCATAAAAACAAAAATATATATAATAATATTAATAAAAACAATCAAATCATTAAACAGTTGAGAAATCGTTGAATCGTCGCGTGAATTATATCGAAGTAGCGAATTGAGAAAAAAATAATCCCTAAATAGATCGAAAAAGAGGAAACTACGTGAAACAAGAAATGGAGAAAGAGAAGATAACGGAAAAAGAAATGGAGAGGAGGGATTTGAGGTCGTCGACGGCGAGGATGAAGTCTTGGTAGTGTGCTTTGCAGACTTCTTCGATCTCGGATTCTTTGGAGCGAGCGAAGTGCTTGAAGTGGTGTTGGAGGCTTTCTGGTTTGCCAGAAGCGAAAGCTTTACGGATGAAGGAAATCGAATTGTTACTAGAGAAGCAAAGCGATTTCTGAGAGGGAAAATGGAAAAAGGATTTCACCCTAACTGAAATTGTGGAAAAATTTCTGAGAGGGAACAAGGGAAATGGGTTTAATGAAACACTAGAGAAATGGGAAGAAAAAGAAAACCATATTCTACTTTTTGAAGATTTTTGTGCATTTAATTTTTTATACAAAAGAGTATAATATTTTCAGAAATAGTGACACCTTAACTGTAGGTAAAAGTAGTTTTAGTGACAAATAAAAAAATATCACAAAATCTTGAGTGTCACAATAGATACTTTTTTTTGTAGTGATGTTAGCAGGAGACATTTTATTGATTTCAATATTCAAACATAATGAGACATATTAAATTTCAACATTTAATTTAAATATGTCATGAGTGACATACCTTAATAGATGATCTCATGAGTTATCTTCAGCCTCCACGGATCTGTCATCGGTCAACTGATACTCTGAGTAGCAGCTCACAACATAGTTATTCAGAGCATCTCAAACATCTATAGCAGTATTGTTGGAACTGTAGTAGTTATACAAATCATCAGTAAGTCCATTAAGAATATAATTTTTATCATCATTCTCCCATGGGTTAATTCTCTAGCTTTCTTATCCTTTTCTATTTGCCTAAAACTGAAACAGTTTATTGAAATCAGATGCAACAGAACAAAATCCAGTAATCTCTTCGGTTGACATGGCAGAACGAAACGTCTTAATATTGTTGTTTTTGAGTTTCGAAAAACTGTTTAAAAATCAAAATTTATGCCACCAAAGATATTACTGGGTTGAGTCGCGGACTAGGTTGCTCTCTTTAAGACGTTTCGCAGCACAGCCCAAATTGTGCTAGGCAGACTATCAACCACAAAGTCCTTAGGATAAAACAACTCAGATTCATTGTATCGGAGTTCCACTGCACCGTAGAAAACCGTTCTATAATCACACCCTTAATATAACAGTTAAAACCACTCTCAATATGACGATTAAAGTCACTCGCAATATGGTACTATGACTACTCATAAATCAAAAGGACTACGGCACAAAAAACTGCTCATAGTGGTATTATGACCACACAAAAATTCGACAAGACTACATTATAAAAACCGCTCTAAAAAGTTAGTGGTATTAGGACCACTGAAAAATCGACGGAACTACGACATAACAACCGCTCAAAAAATGGAAGGGAGTACGACATAACAATCGCTCAAAAAATCGAGACTACGACATAACAACCGCTCTAAAAATGGAAGGGACTACGATATAACAACCACTCAAAAAATCAAAGGGACTACGGCATAACAAGCGCTCTAAAAATGAAGGGACAACGGCATAACAACTGCTCTAAAATGTCAAAGAGACAGAAAGAAAGGGGATAAGTGGCTCGGAAATCAGTCGAGCAGAATAGAAAAGAGAGAAAAGAGAAAGTTGGAAAATGCATCCAACTTTGGTGTACTTTTCACAATAGTTTGAAACGCATTATATATTGATGGAAGCAAACTCACATATGATTTCTAACTAATGTGGCATTTTAGCATATTAAGAGTTGAAAACTACTCAAAGTAGGAGAGTTTTCCAATGTAGGACTTCAAAAAATTTCTTTCCAATGTGAGACTTTAATTTTAAAAAACATGTTTCTTTCCACTTGAATTTATAAAAACAAATTCTTTTCAATGTGGGACTTCAACAAACTTTTTAAATTCACACAATAACATACACCATGTTCCAACACATCGCAATGCATAAAACTAGTGGAGGTCTGATCCTAACACTACATAAGCTAGGAACTAACTCTATTTTTATGAGGCCTTCCCTTACAACATGTGTTTAAAAAATAAATTAAATTAACAAATAATTAAATTCTTCATTGTCTAATTTGATCATAATAAGTCCATGCACAATCACAATTATTCTCGAATTTATGCCTAAGATAACAAAATTTCATCAGCAAATTTGTCTCCGGGAAAACAATAAAGATATAGAATCTACATGGATAAGTCACATATTAAATTATAGTGTCACGTCAAAATATTTAACAACATAAATTTACATAGAGACTATTTTTATTTATATTTTACATAGACATTCTTAATTCATGATAATCAACATTATATTCTTTTAAGGGGACTTCTATAGTTCATTGCTAAATTCTAATGTATTGGTGAAGTTAATTGTTTTAGCCAATTAAAAGATAGACAATTTCATGTCATCACTTAATTGTGGGTGGTTTACAGTAGTTAATGTGTGTTGATGAAATTTTTGAATTATTACACACCAGTCCTTCATTATAATTTATTAACAGTTTTTTAAAATCTATTCTTCAATTATTTTGGATTAGTTTTGTTTCCTTTAATATTTTGTTTATTTTGAAAAAAAAAATTAGTGTCAGTGTTCAAAGTTTTGATTATTTTTTTTTAAATCATTTTAAAATTCTAAAAATGTATGAACCAATGGTCCAACCCATGATGTTGACCACTTGACCTCAAACATGAATTCTTTACCATCACACTATGACAAATGTGAGCAGATTTTATATATATTACATAAGTTCCATTTTTTTCAAGAGTAGATAATATAATATAATATAATATAATATAATATAATATAATATAATATAATATATATTAAAATTATATAATTTAAATATTTATTTATTTATATATGATATATTTATTATTTTTATTGAAGTAAAAAACTACACCGTTGAATTGCCGAAAGTAAAATTTTAGAGTCATATATAGTTTGTTTAGTTAAATAAGATTGATCCGTTGAATTATCAAAATTATAATTTCTCAATTATGTTTAGTCTAATTAAATTAGATAGAACCATTGGATCATCAAAATTTAAATTTCTATGTCATAATCAATATAATTAATTAAGATATAGTCGTTGGATCATTGATATATTAAATTTTAAGTTATAGTCATTCTAATTATTGAGGATTGAATCGTCAAATCATCAAAATTAAAGTAAATATGACTTATAAATTTTAATTTTGATGATCTGACGGTTCAATCTTAACAAATTAAAATGACTTTGACTTAAAATTTTATATTTCAATGATTCAATGACAAAAATCTTAATTAATTAGGTTGATTATGATATAGAAGTTTAAATTTAGATGATCATACGGTTCTATCTAACCTAATTAGACAAACCATGACTTAAAAATTTTATTTTCAACGGTCCAATCTTAATAAATTAAATAAACTATGATTTATAAATTGTACTTTCAACGATCTATTACTTCAATTTTAACTAATTAAACAAATTATAACTTAGAAAATTAAATTTTGACGATCAAACAATTAAATCTTAAATACTTGTTCCATGTTTTATTATGTTTAAATTTCAGTTTCGACAATTAAACTGTTAAATTTCAACTTCAGTTTCATATAAATAGTTGTGATATTTCATATGCTTTGTCATTTAATGAAGGCTACTTTTTAAGAAGGGAACTAAAAGACTTATTCACATAATTAGACAATAATTAGACAATGTTTTCACTAGGGACCTTGAAAAATAGCACCCTCTAGATTGATCACTTGGTCAAGATACCATACCATTCCCAGATGCATGAGGCTCCATGGAGTACTACTTCAACCTCAATCAAAAGTTGGTCAGTTGCTTAAAAGCAAATTAATTCCGCAAGTAATTTTCATCTTTTGTATTTTCTCTCATGCCTATTTACATCCTAATTGAATTCTTTGTATCTCTAGGACCCATTTGCATCCGTATGGTTCTACAAAGTCAAAATATAAACCTAAAATAAACTTAAAGTAATTTTTTTTTTGACATGAAAAGGGAAATGACTATAATTATAATTTATAAATAATCAAATATCATAACTCTTCACACATGGTCAGCATTTATAATTTTTTTATATACAGGGTACCTTAAACATAAAGTAAAATAATCAAAGAAAAATAAACATAATATATTTTAAAGTTAGTTCTCATTTGGTAATTATTCACTCCAAAACAATTTTGATACAAACCATTTAAATAACATTAATTGATAAAATTATTTTTTTATCGAACATATCTAAACAAAATTCACGTTACATTCGACTCATGTATAATTAAAATCAAAATTTTCAAAGTCAATTGGCATTTCTATCAAATTTAAGACATGCTAAAAGTAATTTTGTAACTATGGTTTAACAATTTTATAACTATTAAAAGTATGTCTATACAAATTTCAATGATCACAAATGCAATTAAAATAAAATTATTTAATTTTTAATATTTGCCTCTCTAATCATCCAACAAATATCCAACTATCCAAAGCACAAGTATCCAACTATGTAAAGCACAAGTAGTGAACCTTCCAACCTAAATTGTATACCAAAAACTTGTTTCGATAAATATTTATTTATCGAAGTAACACAAATAATGGTGCTTCTAATATCTTCAACTCATATATCCTTCCAATGATTATCATGGGAATAAGATTTATCATCCCCAATTAGCCAAACCATTTGAACTAGCACCCATCACCCACTAGTCAGTCCATTCATTATGTTTTCTAACAAGTCAGTCTATTCATTATGTTTTCAAGTTACGAAAAATTGTTTCAAAATAAATTTATATCATCGAAGACGTTTCGCAACACTACATAAATTGTTCAAGATAGACTATTAACCACAAAGTCTCTGGGATATAACAGCTCAGAAAAACTTATCAGAATTCTACTGCGCCGTAGAAAACCGTTCAAGAATTATATATTCAATATGAAGGTTAAAGCCACTCAGAATATGATATTATGACCACTCATAAATCAAAAGGACTACAACACGAAAACCACTCTAAAAGGACTTTGGTATTATGACCACTCAAAATCGAAGGGCACAAAAGTCGCTCTCTAAAATCGTATTGTGATATTAAGACCACTCAAGAGACTATGACACAAAAGCAACTCTAAAAAATCGAAGGATATACAGCATAAATGGCTCTAAAAAGAAAGTGGTGTTAGGACCACTCAAAAATCAAAAGGACTACATCACAAAAACCACTCTAAAACGACAATGGTATTAGAACCACTCAAAAAACCGAAGGGACAGACAAAAATGGGAGAACTGACTCAAAAATGCATCGAGCAAAAGAGGGAAAAACGAGAAAGTTGAGAAATGCATCCAACTTTAACGTGTTTTTCAGAAGAGTTTGAAACTCTTTATATAGTGATGGAAGAAAATCCACATTTGTTAATTATCCAATGTGAGACTTTAATATTTATAGAATTGAAAACTATTCAATATATGAGCTTTCCAATGTGGAAATTCAATAATTTTTAAATTCATAGACTAACATACCCTATATTCCAACAATTCATCTATCCTATTTGATATTTATGCCATCTACTTGAATTTACAAATAAGATCTCCCCTATAACAAACATTCATCAATTCATATCTACAATGTTTCACACTCTTGCCCCACAGCAGCAACCTAATTTAAAATTTGAAGATAATAACAAAGTTTAATGTGAAATCTTCAAGTGACCATTTCAATTCTATTGCTAAATTAGTGGAGTTATTTTAATAATTTGCAATTATGTTAACTACTACATTTAAAATTTGTACTGATTTTCACTACAACCACTGCAGTATCGCAAATTGAAAATTTAACAAGCATAGCAAGAAATATATTATATTATACACATATGACCAATGTACATCATCTAAATCCCTTTTGAAGCCTTATTTGGTTTATAAGACTGATTAGAGGCAATAAAAGGGATCAATTTTGTAATTACGAAATAATCAACATTGAATTCATGACTTTTAACCTAGTGTAAGATTTTGATTCAAACAATCTATTAGTTTTTTTAAACAATTTTTAACAAATTCAGAAACATTACTATTACCATAAATTAAACGACAAAAACTTATATTTCATAAAATTTAAAAACCAAAAAGTTTGTTTGATTATCCTATTTGGTAACACTGTTACCTAAAACTATTTATTCTTTTATATTAAAAACATTGATATAGTCTAAATGTCATTTTTGTTGCATTAAAAATAGAGAGAAAAAATTAAATGTGAACGAGAAAAAACAAGAAAGATGTATTGAATTTTTTTTTCTTGTTGATAGATATGGATTTAATCCATGATAAAGTGACAGAGAGAAGTGAATGTGAATTAAAAAAGTAAGAACAATAAGACCTTCTTTTTTGACGGTTTTTATTTTCAAAAACAAATAAATGTTGATGGATTTTATGGTGAGATATTCCTTGTCCATCAAGTTTTTTAAGAGAAGTGTTGTATATCACAAAATTTTGGTGTTTTTGGTCTTTAATCTTATAATCCACATTTTATGACATCCTTGTTATAGCAATTTTTCTTCAAACACTTTTTTTATTTATATTTATATTTAGGTCATACATATTTATTTGTTAATAAAATTACTGTACAGTTAATATTATAACTATTATCTTTACCCTTCCGTCACACAGATACCATATTAAATAATGTTACATAGCACAAGGATCATTCATGGGTGTATAAGATGGTTTAAATTGTTCCTTATATTATTAGGGACAGACTTAAATTAAAATAAATTAGACAGGTTGAAAAACATTATTAGGGACAAACTTGAACTAACGTCATGGAGGTGAAAATTTATAAAATGAAGTAAGTACAAACAAAACAACTTTAAATTACTTTGTAAATTATTTACAACTAATTAATAAAGATCTTTTTTTTGAGGTTTATTAACATTGCTAAAATATTTTTTGGTTTCCAGATTTCCAATTATTTATTTGTATTTATAAACACACAATAAAATCATGTCCATATTTCAGGAAAATAATTTGTTTTATTAAAAGAAAACTAGGTTATGGTTATCATTTTTCATATTAACTATCTTTATATGATCAAGATTCAATATGCTTTTGAAGACCTTCAGTTTACTACTTATGAAATCAGAACTATTAATTTCACATTCTACCTTGACCGTGACTTAATTAATTTCACGTAGAGTCAATTTTTAATACTGCATCATAAAACAAAAATTGGTTGAAATTTAATATCGCAATACATTCGTGTTGTTAGACGAAGAAAATATTATAAATATTACGTAACTGTACCCACTTTTTAACATCTATTTCCTTTAGGTGGAGAAGGATGGATTTATAGGTACCTACTACCTATATCAAAGTCTGGACACCTTACATAAGATCTTTCTAATTTTTGTGTTGTTAATTAATTAAAAATTGAGAATCGTATGGTATGAAAAAGTAAAGAACAACCGCTAATCTTCATTGGAATAGTGGATTTATATTAAATTATAAATAAAGCTAAATTAAATTATACCTATTATCAAATCCAAAGAATTAATGAAGTAGATTACAGTAGAATGAACTAAATTTCTATGACATGGAGAACTTGAATTTAATTATATGTATAAGTGATATTTATATTTAATATCCGCAACATGTTAAATAAGATTATTTCTGAAAAGAAAAGAATCAATTATTAAATTTAGGATTTTGGCGACGAAATTCGCTCAATGCTCTTGTTGCCCTAGCTGCTTCATCCCTCTGATCCCTCTGCTCATCTCGCTGAGCCTGGGCCGCGGCTTGTTGGGCCATTGCAGCGGCCATTGCATTCATGGCTTGGATCGCTTCAGTCATGTCATTTCCTCCTTGGGGAATCGATCGGTTTGTGCGACGAGCCATAACACTTCCTAATTAGGGAAATATTACGACAGAATTTTAACTCTAGGGTAGTAAGGAAGTCTTTTATTGAACATTATATAGTAAGTTCGGGTTATACAGCAAGTCGTGTTTTGGAGGGGTTCCCAGGAAAGAGAGGTGGGTCAATGGACCACTTAATAACCAAGTCTTTCCTTAGCCAGAATCCCTCCAATACAACTTTTTATGTATTATCCTTCCCTTCTATCTTGGGGATCATACAATTATACATAATTTAGGATTTAGAACATTTCTTAGTTACATATATTTAGATCACATGATGAAAGCTCTATAATTACTTTGTGATTTAGATTGAAATAATTTAAATTGTGGGTAATAAACTTATAATTCGCAATATCATACAATCATAAATAATTACTGCATGAATTAAATTAAAAATTATTTCTAATCATAGGATCAAGAATTTAAGACATATTTTTCATCACAATTATACGGAGGAGTTAGGCAATTAAATTCACATAATTGGAATTTAAGTCATTAATGACATCAAATAGCTAGAGAATCAACACTTAGTATGAACAAGAAGTAGAGACTTTAAAATTAACAAAAACAACCATAGACGAACAAGTAGAAAATTCATGAAAAATAATAAAGTGTAACAACTTAAATAGAAATTTTATTAAAAATATAAAAGACAATGCCAATAAAGCCATGCAAGTAGACATAGAGATTTTCATATTTGAAAACAATTAAATACACAATAGAATAATGAAGTATTTAAGGCATATATTTACCTACAACAATTACACAATTAATCACACATAATAGAATTTAAGAGGTTGCACAATTAATAGCACATAAAAGGATTTAAACAATTAATAGCACATAAAAGGATTTAAGTGATTTGTAAAATTTTCAAATTCAAGGGGTTACACAATTAATAATACGTAATAAAATTTGAGTAATTAGTAAAATTCAATTTCAAGGAGGTTACATAATTAAGGATACTTAATAGAAATTTAAATAATTAGTAAAACCCAATTAATTAGAAAATCAGACAATTAACACAAGCAACATCAGAAAACATGCGACATACACAACGCGTCCCACCCCACCAAAGTCCGAGAATTAGTGCTCTGATACCACAATGTAACGCCCCGGATTTTGATCCAAGACATTACTTAAAAATATTTGTTTTCTTTCAAAAATGACATAATTTTTTTTTTAATTTTTTTTTAAATAGAAGTAGTTGATCATGTGATTAATAAAATTTCACTAGTAAATAAATTGATTTCATTTTTTTTTTATGAAATAGCACAACGCAAATTTAACTGGATGTTATTATTCTTATAAAAATAATTTGCTAATTGTAGAAAATGGTCACTTACGTCCTAAAATAGAATAAATTCTCCTTAAGTGAAATAAAAACAACTGATTTAGATTTTTCCTAGCGGAAGGACCTCACCTCCGCATTTCTATTTAAAATTGACGAAAAAATAAATAAACTTTAAAAATGTACCACATCGGGTTTATCACTACAAATATTATTATTTTTAATTAAAGTACCCCTTTTTCCCACGCGCGTGCGCCAAGCAAACGTCATTCACGCAACTCTTCGAGATCCTTAGTACCTAAATGTTGGTGTAAGGGGTCAGTTCATCCCACGGCAAAAATTAAACCAAATAATAAGTTAATAATCATAAAATATAAATATAAAATCTTTTTGTAATAAAAGATTTAGAGAAACTGAATTTTTTTTTTTTATTTTTTTTAATCATTCACAGGGATGTATCAAAAGTCATAAAAAGACATCTAAATAAATCGAGTAGCAACTCACCTTAGAGCAAATAATTAGATCAAAGTAAAATAACAAATAAAATGAATTGCAAGTTGTGCATGCTCCTAAACATATATGATCCGGATATAACCAGCCACACAGGCGTCCACACAGAAGTCACCCATACCAATGGGGAAAATTAAACCAGCCACATAGGCGTCCACAAAGATGCATATGATATGTCATGAAATGATAATGATGCTCGAAATTTACAATTTACTAAAGGGTGTTACAATACTTACCCCCTTAAAATAGTTTCGTCCTCGAAACTAAGAGGTATCTAGAAGGTTTGGGTAAAGCTCTCTCATCTTCTCCTCCAACTCCCAAGTAGCATCTCCATTCGTATGGTTCCAAATCACCTTAACCAAGGGGATTTCCTTTCCCCTCAAATGCTTGGTAGTTCTGTCTGAGATGCTTATCGGTTGGACCTCGAAGGAAATATTCTCCTTCAATTGAATATCATCGGGCGTGATAATATGGGATGGATCTGCCATGTACTTCCTTAGTTGTGACACATGGAACACATCATGTAAATTGGCCATATTCGGTGGTAAAGCAATCTGATAGGCCACTGGACCCACACGTCAAAGGATTTGGTATGGTCCAATAAACTTCGGAGTAAGCTTTTTTGCCTTCAATGCCCTACCAACTCCAGTGGTAGTTGTCACTCTCAAGAATACATGTTCATCCTCCTGAAACTCCAGAGGTCTCCTATGTCGATCATCATAACTCTTCTGCCTGCTCTGTGCTGTTCTCATTCGCTCTTGGATCTGACGTACCTTTTTTGTAGTCTGTTGCACCAACTCAGGCCCTACGATCAAGTTTTCACCATCCTAATACCAACACAAGGGAGTTTGGCACTTGCGCCCACGCAAAGCCTCGTACGGTGCCATCCCGATGCTTGCATGATAGCTATTATTATAGGTAAATTCAACAAGAGGCAATAGATCATCCCAACTCCCTCGGTTATCTAATGCACAAGCTCTTAGCAAATCCTCTAATGTCTGAATAGTCCTTTCAGTTTGACCATCGGTTTGAGGGTGGTAGGCGGAACTCAGTCTTAATCTAGTACCCAATGCCTCATGCAATGCTTCCCACAAACGAGAAGTGAACTTTGGATCTCTATCAGACACAATGTTGGATGGTATCCCGTGTAATCTAACAATCTCAGCAACGTAGATCTCTGCAAGCTTAGATACATTGTAAGTAGTCCTTACAGGGATGAAATGGGCGGATTTTGTGAGCCTGTCAATAATCACCCAAATGGAGTCAAATTTCTTCTGAGTCTTAGGTAATGCTACCACAAAGTCCATAGATATGCTATCCCATTTCCACACCGGTACATCTAATGACTGCAGCAATCCAACAGGTTTTTGGTGTTCAACCTTAGCCTTCTGGCAAGTCAGGCAAGACGCCACATATTCCGCCACTTGTTTCTTCATTCTTGGCCACCAAAATCTCTGCCTCAGGTCTTTATACATCTTCGTAGTACCAGGGTGAATACTCAGTTTGCTCTTGTGGGCCTCATCTAAAATAGTCTTTCTCAACTCAGCATTATCGGGCACACAAATACGCTTATTACACCACAAAATGTTATCTGGATCCATTTCAAATTCGGGGGCCTTGCCAGTCTCAACCAATTTTCGTCTCCCCTGAATAGCCTCATCGGTTGCTTGAAGGGTTTTTATCTCATTCATCAATTCATTATCTACGATGATCGTTCCACATTGTACTTTTCCCGACAAGGAATCCAAATTAAGATCCAAGTCACGAAAATTCTCTAACAACTCTAATCCTTTCAATGTTATGGATGACAAATGGGCTCGTTTTCTACTCAAGGCATCAGCCACCACATTTGCTTTTCCTGGGTGGTAATGCAACGTGAACTCATAATCCTTGATGAACTCCATCCATCTCCGTTGCCGGATATTAAGCTCCTTCTGGTCGAACAAGTATTTCAAACTTTTATGGTCGCTGTATACATCAAAATTGCACCCATACAGATAGTGCCTCCAAATCTTTAGTGCAAAAACTATTGCAGCCAATTCCATGTCATGCGTGGGATAATGCTTCTCATGCACCTTCAACTGCCTTGAAGCATATGCTACCACTTGTTTGTTCTGCATAAGTACACAACCCAATCCTTGTAAAGAAGCATCACAATAAACTTCATATGGTTCTTCTGGCTGTGGCAACACCAACACCGGTGATGTAGTTAGTTTCTCTTTCATCAGCTGAAAACTCCTCTCACATTCCTCCGTCCATGCATATATATGATTCTTCTTTGTGAGTTGTGTCAACGGCGCTGCAATCTTAGCAAAACCCTCAATGAATCTTCTATAGTATCCAGCCAAGCCCAGAAAACTTCTAATCTCCGTGACGGTCTGTGGTTGTTTCCATGCCACCACAGCTTCTACTTTAGTTGGGTCGACAGCGATACCTTCCTTTGAGATGACATGTCCCAAGAATTTCACTTCCTCCAACCAGAATTCACACTTCCCCAAATTAGCATACAATCGCTTATCCCTCAAGATTTGTAAAACTTGACGTAGGTGAACTTCATGTTCCTCTCGACTCTTAGAATAGATCAATATGTCATCAATGAAGACCACCACAAATTTGTCTAAGAAGGCGTGAAATATACGATTCATGTAATCCATGAAAATAGCTGGTGCGTTGGTGACACCAAAAGGCATCACCAAATACTCAAAGTGTCCATAGCGAGTTCTGAATGCTGTTTTAGGAATGTCTTCTTCCTTCACCCGAATCTGATGGTACCCCGACTTCAGATCAATCTTTGAAAATATGGTTGCTCCTTTGAGTTGGTCCATCAAGTCATCAATGCGTGGCAAGGGATACCTGTTTTTGATTGTGACTTTGTTAAGCTGGCGATAATCGACACAAAGTCTAGACCTTCCGTCCTTCTTTTTCACTAGGAGCACCGGCGCTCCCCAAGGTGAGACACTCGGTCGTATGAACTGTTTAGACAAAAGGTCCTCCAACTGATTTTTCAACTCTGACAATTCCGATGGAGACATTCTATATGGGGCAATAGAAATAGGTCCTGTACCCGGAGTCACATCAATTGAGAATTCAATATCACGAACTGGGGGTAATCCTGGTACGTCTGGCGGAAATACCTCTGGAAAATCTTCGACCACAAGAATCCCGTCTACCTCCACCTCTAGCTTCATACTGACTGAGTTGAGAGAAACACATTTTTGAACTCCCTCTTTCAAAGAGAAGTTCAATTTATTGGTATGAGGAATCGAGAAACACCTGGGTCTGGGAATATCACCGACTTACGAGCGCAATCCAATAGAACATGATGGCGTGACAACCAATCCATCCCAAGGATCACTCCCAAATGCTTGAGGGGAATACAAATCAAATCAACGTTGAATTTCATATCAAACACAATCAACGGGCATTGCAAGCAAGCCGTATTACATTTCACCGATTCGGTAGAAGGTAGGGTAACCACCAAATCAAACGGCAAGGTAGTAACAACAAGTTGGAGCAAATCCACCCAATCCAATGAAATGAACGAGTGTGTTGCCCCTGAATCATATATTACTTTAAGTGATTTTCCAGCGATTAAACACTCACCTTGGATAAGTTCAGATGAAGATGGGGCTTCCTCTCCATTGATATGGTATACACGTCCCTTGGCGGTAGGGCGGGCAACATTGTCATTGATATTGTTGCGGTTGACAGCTCTATCATCCTTTCGTTCAGGGCATTCGTTTGCAAAATGGTCTGGTTTCTGACAGATGTAACAGACCCTAGGTCTGATTGGGCACTCAGATATCTTGTGTCCTTCCCTGTTGCAGCGAAAACACCTGATAGGGTACGCCTGGTTCAGCCTTGGAGTCTTTGGCCCTTCACCTTCCCCGTTTTGAGGTCGGGGTTGATCTCTAGCATTCCCCTGTGGTCGGGCATACGGTTTGTGTTGTTGATGTTGCCTACCCCTGTTCTGTTGGTCGTTATGCCCCTGTTTCAAATATTAACATTTAGAGGCCAAGCTTATGGATCTCATGATATGAATGGATTTAAATCTCTACCTGAGGTCTGATGGGTCCACCTACAGCATCCCTATTCAGACGACTCTGCTTCATCTGCTCCACTTTCTTGCATTTCTCCACCAGTACTTGGTATTGGCGTATCTCCAAGGGTCCCACTGACTCCTTAATCTCATACCTAAGCCCGCTTTCGAACCTCTCACACATGTATTCTTCATCTATCTGATTTAGGAAGTAGCGGAAATGCTTTGCTAGGGACTCGAACTTTGCCGCATATTCCGCTACTGTGAGATTCCCTTGATACAACTTCAGAAATTGGGCCTCCTTCTCGGCCCTAGCACTCTTCGGGAAGTATTTGTCTAGGAACTTATTCCTGAAAGCCTCCCAGGTCAGCTCTTCATGATTTGTCTCCATCATTCTCTTCGCACCTCGCCACCAGTATTCAGCTTCACCAATCATTAAATAGGTCGCATACTCCACTTTCGCATTGTCAGAGCAGTGTAGGATCTCGAAGATCTTCTCAATCTCCTGCAGCCAAAGATCGGCCTTGTCAGGGTCATGATCCCCTTTGAATTTAGGCGGATCTTGGCGACGAAATTCGCTCAATGCTCTTGTTGCCCTAGCTGCTTCATCCCTCTGATCCCTCTGCTCATCTCGCTGAGCCTGGGCCGCGGCTTGTTGGGCCATTGCAGCGGCCATTGCATTCATGGCTTGGATCGCTTCAGTCATGTCATTTCCTCCTTGGGGAATCGATCGGTTTGTGCGACGAGCCATAACGCTTCCTAATTAGGGAAATATTACGACAGAATTTTAACTCTAGGGTAGTAAGGAAGTCTTTTATTGAACACTATATAGTAAGTTCGGGTTATACAGCAAGTCGTGTTTTGGAGGGGTTCCCAGGAAAGAGAGGTGGATCAATGGACCACTTAATAACCAAGTCTTTCCTTAGCCAGAATCCCTCCAATACAACTTTTTATGTATTATCTTTCCCTTCTATCTTGGGGATCATACAATTATACATAATTTAGGATTTAGAACATTTCTTAGTTAGATATATTTAGATCACATGATGAAAGCTCTATAATTACTTTGTGATTTAGATTGAAATAATTTAAATTGGGGGTAATAAACTTATAATTCGCAATATCATACAATCATAAATAATTACTGCATGAATTAAATTAAAAATTATTTCTAATCATAGGATCAAGAATTTAAGACATATTTTTCATCACAATTATACGGAGGAGTTAGGCAATTAAATTCACATAACTAGAATTTAAGTCATTAATGACAGAAAATAGCTAGAGAATCAACACTTAGTATGAACAAGAAGTAGAGACTTTAAAATTAACAAAAACAACCATAGACGAACAAGTATAAAATTCATAAAAATAATAAAGTGTAACAACTTAAATAGAAATTTTATTAAAAATATAAAAGACAATGCCAATAAAGCCATGCAAGTAGACATAGAGATTTTCATATTTGAAAACAATTAAATACACAATAGAATAATGAAGTATTTAAGGCATATATTTACCTACAACAATTACACAATTAATCACACATAATAGAATTTAAGAGGTTGCACAATTAATAGCACATAAAAGGATTTAAACAATTAATAGCACATAAAAGGATTTAAGTGATTTGTAAAATTTTCAAATTCAAGGGGTTACACAATTAATAACACATAATAGAAATTTAAGAGGTCATACAATTAATAATACATAATAGAAATTTAAGTGATTAGTAAAATTTTCAAATTCAAGGGGTTACACAATTAATGATACGTAATAAAATTTGAGTAATTAGTAAAATTCAATTTCAAGGAGGTTACATAATTAAGGATACTTAATAGAAATTTAAATAATTAGTAAAACCCAATTAATTAGAAAATCAGACAATTAACACAAACATCAGAAAACATGCGACATACACAACGCGTCCCACCCCACCAAAGTCCGAGAATTAGTGCTCTGATACCACAGTGTAACGCCCCGGATTTTGATCCAAGACATTACTTAAAAATATTTATTTTCTTTCAAAAGTGACATAATTTTTTTTTTAATTTTTTTTTTTTTTAAAAACAGAAGTAGTTGATCATGTGATTAATAAAATTTCACTAGTAAATAAATTGATTTCATTTTTTTTTTCTTTATGAAATAGCACAACGCAAATTTTACTGGATGTTATTATTATTATAAAAATAATTTGCTAATTGTAGAAAATGGTCACTTACGTCCTAAAATAGAATAAATTCTCCTTAAATGAAATAAAAACAACTGATTTAGATTTTTCCTAGCGGAAGGACCTCACCTCCGCATTTCTATTTAAAATTGACGAAAAAATAAATAAACTTTAAAAATGTGCCACATCGGGCTTATCACTACAAATATTATTATTTTTAATTAAAGTACCCCTTTTTCCCACGCGCGTGCGCCAAGCAAACGTCATTCACGTAACTCTTCGAGATCCTTAGTACCTAAATGTTGGTGTAAGGGGTCAGTTCATCCCACGGCAAAAATTAAACCAAATAATAAGTTAATAATCATAAAATATAAATATAAAATCTTTTTGTAATAAAAGATTTAGAGAAACTGATTTTTGTTTTTTTTTTTATCATTCACAGGGATGTATCAAAAGTCATAAAAAAAACATCTAAATAAATCGAGTAACTCACCTTAGAGCAAATAATTAGATCAAAATAAAAATAACAATAAAATGAATTGCAAATTGTGCATGCTCCTAAACATATATGATCCGGATATAACCAGCCACACAGGCGTCCACACAGAAGTCACCCATACCAATGGGGAAAATTAAACCAGCCACACAGGCGTCCACAAAGATGCATATGATATGTCATGAAATGATAATGAAAATTTACAAATCACTAGCCACTTAGGCAACCACAAAGAAAATGTCATAACACGAATAACCAGCCACTTAGGCAACCACAAAGGGAGAACTATTCAAACCATAAATCATCAGCCACTTAGGCAACCACACAGATAATAATATTTAAAACACAAATAACCAGTTACAAAAATCAACTTAATCATGTTATCACAATTAAAAATTAGAACTTTTCATCAATTCTCTCAAGACTCATATAGTATTCACAAAAATCAAAACTTTGAAATAAAATAGCACAAAAATCGAAACTTTAAATTAAAACATCCGAACAAACATATTACTCATGAGATCATAATAAAAATCATAACTTTATAATTAAATATACCTAGACAACAGAAAAATTGTAACTTTACATCAAATATATGACAACAAGCATATTGCTCATGTTATAATAATAAAAATCAAAATTTTATAATTAATTTTATCGAGGTAACCATATTATCATAAAACAAAATATTATAATTAAATTATCTAAGACAAACATATAATCAACATTTTTCTTTTAACACATCAAGACATCATATAAATATCTTACAAATTATTAATTTAATATTCGGCCTAACCTTGCATGGAGAAAAGCCCTTACCTTGAGTGCTTTCCTTCCAGGCGACACTATATAGCCCTCGAAAATCTCACCAAGATGAAGGAACGAAAGTTTAGAACTTTGATCGGAATACGAGGGAATGTGAGGGTGGTTGTTTGAGTGGCTTAGAAAATATTTGAGATAATGAAACGTTGGTAATGGAGTGTGGGTGATTATGGCTTCTTTTTCTCTACCGCAAGTTTTATCGTGTCCTACGAATGAGAGGTGTATGTGACTAATAAAGGAGACGTGGGACTGATCCGAGAGAAGGAATAATTCTCTTCCTTGAGTTTAATTGCACTCATGAATAAGGAATTCAATTGAAATAATACCATTCAATGACCAACCGTTAAGAATTAATTGACATTCATGTATTTATTGTTGCTAGTTACACATTTGAATGGACACAAGGGAAAGTGCACGGTCCTATAAACTAAATACTATTAAATTAAAATATACTTATCAAAGGAAGTAGTATGGGTGATTCAATTTTGACTTAGTCAAAATTGACTTGGTCATTGTTCACTCTAAGACATAAAATTTTTAGTTAATAATAAAAATCCCAATAATTAAATAATTAATATAAAAATACTTCATCAAATAATTGAACATCCAATAAATAATTATCTTACTATCATCACACTGAATTAATAAAAACAGAATAAACAAAACTAAGGGTTTTAAATTAATTAATTAAAATAAAGGATGTTACAAGTTCCTTGTTGTGACATTGACCAATTCAGCTCCAAGTGGAAAGCTAAAAATGTCAACAGTTAAAGAGAGTATGTTGAATGAAGAAGCTCGAAGAAAGGAACGTGGTTTGATTGGTTCTTCCTCAAAGTCAGAAGCACTAGTTACAGAGTCACGGGGGAGAAGTCAATCTAGAAACTTCCATAGAGGCGACAACTCTAAAAGTCGTAGCAAGTCAAGAAGCAAGTCGAGGACTAGAAAAGAAGTGATATGCTATCATTGTGGCAAAGCAGGTCACATAAAAAGAAATTGCAGGTTCCTTAAGAGAGATCAATCAAGGGAAAGAGATGAAGACAAAGAGAAGAAAAATGATAAAGATACAACAGCAGTTGCATCTGTTAGTAATGTCTACATTGTTTGTGATGATAATTCCATAAACCTTGCATGTCAGGATTCAACTTGGATTATTGATTCGGGTGCCTCATATCATGTTACTCCTAGGCGTGATTTGTTCTCATCTTACAGTGTTGGTGATTTTGGCATGGTAAAAATGGGAGATGAAGGAGTATGTAAAATTATTGGTATGGGAGATGTTTGGGTTGAAACTGGGATTGGTTGCAAGCTTCAGTTGAAGAATGTTAGACATGTTCCTGATATTTGTCTCAATTTGATTTCAGTGAAAGCCTTGGACATTGAGGGTTATCACACTTACTTTGGTGGTGGTGGTATATGTAAAATCACCAAAGGGTCCCTAGTGTTTGCAAAGGATCAAAGTTCCACTTCTCTTTATAGGATGCCTACGAAGCTATGCAATGAAGAAGTGAATGCAATTGAAGACGCCTCCTCTGATTTATGGCATATGCGCCTTGGTCACTTGAGTGAGAAAGGACTCAATATACTTGCGAAGAAAAATTTTCTTCCTGTGAAAGGTACGTCTCTAAAAACTTGCACTCATTGTTTTGCTGGAAAACAACATAGAGTTTCCTTTCATAATACTGGTCCTCATAGGAGGCAAAATATTTTTGATTTAGTTCATACTGATGTTTGTATGATGGATAGTAAATCTCTTGGTGGTGCATCGTATTTTGTTACTTTTATTGACGACCACTCTAGAAAAGTGTGGGCTTTTCCTTTGAAATCTAAAGACCAGGTACTTGGAGTCTTCAAGCATTTTCATGCAAGTGTTGAAAGAGAAAAGGGAAGAAAATTGAAATGTGTTCAACAGATAACGGTGGTGAATATAGAGGTCCGTTTGAAGAGTATTGTAGAGAACATGGAATCAGGTTTGAGAAAACAGTTCCAAAGACACCTCAGCATAATGGTGTTGCAGAGAGAATGAATCGTACTATTAATGACAGAATCAGATGTATCCTCTCTCATGCAAAATTATCGAAATCCTTTTGGGGTGAAGCAATGAAAACTGCAGTGGATTTGATCAATCTTTCTCCTTCGATTCCACTTGATGGTGATGTTCCAAATAGAGTTTGGACGGGGAAAAATGTCTTTTACCGTCATTTGAAAGTGTTTGGTTG
This sequence comes from Cicer chorassanicum, assembly GCA_037974735.1. NCBI lineage: Eukaryota > Viridiplantae > Streptophyta > Magnoliopsida > Fabales > Fabaceae > Cicer > Cicer chorassanicum. The sequence goes on along the minus strand of JBBPBP010009778.1, from coordinate 38,725,029 downwards.
CAGATGTTTTGTTCACGTTCCAAGAGATGAGAGGTCCAAACTTGATAATAAATCCAATCAGTGTATATTCGTCGGTTATGGTGATGAAGAATTTGGTTATAGATTGTGGGTAGATGTGCCAGCAGCGTTTGGACAATGTTTCCTAGTATGACCAGAGACCCGACATAATCCGCACTTTCTTGACACACCTTAATGTATTTTTTTCTTTCAATTTAATGAATTTTTATTTTAGTTTATTAATATAATTTTCTTTCCATTTCTGTTCTAATGCGTTTGCTATTTGGACGACCTTTTTTGACTCTCCGCATTAGTGGATTGTGATACACCTTAATGTATTTTTTTCTTTCAATTTAATGAATTTTTATTTTAGTTTATTAATATAATTTTCTTTTTATTATGATTATTATTAAAATTATTATTATTAATATTACTTAATAATGTAATTTAATTTATTATTATTATTTTGATTTTTTAATTGTTATAATTATTTATAACTAATTAAAATTAACAATAAGTCACTAATATTAATAATATTATTAAAATTATTGTTATTATTAAAATTGTTATTATTATTTAATAATTTATTTTATTTTATTATTATTATTATTTTGGTTTTTTAAATATTTTAATTATTTATAATTAATTTAAATTAAAAATAAGTCACTAATATTAATAATATTATTAAAATTATTATTATTATTATTATTATTATTATTTAATAATGTATTCTATTTATTATTATTATTATTTTGATTTTTAAAATATTTTAATTATTTTTAATTAATTAAATAATAATTATACCCATAAATAAAATATAACAAAAAAAAAATTGCAGTACATGGTGGCATCCCGAGGATGCGACCTCCTACTATAAAGGAAAAAAAATTTCTTTACCTCGTCGCATCCCCAGGTTGCGATCAGCAACTGGGGCTAAAAAGTAGGACAATCTGGTTTTTTTTTTTTTTTTGAGTGGGGCAATTTGGAGAGAATCCCAACAAAGTGGGATATATGGGTGCAAAAGTCTCAATCTCCTCTTGTATTAATTAGACAACCGATAATAATTAGGTAAAAGGATGATGGAAGTTTGGTTAAACTTAAACTTGTGGCTACAAACTTAAACTTGTGTCTATTTCTCTGCATATTCCTTATATTTTTGTCTTATTCAAGTTTATTTTTATATAAAATGTCTTATTCATAATTAATTACAAACATCATTTGAGGCGGAGTACTAACTTTAATAAAAGCAGAGCATAAATATATTAGGAGAAATTCAGAAATTGGTTTGAATTTGATTTTTAATATTTTTTGTGAATTACAACTTTTTTTAATGTAATTACTAGAAAACTAAATTGTTTATAATAATAGGATGTATATTTGCAATCCATTCTCAACCAAGTAATTAGATTTCAGTTGATGATGAATTTTAATTTATGATGTAATAATAGGACCAATTTTTGGTGTATTCATTTATGATGCAATATTAGTAGTTCCGATTAATAGTTCTGATTTCATAAGTAGTAAATAGTAAAGTAGAATTTGATGTAGCCAAAGCCAACTCATACCAAAGAATACTACTGATTTTGTTTTCAGAAAGAAACAGAGAGAACACGTTAGTGTGTATCATATTTATGAAGTATGTGTTGTAGATTTTCTTTATTGGCAAGTCTAATAATTGAGGACCCAACTCACAATTTAATTTTAGAATTTCTTGGATAAATTGTCAAGCAACCCATCATTTTTCTTTGGGTGAGAGAATGTTATTATATGCTTATTTGTGCAATGATATTACAACCTTCAAATTTGTTTTGGAATTGAATATTGAATTGAGATTGACATTAAATTTGATATTTGCTTTTATTAGAAAGTCTAATGTGGAGTTATAACAAATACTTCATCGGTTTCAAAATAATTATTGTATTTGATCATTTCATACATATTAAAAAATACGATAAATGAAATAGATGAGAGAATAATTTTTCCAAAATTTTCTTGTAAACCATTGATTGATTTTAACTATCATAAGTTCGTTCTACTTACTACAACAACAAAAGAAATACTTGATGAACAAAAAACAAATGGTAGGAAATGTTAAGTTACAGTCATGATAGTTGCGGTAAACGTGATAATCAGGTGAGATGTTTTATTTATCGTTTGAGTTAAATGTACTAGATTCGACCATGTTTTTGTCGTTTAATTTATGGTAAGAGTAATGTTTTGGAATTTGTCAAAAATTGTTAAAAAAAAAACTAATAGATTGTTTAATTTATGGTAAGAGTAATGTTTTTGAATTTGTCAAAAATTGTTAAAAAAAAAACTAATAGATTGTTTGAATCCAAATCTTACACTAGGTTAAAAGTCATGAATTCAATGTTGATTATTTCGTAATTACAAAATTGATCCCTTTTATTGCCTCTAATCAGCCTTATATATAAACCAAATAAGGCTTCAAAAGGGATTTAGATGATGTACACTGGTCATATGTGTATAATATAATATCTTTCTTGTTGTACTTGTTAAATTTTCAATTTGTGATACTGCTGCGGTTATAGTGAAAATCAATACAAATTTTAAATGTAGTAGTTAATGTAATTGCAAATTATTAAAATAACTCCATTAATTTAGCAATATAGTTGAAATGGTCACTTGAAGATTTCACATTAAACTTTGTTATTATCTTCAAATTTTAAATTAGACTGCTGATGTGGGGCAAGAGTGTGAAACATTGTAGATATGAATTGATGAATGTTTGTTATAGGGGAGATCTTATTTGTAAATTCAAGTAGATGGCATAAATATCAAATAGGATTAGAAGAATTGTTGGAATATAGGGTATGTTAGTCTATGAATTTAAAAGTTATTGAATTTCCACATTAGAAAGCTCATATATTGAATAGTTTTCAACTCTATAAATATTAAAGTCTCGCATTTGATAATTAACATATGTGGATTTTCTTCCATCACTATATAAAAAGTGTCAAACTCTTCTAAAAAACATGTTAAAGTTTGATGCATTTCTCAACTTTCTCGTTTTTTCCTCTTTTGCTCGATGCATTTTTGAGTCAGTTCTCCTATTTTTTTTTGTCCTTTCGGTTTTCTGAGTGGTTCTAATACCACTGTCGTTTTAGAGCGGTTTTTGTAACGTAGTCCTTTTGATTTTTGAGTGGTCATAATACCACTTTCTTTTTAGAGCCATTTATGTCGTATATCCTTCAATTTTTTAGAGTTGCTTTTGTGTCATAGTTTCTTGAGTGGTCTTAATATCACAATTCGATTTTAGAGAGCGACTTTTGTGTTGTAGTCCCTTCGATTTTTGAATGGTCATAATACCAAAGTCCTTTTAGAGTGGTTTTCGTGTTGTAGTCCTTTTGATTTATGAGTGGTCATAATACCATATTCCGAGTGGCTTTAACCTTCATATTGAAGGTATAATTCTAAAACGATTTTCTACGGTGCAGTAGAATTCTGATACAGTTTGTCTGAGCTGTTTTATCCCAGAGACTTCGTGGTTGATAGTCTATCTTGAACTATTTATATAGTGTTGTGAAACGTTTTCGATGACATAAATTTATTTTGAAATAATTTTTCATAACTTGAAAACATAATGAATAGACTGACTTGTTAGTAGGTGATGGGTGGTAGTTCAAAGTTTGGCTAATTGGGGATGATAAATCTTATTGCCATGATAATCATTGGAAGGATATATGAGTTGAAGATATTAGAAGCACCATTATTTGTGTTACTTCGATAAATAAATTTTGATCGAAACAAGTTTTTTTATACAATTTAGGTTGCAAGGTTCACTACTTGTGCTTTACATAATTGGATACTTATGTTTTGGATAGTTGGATATTTGTTGGATGATTAGAGAGGCAAATATTAAAAATTAAATAATCTTATTTCAATTGCATTTGTGATCATTGAAATTTGTATAGACATACTTTTAATAGTTATAAAATTGCTATATCATAGTTACAAAATTACTTTTAGCGTGTCTTTAATTTGATAGAAATAACAATTGATTTTGAAAAATTTGATTTTAATTAAATGTGAGTCGAATGTAACTTGAATTTTGTTTAGATATCTTCGAAGAAAAAATAATTTTATCAATTAATGTTATTTGAATGGTTTGTATGAAAATTGTTTTTGAGTGAATAATTACCAAATGAGATCTAACTTTAAAATACATTATGTTTAATTTTCTTTGATTATTTTACTTTATGTTTAAGGTACCCTATATATAAAAAAATTATAAATGTAGACCATGTGTGACGAGTTATTATATTTGATGATTTATAAATTATAATTATAGCCATTTTTCTTTCTATGTTGAAAACAAAAAAATTACTTAAAGTTTATTTTAGGTTTATATTTTGACTTTGTAGAGCCATACAGATCCTAGAGATGCAAAGAATTCAATTAGGATGCAAATAGGCATGAGAGAAAATACAAAAGATGAAAATTACTTTGTGGATTAATTTGCTTTTAAGCAACTAACCAACTTTTAATTGAGGTTGAAGTAGTACTCCATGGAGTCTCATGCATCTGGGAATGGTATGGTATCTTGACCAAGTGATCAATCTAGAGGGTGCTATTTTTTAAGGTCCCTAGTGAAAACATTGTCTAATTATGTGAATAAGTCTTTTAGTTCCCTTCTTGGAAAGTAACCTTCATTAAATGACAAAGCATATGAAATTTCAAACAAAACCTATAAACTTATATTTTCATCTCTAACAACATCAAATAGAGAATGAAAATATGAGTTTATTTGAAGATTTGAGTTACGAATTTGATGAAAATTGTATTATATTGAAGAATATAATTAATTTTATGGGTTTTGTTTGAAAATTTTGATAAAAGATCAAAATTGTCGCTTAAAATTAAAGGACTAGAACGTTAACTGAAATTAAGTTAAAGGACCACGGGTGCTATTTAGTCAATTTTAAATTTTGATGATCCAACAGTTCTATCTAATTTAATTAGACTAAACATAATTGAAAAGTTATAATTTTCATAATTCAACGGATCAATCTTATCTAAATAAACAAACTAATCTTATCTAACTAAACAAACTATGATTCTAAAATTCTACTTTCGGTAATTCAACGTTGTAGTTTTTTACTTCAATTTATAATGGATATATAATATATAAATAAATAAATATTTAAATTATATAATTTTAATATATATATATATATATTATAATATAATATAATATAATATAATATAATTATATTATATTATATTATATTATATTATATTATATTATATTATATTATATTATATTATATTATATTATATTATATTATATTATATTATATTATATTATATTATATTATATTATATTATATTATATTATATTATATTATATTATATTATATTATATTATATTATATTATATTTTCTACTCTTAAAAAATTGGAACTTATGTAATATATATAAAATCTGCTCACATTTATCATGATAATTATTTTAGTGCGATGGTAAAGAACATGTTTGAGGTCAAGTGGTCAACATCATGGGTTGAACCATTGGTTCATACATTTTTAGAATTTTAAAATGATTTTAAAAAAAATTCAAAACTTTGAACATTAACACTAATTTTTTTCCAAAAAAACAAAATATTAAAGGAAACAAAACTAATTTCAAATAATTGAAGAATAGTTTTTAAAAAACTGTTAATAAATTATAATGAAGGACTGGCGTGCAATAATTAAAAAAATTCATCTACACACATTAATTATTGTAAACCACCCACAATTAAGTGTTGACATGAAATTGTCTATCTTTTAATTGGCTAAAACAATTAACTTCACCAAAACATTAGAATTTAGCAATGAACTATAGAAGTCCCCTTAAAAGAATATAATGTTGATTATTCTGAATTAAGAATGTCTATTTAAAAGAATATAATGTTGATTATTCTGAATTAAGAATGTCTATTGCAGTAAATTATCAATCAAAATAGTCTTTAAATAAATTTATGTTGTTATATATTTTGACGTGACACTAATTTAATATGTGACTTATCCACGTGGATTCCATATCATTATTGTTTTCTCGAAGACAAATTTGCTGATGGAATTTTGTTATCTTAGACATAAATTTGAGAATAAATTAGATAATGAAGAATTTAAATTTCATCACAAAATTATTCCATGTTGTGATCAAATTGATATGAGATCAATATAAATGAGTTAAATATTCAATTAATATGTCATATCATAATTTCTAACTATAAAAGTTTAAATATGTAATTATTTGGTTCAATCTTTACTTGTGTCATTGGAAGGAGTCAAATGTAAATTCTTATGAAAGTGTTCAATGTTCTTTATAGGATATTCTTTATCTTGAACTGATACACCATCCTCTCACCCAAAATTGTTTTCAACAAAAAAAAAAGACTATTTTGATTATTATTTTATAATTTTAAGAATATATTTGTTAATTTAAAAAATTCAATGATTAATTTGACTGACATTTATAATTTAAAAGACCAATTTGTGGGGTTTCTCTCAAATTTATTATCTAACTTGACATAGTGTTTCCTTGCTACATATCTCTTGGTAAAAACTATTGTACTGTTTGTGACTCGATTATTCAAGAATTAAATGGATGCCACATCCAATTTATCGTTAAAAAGAAAGAAAAGTATAAAAAGAAGACTAGAAAGAGAGGAAGAAAGAGAGAAAGTGTAATAACCTATCTTTTTTTTTTATTAAGTTTAGAAGTTAATTAATGAATATGTTAATTTAAAAAATAATAATAATAATAATAATAATAATAATAATTTTTTGTTATTATTAATTCAGAAAGGGCACTATTGTAAAAAATTGGTTAAAGGAAGGGCAAAGGGATAATTTCATTATTCTAAAAACTGTACCCACAAACAAAAACAAGAAATTCCTCTTTTTTTTTTTCTTCTGAAAATCACATTTTGTATTTCTTCTTCTTCCCATTACCACCGTGAGCAAACCCCACCACCATCCCAACCTCCAAACCTCTCATTTTTCTTAATTTTCCAAATCCTTTAAACCCAAAATCTTCTTAAAGTTCTTTTCAACCGTTTTTAAACCTTGCATGTCCAAATTTATCCCTACACTATTAGAAATCAATCAAGGCAAAATGATCCAAAATTGGAGAATTTGTGCCAAAGCTGCAGTTCAACAAAATTAATCAGAAATTCATCTTCCCCTTTAACACAAACTGTGAGTTCTTTACATTAAGTTTTTTTTCATTTTTTTTATGAGAGATTGGGGGATAAACTTACTTTCAGTTTTCTTAAATAAATTATGAATTGATTTGGGAAAAAGAAAATGAAAGAAATTAGTGGGAGTGAGAGAAAAAAAAACGAATGATTAAGCATATATGGAATTTTCACAAATAGCTTTTAAGTGATGTTTGATGGCATGCATGTTGTGAACTCTGATTGTATGTTATTTTAAAATCAATTTATGTGTTAAAATAGTTTAATTAGTATGCTTATACCTTGTTTAACGGTTAGTAGGCTTGTCGAGCACAAATTATGCTCGTTACTGCTGCCGCCTCTGATATGTCTGCAAAATCTGGGAATTTTTCTTGTCTTTGGTAAATTGTCACCAACAAGTTGCCTTTGGTCCAGTTTTTGCCTCTGATTCCAGCTTTGAATCAGGGACTTAGAATTTTTTTTATATGAGTTAAGTTGTGTCTCCTTAAGCTGTAGGGAATATGATGTATGCGTAGCGTAACATCACATAATGCATCTCATTCATATAAATACATGACATTCATGGTTCAAATCGTGGTGGGATATTGATGATGTTGTTTCAGGCATGAAACAATAGGTAAAGGAAGAACAATCAGGACGCTGGTTGGGGTTGTGGCCAAGCCAACTTTACCATTCAGGTTCAATTATATTGGTAATTCACATCAAAACAATTGGACAACTTTTCCATACTCTAAGGAAAAGTTCCAGTCATGCATTTCAATGATTTTTAATTTAGAACTAGGTATCAATTGACACAGTTTTATGAAAGTGTTTTATTGCATAAAGAGCATATAATTTCATGTTTTCTAAGATTCCTTAAGAGGGTTATTTTTACTGCCATTCCCCTTATTTTTGAACTCACTGGGATTTGTTTTGTCACCCCATTTATTTTAAAAAAATTTAGCAGCTGGGGGTAGTTTGGGAGCAGCTTGAGGTTGAAGGAGTAATTTAGTTTTTTTTTTTTTGTCACAATGTAGTAAGGCTTGATGTAATAAAAGTTTATGTAAAAGTTAAATTCAGAGACTTGGTTAATTCACTGTATCTTATGAATCAGTTTCAAACAATTGTAAACTATAATTCTATATGTAGTTCAATTGTTTAAATTTGATTCTTGTTAATTACCTTTTCTTACTTGCCTCTACATTATTGAAATGTATGAATTATAATGCCAAATTCTAGATGCTTGGTATTAGGTTTTACAGAAAGGAAAAAAACAAGCAAGAGGGAGGATGGAAGTGGTTACAGAGTTCGAGAGATTAGAAATAAATTAGTGGGTCTAAAGCCCAAAACAAAACTAGCCTCATCAAAGTTTAGATCCATTCAAAAGAAACCATCATTCTTTAAAGTCCAAAAATAAAAATATCCTTTGTTTTGTTAAAATGTATAAAAAAAATAGAGAAAAAAAATATCAAAATATGATTTTTAAAGATTAAAGTGAAATATACTAAAAGTTGGCCATAGATACTCCAAAATAAAAATATCGATAAAAAATCCAAATAAAATTGAGTACTTACATGTTAGTGCATGCAGAGACGTTTAGTTAGTATTAAAGATTTGGATAGGACAAAAGAATTGATTGAGTGAACGTTGACTTTTTTTTTCCCATAGTTACACCGAAATATCCTATACACCCAAAACCATTTTTAAAGTTATTATAATACCCAAACTACTTTTGTTCTCATATTAATTTAAAAGACATCATTAAAAGAATAAACTTGTTAAATCTTCGTTTCTCTCACAAATATTCATTAAAGATGGACAAATTTATAGAAGATTAAAGTATGAAATACAATGTATATCAAAACTCAGTTTTCGTAGCACTAGTAAATTTTTGTGATTCTATGTGTTGCTTGACATTCTACATCAATAATAATTTTAACACGTATGCAAACGATGAGACTTAACTTGTGATTAAATGAAATATTGTTAGTTCAACCTTTCTTTTAGATCGAATAATCTAAAATTGTTTGATATGACTCTCGACTTCTAGTTGTATCTGGTCTAATATGCGAAGAATCGCACTTTGATGCCAAAGGCACGCTGGTAATAGGATTTATGAGTGGATTAAGTTATGTGTATGTGTCAACGTTTCGATTAGACCAAGTTTACGATAAAAATTGATTTGGACTGAGTCACTTAACCTTGGTTTTGGTCTGTTTTACCTATATGGGTACAACAACAATAACGAGACTTAACTTGTGATCAATTGAACTATAGTTAGTCCATTGGATTACAAATGTACATCTCTGTATAGATTAATATTTTTATAAATTTAAATGAGAACATTGTTTATAAATATATTATAACTTCAAATTGTTTTAAATTTTTCAGATTATGTAAATTACAAAATTACCCTTGAGATAAAGCTATAAATATTTTTCAAAATTAATTTTATTCTAATATAATTTTGTATATTTATATTTTAGTAAAATTTCAATTTCCAAAAATATAATTCAATAAATTGATAATAAATAAATCTAACTATAGATCTTTGAGATATAGTTTGTGGTGTAGTGGTTGTTTCGCTTAATGAAAATCAGTTGCAGGTTTGATACCCTGATCTTGCGTTTTTCAACTTTTATTATTTGTTAATTTAATTTATTTTTTAAACACATGTTGTAAGGGAAGGCCTCATAAAAATAGAGTTGGTTCCTAGCTTATGTAGTGTTAGGATCATATCTCCACTAGTTTTATGCATTGCGATGTATAGCATTTAATTGAGTGAACCCACCACAATAAATTCATCAAGAGATATAATAAATATGCTCATAGCAGTTAGTATTTTAGTTGGAATGAAATAAAGTTCAAAAGGACTAATTGACCAAACGAGTTTATGAAAAAAGGAAGGTGGTGATATTACTATCAATTAATTCCATTGATATATAGTGTTATTTTAATAATAATAATAATAATAATAATAATAATAATAATAATAATAATAATAATAATAATAATAAATTACAAACATCATTTGAGGTGGAGTACTATACTACTACTCTGCACATTTTAATGATTAATAATGTGGGTTTAACAAATGAAGCTCCGCTAGTATTATGCTATTAATAAGCATTTATCTATTTAAGGTTAGCTATTTTTGTTATTTATCTATTTAAGGTTAGCATTTATCAATAATAAATAAATATAAATAAACTCAACTTATTGCAGATGTCCTCCTCTTCAGGCAAATGATTACAAACACCAGTAATATTGCCGCCACCACCACCGCCATAACGATCACTGGTATTCTCCATTTTGGTAGGTGGATACCGAAATCTGAATCTTGAAAGATTATGTTCAGTAGCCTCACTCTCTAAGTGGAATCCACCAATTTTATTATTATTATTATTAAAATAAAAGAAAGAAAAAAAAAAAAGAATATATTTTTTAATGGGCTTGACCCATGAAAAGGAAAATAAAAGAAAGGAAAGGGATCTTAAATCCCTAATGCAAAAAAAAAACCAAAAACACCAATAGTAATCGCACACACGCACCACAGCCAGAGAAAATGAAAGGAATTCAGTTTTGTTAGTTGTAACATGTGTGTAGCAAACTCATAAGATTATTTAGTATGGTCATTTAATTTCAAGTAAAATGGTTGAGTAGCTAAAGAACTTTCTATTTACCAAACTGATCATTAATAAAAACCGATATTTGATTATCTGATCTTTAATTTAATTATCCAAACTGAACTAACACACGGTCAATGTAAATGCAACCGTTTTAACAGGATTAACACACGATATTTTAATTAAAATCAAAAAATAAAAACAACTAAAAGGTGAGTCTTCAAGTAGGGTAGATCTATGACTCTACCTGAAATCAAAGGATGAATGAAAGAAAAAAAAAAGTCATTATAACCCAAAATGCAAATCTACAATTGATATAAAAATCAAATAAAATAAAAAGCATTTTTTCAACCTTTATCAATAATAAATAAATATAAATAAACTCAACTTATTTTCGTTAAATTTTTAAGCTCTTCAATAAAAAATAAAATATTGATTAAAAAGAAAGAAAATAAAAGGCTTGAAATTGCCTGCCCTCCACTATTGTTTGAGTCTAACTAGCAAGATCTACGGATGACGAAGAAGAAACCGGACTGGACTTTGCAGTTTCCTCCACCAGAGCTTCCTCCGCTGGAATCACCACCAGCTGCGTCACAGCCGCCGGTGCACTTGTCCTCCTCTTCAGGAAAATGATTACAAGCACCAGTAATATTGCCGCCGCCACCGCTGCCGTGACGATCACCGTTATTTCCCATTTTGGTAGGTGGATACCGAAATCTGAATCTTGAAAGATTATGTTGGGTGACCTCACTCCCAAGTGGAATCCACCAATTTAATTAGTATTGTTATTATTATGAAAATAAAAGAAAGAAAGAAAAAAAGAGTATATGTTTTAATGGGCTTGACCCATGAAAAGGAAAATAAAAGGAATGGAAGGGATCACAAATCCCTAATGCAAAAAAAACCAAAAACAACAACAATAGCCGCACGCAAGCACGATAGCCAGAGAAAATGAAAGGAATTCAGTTCTAGTAGTGGTAAAAGAACTTTTAATTTCAAGTAAAATGGTTGAGTAGCTAAAAAACTTTTAATTTACCAAACTGATCATTAAAACAAACTGATATTTGATCATTTAATCTTTAATTTAATTATCCAAACTGAACTAACACATGATCAATGTAAATGCAACATTTTCAACAGTATTAACACACGATATTTTAATTAAAACCAAAACATAAAAACAACTAAAAGGTGAGTCTTCAACTGTGGTAGATCCATGACTCTACCTAAAATCAAAGAATGAATGAAAGAAAAAAAAGACATTATAACTCAAATTACAAACAGCAACTGATCTAAAAATCTAATAAAATAAAAAGGATTTTTCAACCTTTATCAATAATAAATAAATATAAATAAATTCAACTTATTTTCGTTAAATTTTTAAGCTCTTCAATTAAAAATAAAATATTGATTGAAAAGAAAGAAAAAGAAATGGTTTGAAATTACCTGCCCTCCATTATTGTTTGAGTCAAACCAGCAGAATCCACGGATGACGAAGAAGAAGCCGGACCGGACTCTGGAGCTTCCTCCGCCGGAATCACCACCAGCTGCGTCACAGCCGCCGATGCAGATGTCCTCTTCAGGCAAATGATTACAAGCACCAGTAATATTGCCGCCACCACCGCTGCCGTGACGATCACCGTTATTCCCCATTTTGATAAGTGGATACCGAAATCTGAATCTTGAAAGATTATGTCGGGTGGGCTCACTCCCCAAGTGGAATCCACCAATTTAATTATTATTATTATTATTATTATTATTATTATTATTATTATTAAAATAAAAGAAAGAAAAAAAAGAATATATGTTTTAATGGACTTGACCCATGAAAAAGAAAATAAAAGGAAGGAAAGGGATCTCAAATCCCTAATGCAAAAAAAACCAAAAACAGAAACAGTAACCACACGCACACACGACAGCCAGAGAAAATGAAAGGAATTCAGTTCCAGTAGTGGTAACAGATGTGTAGCAAACTCATAAGATTATTTAGTATGGTCATTTAATTTTAAGTAAAATGGTTGAGTAGCTAAAGAACTTTCAATTTACCAAACTTATCATTAATACAAACTGATATTTGATCGTCTAATCTTTAATTTAATTATCCAGACTGAATTAACACACGATCAATGTAAATGCAACAGTTTCAACAGAACTAAAATTAAATAAATAAAGTGACCAATTACGTTTAAGAGTATTATGTTTTGAAATAAAATGTTGATATTCATATCAATTAACTATATTAATAATACAAGATATCCTATAGCAAGAAAACTGTAGTATGTCATATGATTTAATTACTTACAATCTATTAGCATATAAAAATTAATTTTAAAAATGTTGTAGAGGTCAGAGCCCTATGTCATAACTTTTTTTTTACTCACTATCTAGTGTATGTCATTAAGTACAATTAGAATAAAAAATCCAACAAAATATTTATGTTTGGATTTAATTTTTTATACAGTTAG
>JBBPBP010009778.1:38684229-38694581 GCA_037974735.1 Cicer chorassanicum | reverse complement strand
AAAAAGGATAATTAAATTATCTAAATTAATTCCATGAGAACTTGTTGTATGTGATCTGAATAAAAGAGTTATTAAAAAATAAAATATAAATTAATCAAATATATTTTATAAATAACAGCATCAAATGTTTAAATTAGTGAAGTTTTTTTATTAAATTTTTGTCGCTAAATAAAATTTTGTGTTGCTTATTTTTTAAATAGAAGGAGTAATTTATATTATTTTGACAAAAAGTTTATAACATGTTTAGAGTTATGATTATATTCAAAATATCTAACAATAGAAAAAGTAATATTATTGTACCAAAATAGAAAGAAAAAACTACTATATATAAATATAAATAAATAGCACCAATTTAATAGGAGTATCAATTTGGCACAATTTGAAAAAGTCACGTTTGTGTGTGATTGGCTATTTGACCCGTTATATTCGTGTAATGATTGTGTTAATGGAAATCGAATTTGATACTCTATCCAATCTTAAAATAACTTTATTAACTATCAATTTTAAATTTTGATATGTTGTTACTTTATCAATTTAGATCTTGAAATCCTATTTTGAATAAATTTATTATTGAAATTAGCTAAATTATAAAACTATTTTGAAATTGAACTTTCTCAATCAAGTGAATTTTTTGTTTTGTTTTGTCAATGATATTAATGCATGTTTCGTATTAGAGTTGTTAGAATTAAAGTAACTTGCCATAATTTTTAATAGCTACAAATTATAGTTTTTGCAAAATTATAGTAGTTCATCATAATTCTGACAACTCTACCGAAATATCAAACATAAGATTAATTATTTTATGTCGAAGTATTTAGTTTTTTAAATTGGTTATTCATTTTTTTTAAAAAAATTGTTATCAGCCGGTCTAATTTTTTTAAATTTCTTTTGAATTTTCATCTCACTTTTTATGTTTAAAGTTGTTTTTATTCTGCTGATTGAAGTTGTTAATCAATTCATGTTAGATTGTACAATTTTCATCAAGTGTTTTCTTTTTGTTGTCCTTTCTTATGTTTGCATTTTTTTAAGCATCCATATTTATTAATTAGAGCTCAAATCAAAGGTTAGGAGCGCTACCACATTCCTTTTCTCATAGATAAAATTGAACTGAGCCCTAGTTTTGTCTACCATCGTCGCACATAGGAAAACGATTTTTCTGCAATAAGATCACACAAACAAGCCCACGTTCATCGTCTTCATCAATGTTTCAAAGTTTGAATCATATTCATTTTTAGAGCAAATTCAATTATACGATTTTCTTATGGCAAAAGTAATCGCATAAGTGTTGAAAAAAAAAATGATATTTTTATAAATGTTATCTTTTTTACTTTTGTATAAGTTAATTTATTCTCATAAGTTGTTTTGAATTGAGATTTACTGTAAGTGATTTCATTGTTGTCGTTATATCTGAACCGTCTAAATTTTAAATTTTAATTATTTCAAAATCTAATATCTGGATTTGAAATATAGACCATTTAATTTTGAGTAATCAGTTCAAATGTGTTTGGCTATGACTATACTATAATCAGAGTCTTTTGATTGCAGGCTAATCACGGTCCCACTTAATTAACTTAAGTTGAGTTTACTATCATATAATTGTACCAAGATAACTTTTTTTTAAACGAAATAATTTGAGTCTATTGTTTGAAACATTTTGATAGCTCTACGTGGATCGGAACCCATAAGATCTTTTGGGTCGAGGAAATTTGTGCTATGTGAAAAACAAGCCTCTCCAAAAACAAAAGAAAGACCAAAGATGATATCTCTAAAGGAAATTAGTAGGTGGAAATCATTTAATTTCAAAAAAGTTGGTCGTTCGCTTAGTTGTGCTATTGGTGGCAAAGCTTAGATCTTCAAAACCATAGTGTGTACATTTTACAAAACTTAATTTAAGTTTGGTTGGATTAATACAAAATATGAAGAATAAATATGCAACAAATAAAAACAGCTTTTGAAATATACATAAAATATATATTTGTTACTGTTTTTACATATCGATGTTTGTTGCCTGTTTTAATTTTTAGGTGGGGCATAGATTGATTTTGAAATTTTTTGAATAAATTATCCACATCTTATTAAAATCAAAGACATATGTTCCATTAACTGTTTCAAACCTTGCAGGTTACCATAGTTCTTTAAAACCATCCTAGAATTTATCTAACATGTTAAGTGTTACATATATGTTAATTTTTTTTAGATTTATGATTTTTTTTTTTAGATTTATGATTTAGTTATTGTGTTGTAAAAATCAAATCGTTCAATCTAAAATGTTCAAGAATGGAATCTCTCAATAAAAATCTCTCATATTTTTCAGTTGAACCAACCACCACCGTTCAAATGCCATAATATCTCTCGTTCATATATTATTATAAAATCCTCTAAACCTATTATTACTGAACAATGTAGATTTCACATAACTATAATGCTAATGGATCCAAACTTAGAACCAATTTCAAACTGTGAATCGAATTGGACTAGTTCAAATTAAATATAAGAACTAATTCAATTCAAATTATACTACAATTTAATTTGTTTTATATTATTTTACACTTTTATCTACTTCACGTGAGTCTTTTTATTTTTATTTAATGTACAGAATACAATAGAATTTTGGTTTTTTTTAATACCATAGATTTAGTATTTTTTATATTAATTTGAATTGAATTTCTTAATATTAATATTAATAAATTTGATTTAAAAACAATAATTTAGAATTGCTAAGTAAATTATGAAAATTTCAAAATTCGTGTCATTACTATTACTATTACCAATTAAAATATCTATAAAAAAGGAGGGATCTCCGTTAGTATTTTATTTTAGTTTGTGTTAAAACATGTCTACGCGTTAACAATTAACAATATGATATTATTCAATAATATTATCTCTTTACTACAATAGTACAACATTATATTGAAGATAAAGTTTTTGTTTTTGTAAAACATTCTATTGTGAAATTTTTTCTTTATGTTTCTTAATTTCAAAGCGTTTCTTTTTTTTTTTTCTTTTAATTTATATGACATTTAATAAAGCGTGCAATCACAATAGAAAATGAAAAAGCAAAAGTTTTTTTCTAGTTCTGAACTGGTTTTAACTATTAAACGGTTCACAAAATTCAGTTTTGATTTTGAACTGGTTCGATAAAAGTCATTGCATCCATAAATATTGTAATTAGTCTCAAAATTAATATCTATTTAGGAAATTAAATTTAATATGGCACCCAAGTGTGGATATGGGATTTTGGAGAGAAGAGAAGGAGATAAATTAATTTTCTTTTTAAAATTAAGCAAACTATAAAATATTTTTGAAAATAAAAGAAATGTGATTGAAATGTTATATAGTCATATATCTTGTCATTCTTTTAATTTTTATAAAAAAAAATATATATTAAAATATTGACTTAATCCTCCAAATTTTTTTAAAATGAACTTTCCCCATATACTGTTGATGATTAGTCTCTTTAGTCTCATGTTATTGATGATCAATTGAAGACATCTTTAAACCATAAGTGACAAGACATAAGTTAATGTGGCATAACTTTTCTTCTCGAATCATGCTATTTTGTTGCTCATTTTTTTCTTATTTTCTTTTCAATTTTAATTTTATCATCTCTTCTTTTTCTATTTTTAATTTATACATTTAAGAATCATAATATAATAATGAAGACCAATACACCATTTGAGGGTATAGATTACCATAAAAAATTTCCATTTATGCGTGCATCCACCCAATTGTTCCATTTATATTCTAAATAAACTTCACCAAAAAAAAATCATAAAAATATAAAACAATTACGCAAAAGTACAAATAAAGTGTGTATATAATAAAAGCTCTCAACTAAGGAGGAATGTACAACAAGAAATTTAACACATCACCCCTCTATTCCAACAATTTTCTAATCATTTTGTTGTGTTATGAATTGTATGTAATTTGACATTGGACCTATTATGTTTTTGGTATTAGGCCAATTTAGTTTAGTATTGGTTACACCCATTATAACCTCTTTTGGACGCAAAGGCCCATTATAACTAAGTGCTGGCTATTGCTAGTTTTCTCAATGGTTCATCTTTTATTGCTAGATATCCTAGTGCAATTCATTTTTCTCAAAATTTTAATTTTTACAAAGTTATTTTTCTTCCTCAATTTCAATTGATAGACTAATATTGTAAGACCCTTAATTTTAAACTCTAAATTATGCAATTTTAGTATATTTGGTGTTAAATTATTGCTGCATTTAGCCCAATTTTAATTCATTTTGCGAATTAAATAGCAAAAACATATTTTATTAGAGTTTGTTATATGTGCATTATATATATATATATAGATCCGGTTGAAAAATTTCGTCGAAGAATATATATATTATTTAGTGAGTTAGTATATATATATATATATATATATATATATATATATATATATATATATATATATATATATATTGTTTATGTTAGTAAGGTATATATGTGTGAGAAGGCAAGGAATGATTAGGAAACAGGGAAGCAAAACACTCCTCCCAGCTCGCGTTCATTTTTCTTTTTCCTCTGTTCCT
Organism: Cicer chorassanicum; assembly: GCA_037974735.1. Classification (NCBI taxonomy): domain Eukaryota; kingdom Viridiplantae; phylum Streptophyta; class Magnoliopsida; order Fabales; family Fabaceae; genus Cicer; species Cicer chorassanicum. The sequence continues at coordinate 38,690,038 of JBBPBP010009778.1, read as the reverse complement.
TTCCAAAACAGTGTTAGTGGTTTTAAAAACCACCAAACACAAAACCTCCATTTTCTTCTAGATCTAAGCTACCATTCGAGAAGTGACAGAAGAGAAAGTTGCTCCTTGCCACGTTGCGGTGCTAGTGAGCAAACTTTGGAAGCGACGTCGCAAACAATGTTTTTACCGGAATTAATTGCGGTGCCGTAATCGGTTGTTTAAGCTATCGTTAAGGTAAGGGCTCCTTCCAAATTTTTAGTTTGCATATAAGATTTTATATGTGTATTTATGGAGGTTGAATTTGGTGAAGTTGATGTGTGATTTTGTAGAAATTGAATTTAATTGATTTATGTGTGATTTTGTAGAAATTGAATTTAATTGATTTATGGGTAAAAATTTGGACATTTAAATTTGTGATTTATGGTTAAAAATTTAGAGATTTAAATTGGTGATTTATGGTTAAAAATTTAGAGATTTAAATTGGTGATTTATGGTTGAAAATTTTGGAGATTAAATTTGGTGGTTTATGTTTGGAAATGTGGAGGTTTGAATTAATGTTGAGTATTTGGTTGTAAAAGTTTGGTGTGTGAAAAAGATATAATTTTGGGAATTTGTTTGGTTGGATAAATTTTAGTTGTGAACAAATTGTTACAAATATTTATGTTTATGTAGTTAGCTCTTTGAGTCTCGAAAAAGAATCGAGGCTGTTGACACCGAGTTAGCGGTGGGGAGAACTCTGAGATATTAATGTTATTGTGGTGATTCATGTTTGGTGTCATTGATGTGTTCATAATTAATATTATGAATTTTTGAGATGTGATTTATGTGTGAATTTTGGTTTAAAATTTTGGAGATTAAATATAGTGGTTGATGTGTTCATAATTAATATTATGAATTTTTTAGATGTTTTTTATGTGTAGATTGGTGGAAAATGAATTTAATTTGTTTATGGGTGAAATTGTGGAAGTTGAATTTAATGTGTTTGAGGTGTGGGTTGTGGTGATTCATGTTTGGTGTGATTGATGTGTTCATAATTAATATTATGAATTTTTGAGATTTGTTTTATGTGTGGATTTTGTGGAAAAATGAATTGATATGAATTGGTGTGAATTGTGGGATTATGAGTTATATATGTTTGAGTATGCTCTGTGTTGAATTTGAAAAATCATTAGTGTTAAATGAGTATTAAAAATGGGGAATCTTTTAATAGCTGCATTTACGTAATGATTGTGGTGAAAGAATTAGAGTATGTTCATGCATTCATAGTACATGGTGACTGCGATGGTGCCATGGTAACAGTGGTAACCGTGATGGGCCACGAGATGATGTCATGTGAGTAGTTGGTTCATCTTATCCTTGCGGGGATTTTCGCATCGTGCTGATCTGTGAGAGATTGCACTCTTGTAAGTCGTGCTGATCTGTGAGCGATTGCATGCATAGAAAATCGTGCTGGTCTGTGAGAGGCTGTACGATAGTAAATCGTGCTGATCTGTGAGAGATTGCACTCTTGTAAGTGGTGCTGATCTGTGAGCGATTGCACGCATAGAAAATCGTGTTGGTCTGTGAGAGGTTGTACGATAATAAATCGTGCTGATCCGTGAGAGATTGCACCTTGATAATTAGTACTGGTCTGTGAGAGGCTGTACAATTATAATTTACGCCCATTCGATGAGGGTTTTGGTTTGGAATTCCGGAATCATCCGCATTAGCATATACGCATCGCATTAGGGTGTTTGACACGCGAGTCATGTTTGATATACTGTGATGGTTGTATATACATACTCGGTTGTTGTTTGTAATTGTGTCGTAATTCATGAGTGTGATTGATTGATTTTGTGTGGTAAGTGTTGAATGATTGCGAAACGTTTTCGAAACTAAAATCTGCAAATTTTAGCAGTTGTATTTGGCTACAAGCAGTGTGTAGTCGAATACAAATATTCAATTTTGCTACTAACTTGTGAAATAGCACTGTATTCGAATACAAGGATGCTGTATTTGAATACGACAGTGCAATTTGTTAAAAACTTCATTTTTCAGCTTTGTTTATGCATGTTTGGCATATGAAAATCCTTACTAAGGTGTATGCGAATTTGAAAAGTTATTTTGTGCATTTGAAATTTAAATGCTATGTGATATTTGTTAATTTCGGTTGGTGATCCTTTTCATTATTGTGGACCGGGCTTACGCCCCAGGTAAGAGTTTTGAGTTGTGCTAGAATTGCAACGACGTCGAAGGCATGGCATAACGATGAGTTTGGATTTGTGATCGAAAGTAGGGGGGCTTGATGTCGCTCGTGGATTTCTCAGTACCCAGTCACCCTCAATTAGATTAATGGTCAGCTTAGGGTTGTATTTTAGGATTTTATTTATTTTCCCTTTCTTATTTCAAGGTTGTTGTTGCAAAGGAAACTTATGTATTTGAGAGCTTGATGTCGCTCGTGGATTTCTCAGTACCTAGTCACCCTCAGTTAGATTAATGGTCAGCTTAGGGTTGTATTTTAGGATTTTATTTATTTTCCCTTTCTTATTTCAAGGTTGTTGTCGCAAAGGAAACTTATGTATTTGAAACAAATTATTTTAGCCGGTATATTTTATATTTGAATAAATTGGATTTTCGTTCCAAAAACTAGTTCCGCTGTTTGTAATTATTGTTGACTTTGTCATGGTGTTACGACTTAAATGTTTTATCCAAAAGTATTTCTCTCTTTATTTATGGATTTGATTTCATTTATTTAAAAAAAACAAAATACATCCGCGCTGTTAAAAATCGGGGTGTTACAAATATCAGTTTCTCAATTGACAAAACATTCAAATTGTCGATTATTATTTTTAAATAGTTCTTGTATTATTCATAATTTGCATACCTAAAGGATAATTGAGAATGTTGAGCCTCATCATAATCAGGGGTGTCAATTTCATCCATTAACAATCATCCACCCAATCCATCCACTTATTAATCCATTAAATTCATCCACAAAACTACAAATTAGTTAATGGATTGGATTCAATCCATCCATGCAACCATTTTTTAAATTCCACTAGATAACATATTTTTTTGAATTAAATCTAATAGACTACATTTATTTATTATAAAATGGATATCTTTAATAATTATTATTTATTTTGTTTTATAAAATGTTTTTTAATTAAAATTTGTTACATAAAATAATAGAGAAAAATATTTTTCATTATAAAAAATCAAACAACAATTAGTTGTTAATAAGTTTTTCAAAATTTGAAAATAAAAAATAAAATATTTAAATAAATAATTATAGATTAATTTACTATTAATAAAAAGTTTAAAAGAGTTAAGAAATATCATCATGTGACGCTTGTCAAAGAATTTATAATTCGTGCTTTATTATATTATATAGAATTTTACGAAATTAGAAAAATAAAAATAAAATAACAAAAAAATTAAATAAATAATTATAGATTAGTTATTATAAATAGAAAATTTAAAAAAGTTAAACATTCTCGATGTGTGTTTGGGAACATATCAAAACAGCATGAACGCGGGTTACACCCTCTCACAGACACACGGTTTGAAAACAAATTGATTTCACAAAATAATATTCATCTTTATATTTTCTCTCAAACCCATTTGTATCCAAATTGATTTCTTTGTACTTCTTGCCCATTTGCATCCGTATGATTCCACAAATTCAAACGATAAAATAAACTTAAAAGAAGAAGGTTTGTTTTCCATATAAAAAGCAAAATGGTTATAATTATAATTTATAATAATCAAATATAATAACTCGTCACACATGGTTTGCATTTATAATTTTCTTTATATATTTGTTAGTTTAAAAAATAAAGTAAAATAATCAGAAAAATAAACATAATATAAGTTGAAGTTATGTCTCATTTGGTAATTATTTACTCAAAAACAATTCTAATACAATTAATTAATAAAATTATTTTTTCTTCGAACATATCCAAACAAAATTCACAAAATCGATTTTTTTTAAATTAATTGTCATTACCACCAAATCAAATACACGTTAAAAAAGTAATTATGTAGATATAATTTGGCAATTTTATAGCTATTCAAAATATGCATATACAAATTTCAATGATCACAAAAGCAATTGAAATAATGGTGCCTCCAATATCTTCAACTCATATATACTGATTGAAATATGAATCATTGAAATGTGAATAAGTTCATCCCTAATTAGCCAATCCATTTGAACAAACATTCATCAATTCAGATATACAATGTTTCACACTCTTGCTCCACAACAGCAACCTAATTTAAAATTTGACGATAATTACAAAGTTTAATGTGAAATCTTCAAGTGACCATTCCAATTTATTGCTGAATTAATGGGGTTATTTTGATAATTTGCAATTATATTAACTACTACATTTATAATTTGTACTAATTTTCACTACTACCGCTGCAGTACCACAAATTGAAAATTTAACAAGCATAGCAAGAAAGATATTATATTATACACATATGAAAAATGTACTACATCTAAATCCCTTTTGAAGCCTTATTTAGTTTATAAAGCTGATTAGAGGCAATAAAAGGGATCGATTTGATAATATGAAGTAATCAACATTGAATTCATGACTTTCAACCTATTGTAAGATTTGGATTCTAACAATCTAATAGTTTTTTTTAATAATTCTTGACAAATTCAGAAACAACATTACTATTAGTATAAATTAAACGAGGAAAACTGGGCCGAATCTCGTAAATTTAACTCAAACAGCAGATGGAACATCTCATCTGATTACCACGGTCACTGCCACTATCGTGACTGCAGTTTAGTTTTTCCTGCCGTTTGTTTTGTCTCATCAGGTGTTCCCTTCGTTGTTAGAATAAGTAGAACGAATTTATTATTCATCTACGTTGCATTTATGATAATTAAAATCAATCAATAGTTTATAAGAAAAATTTGATATAATTGTTCTTTTATCTCTTTTGTTTATCGTATTTTTTTAATATGAATGAAATTGTCAAATGAAATAATTATTTTAAGACCGAGGAAAACTTGATATAAGTCTACATGAGACTTTCTAATATAAGCGAATATCAAATTTAATGTCAATCTCATTTCAATATTCAATTCCAAAACATATTTGAAGGTTGTAATATCATTGCACAAATAGGCATATAATAATATTCTCTCGCCTAAAGAAAAAGAAAAGTTATGTGTTGCTTGACAATTAATCCAAATAATTCCCAAATTAAATCGAAATTGGGTCCTCAAATATTACAATTTCCAATAAAAAAATCTACAGCACATAGTTTATAAATATACACACTAACGTGTTTATCCTCGACTTTAATTTAAAAAATGAAGATTTTTTTTATGTGAGATATTTTTTATGTATGCTTGATTTAAAATCTTTATACGCTACTTTTTGCTGTGTAGTTGTTTATTTTAATAATATCTGGTGTGTTAATCCGTGCTTTGCACCTACATATTTTTGTTCATTTCAAATATATAAAGAAGAGTATATATAATATTTTATGATATTATTTTTTAAATTTTATGTATATTTTTCTTTTTGTTTTTAATAATCTTTTAACTTAAAAAATATTTAAATAATACAATGTAATGCTTAATTTATATACCTTAAAATTCTAATTACCCCGAAGAACTAGACATTTATATATTTAAATAATACAATGACATATTTCATTAACTAAACAGAAAAACAGCAAAAAGCAAACAATAGAGGAGTGAAAGAAAGAATAATGGAGGTAAAGGTACGTATAGAGTCTTGCAAGTCTTCAGAACCCAACAAGAGTAGATGTAACATCTACCTGAAATCAATGGAGGAATGTAAGAAAGAATAATTATAACCCA
>JBBPBP010009778.1:38663968-38680670 GCA_037974735.1 Cicer chorassanicum | reverse complement strand
AAAAACCCTAAAATGACAATTGAAAGGCCAAAAAATTTTAATTAACATTTCAAAAACCACTCATCTGCCTAAGAATAAATGAATACGTCATGTCATTTAATAAAACATTTATTATTCATTTATTAAGCTGAACTTTGTTCAGAATAAGAATGAGATTTGTGGGGTAGGAGTAAAGGTTAAGGTTGTATATGTATATTAATTATCGGCTAAAAGTACACACTTATAAAAGGCCACTAGATCATAATTCTCTCAAGTGAAAGGCCATCTGCGCTGATTCATTTACAAGTCTAAAGATGCTAAAAATTCATCTCAAGGTTGAGATGATGCATATATGTCACATTTTGAGTTGTTTTGCTTTTGAAAAGGATATTTAGAGTTATATATATTGGACTGGGATAAAATCAAGTTCAATCTAAAGATATAATGAAGAACTACAATATTAATTAAGGGATCTTATCCTAATTTTGTCATTAAAGAGGACAAAATATACAAATTGAAATATTTGGTTTGGTAACTAAATTTTGTATCGAATTGAAAATAATACAAAATTGTAAGTACCATATTACCACCATTTTCTAATTATGTACCAAAATATAATTGTTTTCAAAATTTAAATTTTTAAAAGTGAGAAGTTGCAATGGCTGCAACTGACTTCTCAAAAGGAATTTTTTTTTAACCTGAGTGAAGGGAAATCGGTGTGGCTGGACCCGATCTTCCAATGTGCATTTTTTTTAATTATTAAATATATGTATTTGTTTTTATTAGTAGTACTATTTAGTAAGCACAAATACAAGGAGTTTGATCAATTAACGATGGCATGCACACGTACGAGAGAGTGAGTAGTTATAATTTGTAAACGTGAGATAATGCCACACATTATTTTTTTTTTTGTTAACATCTTTCATAATAATAAATATACATTTCATTATTCAATAATTATTATTTTAATTAAATAATTAATTTAAGTTTCATTAATTATAAATTTAAGTAATTATTATTTTAATTAAATTATTAATTTAAGTTTCATTAATTATTAATTTAGGTAATTATTATTTTAATTAATAAATAAATACAATGTTAATTTTGTTTATAATAATTATCTAATTAAATTTACTTTTTATAATTATTAAAAAATTTAAATAAAATGGAGTCCATAAAAATAACAAAATTTAATTAAAATACAAATACAAAATGAGTGAAAAAAGAAAATAAACACAAATTTTATTAAAATATTTTTATTACATTAATCTCCTATATGGTGTCCAGTCCCACATCGTTGTGGTCGACGAATACGACGTGGACGATGTGGAGCTGGGTTTTCTTCGTTAACTGGGGCATGTGTCTCCTGTACATTTTCACTTAGTAGGTCGACATGCATCGAAGAACTAAGATCTACTTGATTGAGGAACGAGGGAACACTAAATGAGTACATGTTATTAATATAACGAGCAGCCGACTCAGGTGTACCTAGGTCTGCACCAAATACGTTATTCACAAAATATTGGTCGCTTGAATGAAGAGATGGTTGATGATCATATTATTGAGTTGACGTGAATTGAAATGATTGTCTTGGTGCTTCAAATTGTTGTTGTGTTGGGGTGAAAGAAAATGAATGGCGATGTGGTTCTGGCGCTTCATTTTCAATAGTAACAAGGGGAGTCAGTGGGCGAGGTCTATTACGCCTTTGTCGTTGTGATGGTTGGGTTGACTCTTCTGCAACACCACATCGTGAGTCCCACAGTAGGTGCGGAGTTGATAGATACATATTGGAGTTGTGTCTAAACCATACCATATACTTCTCTGTTGGTATTGGGTGTCCATGTATCGGTTGGCCAATAAGACACCGGCTTCGACGTTCGTTCCAAAATTGAATCCATAAGCATGTCTGTCTTTCCAACTTTTCAGATGATTCTTTCTCATATCTTTACAGTGAAGTGTATAAATATTTTCAGGATCATCTGGTATTTCTTGGAAAAGTCCAAATTGTAGTTTGACTCTATCTGTTTGATGTCATTCTACAGTTGAGAAACATATCAAAATAGTTTTTGGCAGTCCATATCATTGAATCCTGATATGCTTGTTGTGGTATGACGTTTTCAAGACCCCTGGAAGGAATCCATATGAAGTAGAGAAAACAAAAGACATATTAGAAAGGCAACACAATTATAAGTAGTATAAATTTTGTTGAACAATGAAAGGCACTGTTATCGATATTGAAGTGCGATCCTTTATTGAGGATGGCCAAGGAGTTCCTAGCAAAGCTGTCTTCCATCGCCTCTTCTGGAGTTTCCAACCGTGTATCAAAGAGTTTGATCATTGTAAGCCAGTTGTTTCAGTTGATGGAACATGGTTGTATGGGAAGTATATTGGGACCTTACTAATGGCAATCGCTCAGGATGGTGATGGCCATACCATTCCTATAGCATACGCCATTGTTGAGGGTGAAACATCAGATGCATGGTTTTTCTTCCTCGGTCATCTACGAATGTTTGTCACACCTCACTCAATTAAAAGTGTTGTTAGGCGTGTAAACAACAATTGACATCATGTCTTTTGCATTCGATATATATCACAAAACTTCACGAGAACCTTCAAAAATGGACAAATGAAAACTATTGTAACCAACATGGGTTAGTATTTTTTTTTATATATATCTCACATATTTTTGTTTTTAAATTGTCTATAACAGCATCAACTTTTGTTCCTTCGGGATACGCCATGACTCAACCAAGCATCACATACTATAGAAAACAAATCAATGATTGGAGTCAAGATGTAGTGAAATGGCTCGATGATATTCCAAAGGAACAATGTCTACAAGCATATGATGAAGATAGACGTTGGAGACACATGACAACTAAACTTTCTGAGTGTATGAACAATGTATTAAAGGGGATACACAATCTTCCAATTAGCTCTTTGGTGCAAACAACATACTACAGAGTGACAGCAAAATTTGAAGAAAGTGGGACACAGGTCCAAACAATGATGGCATTAGGTTTGATTTACTAAAATACAATCATTCAAAACTTTAACAAGGAACGAGCAATATCAAATTCCCATGAAGTTGTTATTCATAATCGAGCTCATAGTATCTTTACAGTTAAAGAGTTGGTTCGTCCACCAAGCGGTCGTCCTATAGGGACATTCAAGGTAGACCTCGACAAACGATTGTGTGATTGTGGTGAATTTCAAGCATTACACTATCCATGTTCACATGTCATCGCCGCTTGTTCATTTATTCACCGTGACTACATGATGTATGTGTCTTCCAAGTCTACTCGCATTCATACTGCAATGGATCAACGGGAGAAAAATACACACCCTAAGAGATGTGGTTTGTGTCGGAACGAGGGACATAACAAGAGTAAATGCCCTTATCTGATGCTCCCGATAGAAATCAGTTCATTGTAATAAAATTGGTTCATTTTGTATTTGTATTTTTAATTATAATATTTAATTAAATTTTGTTAGTTTTATGGACTCCATTTTATTTAAATTTTTTAATAATTATAAAAAGTAAAATTTAATTAGATAATTATTATAAAAAAAATTAACATTGTATTTATTTATTTAATTAAAATAATAATTACTTAAATTAATAATTAATGAAACTTATATTAATTATTTAGTTAAAATAATAATTATTGAATAATAAAATGTATATTTATTATTATGAATGATGTCAACAACAAAAATAATGTGTGGCATTAACTCACTTTTAGCTAAATTAACCTGCTCACTATTTAGCTAAATTTGTTCTTCATAATATTTATCATATATGGATTGAAAAGGCTCCAAATTGTATCTTTGTAATCTTGACCTTTAATAATTCTTTAATAACTTACTATACAATAGTTGGTTTCACAATCAACCAAATTGAGTGTAAATCAATTTCACAATTATAACACTTTTAACAATATATTTTCACAAGTGTTATTACCTTAAATTCACAAAATAGATTTTGGACTCAAATATTGAGAATATATATTATTTAATAATAGTGCATGAATGAAGTGTTTATGGACTATTTTTAATGAGAGTACGTATATTATAAATTTAGCTTCTCTATACCGAATAAAGTGAAAAGGGTGAAATTCAAAAGTTGCTATTTCAACTAATTCAAAAAATTATTTTTGTTATTTCTTAAAATGAATCTTCATTAAATAATATTTACATCTTTTTATTTTGTTCACTTTAAAATTGTCTCTCATCAAAATAAAATAAACGTACAATTTAAGAAATGACAATACAATATTTTTACAATGTAAAGGAGGTCTTATTGATTCTAAATTTTCTCAAATTATATAAAAGTATTATTATTTATAAAATTTAGATACAAGGGACATTTGTATTTGCGTGTGATTCTTATTTTTTCAATGGTTGAGTATACTGTTGAAAGATGGAGAAGAAAAAAAGGCAAAAGATTGAAGAAAAAATAAAAGAGTCTTCCATTTTTATTTTTCAATTTTTCTTTGAAGTATTTAAAGAAGCATCGATCTATCGGCGAGTCTTCTTTGGATGTATAAGTTTATTTCTAAACAAAATAGCATGAAACTCTAGAGAATAAAATTAAGATTCCAAGAGAAGAGGTAAACTTGCAAATTATAGAAAAATATTTGCACATTTCACATTCATAACCGTTTTGTTATTATACCAATTAAAACTTTCTATTTGTTACACATGAACGTTTAGTGATAATGGATGATTGTCACGTGCAAACAAATCAAAGCAGAACAACTCTAACATATATTCTTTTAATGTCTTTTAAAAAAAAAGTGTCAATTTTGACCTTATTAAAAAATAGTGGAAGTACTCCCATATTTGTTAAGTCTTATGGGTGTTCACTAATTTGATTTACGTTAAATAGGGAAAGAAACAATTTTCATTTAAATATTTATGGGTGTTCACTAAAACGGTTATTGCTCATAGAATATACAGTTAACGTTTTATGATACATGATTGTGCTTGTAAATGCTAGTCAAATGGATCCAAGGAATTAATTGTTAAGATAATTAAAAATAGGTAATCAAACTGACAAATTATTTCATATTTATGATCTTAAGCATTTTACCAAAATTTGGTGCGTATATTATAGTTATTTCTCTTGCATCATAACTATAAAAAGAGACAACACTAAATTATGATTCATCATTAAGTCAATTGTTTCACAAAATATATTCTAAAAATATGATCAACATATTGTTCACTTTCTTGTGTTTGATGGCTAGCATCAGTGGCCATCGATTTGATGGTATAGTGAAAGATGATTTGGAAATAGAGAAAGAGCTAAAACTTATTAATTAGTCTCCTCTCAAGAGTATTCATGTATTTCATATTCTTCTTATATATTATGTCTATGTATTCTTCTTCTTGTTTGATTATGCTTCTTTTTGTTGAATTTGATTTTACTAATTTTTCTTTTGTTTGATTTTGGTCTTTATAGACAAAATTTGGATACATTGTTGACTGCATTGATGTTAATAAGCAACCAGCCTTTGATCATCCTTTGTTAATGAATCATAAATTGCAAGTATGAACTCAATTTTAATGACAAGAAATATATATAAACTTTAATTTTCATCCAGTATTAGTTTTTTTGATTTTGTTTTGTTAACTTTAGAGAAAACCCAGTTTTCAAAATGAAGTTAAAAAAGTCAATGTGAAGAGTTCATCAACTAAGGCTACATTTGGGCTTGCAAAGGACCAATGTCCAATAGGAACCGTTCCTATTAGAAGGACAACTAAAGAAGACCTCATCCGAGGCAAATCATTTTTTAATAATTTTATATTTGACATTTCTCCGCATAGTCATGTAAGTTTTATTTTATCTCTATCAAAATTTAAATGCTTTCACTTTTTACTATTTTCAACTATAGAGTAATTATATGATTAATTTATTTTATTTATAGGTTGCACATGTTTCTCTTGGAAGTGTAAATCCTTTATCGTTTTATCATGAAATTAGTGGAACAAATAGCGTTTATAATGTAAATGTTCAAAAGGATCAATCAAGTTCCTCTATTATGTGGGTTCGAAATGGAGCTATGGATCAGACCAATTTAATCGGCTTTGGATGGCATGTAAGTTTCGTTTTGTTGATTGTATATTTTCATATATACTTTTCACACAAACTTTTGTGTGTATGATATGTCAATTTGATATCCTGAGTTGATATTAGGTGGCTCCCGAGTTATACAATGATGATGCAACTCATCTCTATGCAATGTGGACGGTAGGAATAGTTTTTAATCTCGTTTTTTAATTTGTTCTAACAATTTAGATTTTATAAACCTCGTTACATAATTTTTTTCAACAAAATAATATCTTGGTTTACAAGAGTAAATCATTATTTTTTTCTTATTATTCAGTTAAGGTTAATTATAATACTACTTTATTTTCTTCAATATTTTATGTGGTGTTCAACAATGATAGAGTGATAATTTCAAGAGTACCAGATGTTTCAATATATTATGTTCTGGTTTTGTTCAAACAAGCAAAGAAATGTACTTTGGTGGACGTTTTGACAATACATCTATTTATGGTGGAATGATGATTGAGATCACAATTTCTATTATTCAGGTTATCTCTATGCCTTAAAATATCTACAATAAGAAGAAAAAAATTATATTAAATTTGTACGTAATATGTTTCACAAATGTATCCAGGATCCTAAAACAAACAATTGGTGGCTGAGTAGTGAAAATGAGAATCTTGGATATTTTCCAGTATCTTTATTCTCCAACATGACATATGCTGATTGATCCGCTGTCGCATACGGATCAAATACGATTTAAAATTAGTGCAGAAAGGGGTAATAACCCGAGTCGTTTCGCAAGGACTCCTGATATAATGATATTAACCGAGTTGAAATTCAAAATTGGGGGTTTGATAATGATTTGGTTTGGACAGATGAGCAAACCAAGGAATTACCTCACGCAACTGTAGCAGTTGCTCATCAGGGAAATCATCTTGAATGGGGATGGGATCCTCATCCAGTTCTATTCTACTCAAATGGTCTGCCACCAGATTTTTCAGCTCCACTCTTATCTTTAATCTCTAAATCAAATTCTTGGAGTAACAACATCCACCGGATCAATCTCGGTTTTGCTTCTGGTTTCTTCAGCAAGAACTTCAAAGCTGCATGGTCAGTAAAAACAACTACCTTCGAACCTAGCAAATATGATCTAAACTTATCAAGAGCAAAAACAATAGCTAAGAGTTCCTTTTCAGTGGTAGTGTAATTAGCCTGTGCAGAATCTAAAGTTCTAGAAGCATAATAAATAACATGGGCAGCCCTACCGACCCTTTGTGCAAGAACCGCTCCCACTGCATAGTTAGACGCATCACACATAATTTCAAAAGGGAGGGTCCAATTGGGTGGCTGAATGATGGGAGTAGAGGTCAGTGCTGCCTTTAAGCAATCAAACGCCTTCTTGCATTTGTCATCAAATGTGAAACTAACATCTTTTTGCAACAAATTCGACAGTGGATGAGCTATCTTGCTGAAATCCTTGATAAAGCGCCTGTAAAAACCTGCATGACAAAGAAAAGAACGAATCTCGCGGATGCAAGATGGATAAGGTAAATTAGAAATCACATCAATCTTGGCAGGATCCACTTCCATCCCATTCTTAGAGATCACATGTCCCAAAACTATGCCCTGTTCAACCATAAAATGACATTTTTCATAATTCAGTACAAGGTTAGTTTCAATACATCTATGCAAAACTCTATCTAAATTGTTCAAGCATACATCAAATGAGGAACCATACACAGTAAAATCATCCATGAAAACTTCTATACAACTTTCTATCAAATCAGCAAAAATACTAATCATGCAGCGTTGGAAAGTTCCAGGAGCATTGCATAGGCCAAAGGGCATCCTCCTGTAGGAAAATGTGCCGAAAGGGCATGTGAATGTGGTCTTTTCTTGGTCCTCTGGTGCAATATGGATCTGAAAATAACCAGAAAAACCATCAAGAAAACAATAATGTGACTTACCAGCCAACCGTTCAAGCATCTGATCAATGAATGGTAAAGGAAAATGATCCTTTCTAATTGCCTGGTTTAGTCTCCTGTAATCGATGCATACCCTCCAGCTGTTCTGCACTCGTGTGGGGATAAGTTCATTATTTTCATTTTTAACCACAGTGAGTCCAGTTTTCTTAGGAACTACCTGCACCAGACTCACCCATTGACTATCAGAGATGGGGTATATAATGCCTGCTTGCAAGAGCTTGGTCACTTCCTTTTTCACAACATCCAGAATTAATGGGTTGAGTCGCCTTTGGGGCTGCCTTACTGATTTTGGTCCATCCTCTAATAGTATCCTATGCATGCACATGGATGGGTTAATACCAGGAATATCAGCCAAGGTCCATCCTATTGCCTTCTTGTGTTTTCTCAAAATCTGCAACAGCTTCTCTTCCTGTTCATCTTCAAGTTTAGCTGAAATAATCACAGGTAAATTGTCACTTCCATCTAAATATGCATATTTCAAATTTTCAGGAAGTGGTTTAAGGTCTATAGTCGGTGGCTACTCAATGGAGGGTATGATACCAGTCGCTGAAGCTAAGTCTGCAAAATCAATTATGTTAGTAGAAGTATCAACATCAGCATAATGATCAACCTGCAAAGCAGCTTCAATCTCAGCACACACAGAGCACAACTGATTATCTATGCAAAATTCACAAATAAAAGTATCATCAAAATTAGACAGTGAAGGAAAACCAGCAGTAAACATATCAGGGTAAGTGTCATCAACCAAATCAGCAAGTAATTCAATTTGAAAAACAGAATGCTCTTCCATGGGGTGTTTCATAGCATCAAAGATGTTAAATGTTACAATGTTATCACCAAATTCCATGGATAGAGTTCCAGCATGTACATCAATTTTAGTTCGAGCAGTTTTCAAAAATGGTCTGCCTAAAATGATAGGCGCCCTGTTGGAGTTATTCTCTCCCTCCATGTCCAGAATGTAAAAATCTGCAGGAAATATTAATTCATTTACTCGAACAAGTACATCCTCCACAAGTCCAGCGGGGCGAGCATTGCTTCTATTCGCCAGTTGAATGGTAACACCTGTACTCTGTAAAGGTCCAAGAGCAAGAGAGTTAAAAATAGATGTGGGCATAACATTAATAGAAGCTCCTAAATCTAACATGGCATTTTCAAATTGACTACTGCCTATGGTACATGGAATGGAAAAAGTTCCTGGATCTTTGCATTTTTGGGGCATTGGCTGAATGAGGGCTGAAACATTACGCCCCATGTTTACTCTTTCATTACCTTTTAACCTCCTCTTGTGTGTGCACAACTCTTTTAAAAATTTGGCATATCTCGGAATCTGTTTAATTGCTTCAAGGAGGGGAATGTTCACTTCCACCTTCCTAAATGTATCCAAGATCTCCCTGTCTCTATCTGCCTCGTCCATTTTCTTAGTCTTCACCGCCCTTTGAGGAAAAGGAATTGGTATATTTTGGTCATCACCAACAATTTCAGGTATCAAAATTTCTTCAGCAACCTTGTTATTTTTCACAACAGTTTCAGATACCCTTGGTGTTTCAACAGCTTTCCCAGACCTCAATGTAATTGCACTAACATTAGGGGCATTTGGATTTACTATCGACTGGGCAGGTAGTTGGTTTGATCCCTGAGTTTGCATCTGATTAATTGAAGTGGCCAATTAACCAATCTTTGTCTCCAAATTCTGAATTGTGGAATCTGTTCTTTGTTGGAATTGAAGATTTTGGACAGCCATTTGCTTGACAAGGTCCTCTAATGAAGGTGTACTGTTTTGCTGCTGAGGAATGTTTTGTTGTTGATGATGCAGAATGTTTTGCTGCCTAGGCTGCTGTTGCTGTTGTTGTTGTGCAGATGAATTCCCCCATCTCAAGTTGGGATGGTTTCTCCAACCGGGATTGTACCTGTTAGACGACAAATCATAGTTGGCTTGAGGGGTGAATATGTTTGCTGCATATGCTTGAGGAGCATCAGCAACTGGATCGTCTTGCAAGGTAGGACATGAATCTGTAGGATGTTCTAGAGAAGTGCAAATACCACATACCACTGCTTGGGCTTTACCTACTGCCAATTTCTTCACTAAAGATGTAAGCTCATCAAGTCTGCTTTCTAGATTCTTGTGGGAAGAAGTTTGAATCTCATTCACTCCCTTTGTCAAAACAGCTGAATTGCTTCTAGTTGTAAACTGTTGGGAATTAATGGACATGTTCTCAATCAAAGCTTTTGCCTCTTCTGGTGTCTTATCGACAAGTGCTCCCCCACTAGCAGCATCCAAAATACTTCTATCCATAGGCAGCAAACCTTCATAAAAATACTGGATGAGCAATTGATCAGAAATCTGATGGTAAGGACAGCTAGACACCAATTTCTTGAATCTCTCCTAATACTCATGTAGTGATTCTCTGTCAATCTGTCTAATGCCACATATTTCTTTTCTGATTGAAGCAGCTCTTGAGGCAGGGAAGTATTTTCTAAAAACAATTTCTTCAATTCATTCCAACTTGTAACAGAACCTGGCTGAAGGTAGTATAGCCAATCCTTGGCACTATCTTGAAGTGAAAATGGAAAGGCCCTCAGCTTGATATGATCTTCTGTGACTCCTTGAGGTTTCATGGTAGAACACACCACATGGATCTCCTTCAAGTGTTTGTGGGGATCCTCACCTGCAAGACCATTAAACTTTGGAAGCAAGTGTATTAAACCAGATTTAAGTTCAAATGGTACAGTAACTTCAGGATATTCAATACACAATGCATTATAGGTAACATCGGGTGCAGCAAGTTGTCTTAAAGTTCTATTATTCATATCAGCCATATTGTGCAGCAAAATGTCACTTTTTTCACTATCACTATCACTATCTGACTCTCTATTTGACACATTAGCACTAGCAGCTCTATTAAGTCTACACCGTAAATGGAAAGTTCTATTTATTTCAGGGTCAAGGGGGTGCAGATTTACAGAACTAGCCCTAGTCATGCATCATCATAACAGTAAAATGCAAAATCACAATTCTGAAAATTCCAACAATGTCCCTATTGCTAAAATTGAGATGAAAAATCGAAAACACTATCAAATAAAATCCAAAAAATATAAAAATACCACCAAAAATCTCTAAAAATCAAATAAAGGTCGCGCAAATTTTTTTGGATTTTTTTGAAAATATCGAAAATTCAAGAAATTAAAAAAAGTGGTCCAGATGAAGGAATTTGGGAATTTGAGCCTGGAATCCCGTAATAAGTCCCTTATAAGGGAGTCCTGTTCCTTGATTTTTTTTCTGATTTTCTGGCAAAAATTTGGAGCAATCCGCCACAGTCGCCTGAAAATCGGATTTTTTTGGACTAGCAACGTGCCTACGAGCTAGCACAACCCTATCTGACCTGTAGAACAACAGAACACAAAGAAACAATTGTTAGGATGGTTAGTGATACTCTAAAACTGGTTAATATTATTATCAGAGAGTCCCCGGCAACGGCGCCAATTTGATCCGCTGTCGCATACGGATCAAATACGATTTAAAATTAGTGCAGAAAGGGGTAATAACCCGAGTCGTTTCGCAAGGACTCCTGATATAATGATATTAACCGAGTTGAAATTCAAAATTGGGGGTTTGATAATGATTTGGTTTGGACAGATGAGCAAAACGATTAATCCACTTATTCGAGTTTCGAACCTATCACATATTCTATCAATGAATTTTAATTAATTTCTAATTCGTGATTCTATTCTTATTTGACTACAGAATTGATCAAACAAGCGTACAATCAATCCTACGTTCGGTTTCATTGACTGAATTAAGCATCACAATCATTAAAATATTACAATTAACGATTAAGCATCGCAGAATTATAATTCAATTAAATTATAGATTGAAACCGAATTCTGTCAAATAAAATTAATCGATTTTATTGAAATTCAGTTTAAGCAATCAGAAAATCAATATAATTAGATGAACGAAAATAGAATCATGAACTAAAAATCGACGGTATAACCTGAACCTCCAGGCGTGATGAAACTCTGAATTCGTGGATTAATCTGATGAAATTAGCCTTCCATTGAATTCAAAATAAAAACTCAGTAGAATTCGGAATTCAGATTTTTTTCAAACACAAAAGTTGTAGCTCTGATTTTTAGCTTTCCAACGACTGCTCGCATGCCTCAATCGGATATCCAGAGCTCAAGTTATGGCCTACAAAGCGAGCAGGGGTTAAAATGCAAATAATAAAATTGTAATTCAATTTCAACCCAAAGTTTAGAAATAAGCTAAAAAAAATTATTCTAAGCTATAAAGTGATTTTAAAAATACTAAAACAAAAGAATAAAAACATGTGCCCGAGTGCTATGATCACTGATCAAGTAGGGTGGGAAGGTATAACAACTTCTTTGGGCGCTTCTAGTCATCTAATGGGTTCAGGATAATTTTCTGATGACATATTTAATCATGTGTGTTATTTTAGAGATGTTACATATCAGAATAACACTAGAATAAACTCTCCACCTAAAGAAATGTTGGCACAAACATTCACCGACAAATCTGAATGTTTTAATGTTAAATTCTATCATGATACGGAAGGGGAGGTTGGAGATGCGGGCCTTCAATTTGGAAGACCTGGTGGTAATTGTGGTGATTAATTCATATTATAAGAATTTTTAAAATTTAAAAACAAAACTTTGTATTTATATCATTGTTTATAGATGGAGCTTCTTTTCTATAAAATCTTGTTTATTGTTACCTTAAATTTGCTTGGGTTATATATTGGTAGTAATTGAAATTCAAATATGTAGCAATTGAAATTCACAAACATTGTTTAGATAAGTAGTAATTGAAAGGCATAAAATATGTATTATTACTATGGCCAATTTTATTTGTTAAAATGATTGTCATCGACAACGTTAGTATGAAGTTGAAAAAAAAAACTAAAACCTTAGGCATAATAAGTTTGAAGAAATGTGTTATAACTAATATATTTGAATTAGTAATTATAAAAAACAATATATTTAAATTAAAAAAAAGTACATAATAACAATGTTATAAATTACTTTGTCGTTTTTTCTAAACACAATATATTACTGTCTTAATCGACACATGTGCTAATGGTAAAATTTGTGTCTTTCTTCCAATTTTTTTTATCTCACTTCCTTGTAACTTATTTGATGCAAATAATTCCTCGATCCATGGACAATCCTGTCATAAATAAAAAAAATTCACATGAAACAAAATTTATTTAATTAAGATATTGAATTGAAGTGTTTAATGAGTTCTAAATACAAATATAAATACAAATAGATCGTTCGAGATAACTCGAATTCAAATCTTAGTTGAAACAATTTTTATTAGACTTTACTTAACTTTTAGCTAAACTCTAAATTACTAAAGTCTCATTTACCTAAAAACCATAAGTAATTAGTTTGAAAAAATAATGTTATAAGCATGTTATCGTTGATACAACATTTAAAGACTTAATTCATCTCACAAATATGTGGATCTTGAAATTCGTTGTAGACGCGAAGCTCTCATTGATGAATTTATATATAAAACATATATATTTTTTGATAGAAATAATATCATCAATACAAAGTGAAACGTAATTGAAAATTTAGTAACTAGAATAGAAACTAGACTTTACTAATTCAATTCATGTGTCGCTTAATTGACACAAGTTTCATGAAATCAAACATTTCAAAGACAAAGTTCACACAACTTATCACTCTCAAGAGTTTAAAGATAAAAGAAATATAACACTTGAATTTCCTAAGAAAATCATTATTGTAGGCATGCTAATTGACCAAAACTCCACAGTTCTATTCACGAACATGCACAAATGGTTGGCTTTAGATGTTGTAATTGTTGAGATCAGAGCGCACAATGAAATCTTGTTAAATTAATTATATTTTGTGGAACCTGAACTCATAAATTAACACAGCACCTATACCAATAATAATAACAATTAAGGAGAAAACTCTATAAAGAGGACATTTTAAATTTTAACGTGAAAAATTCTTCAAAACAAGAAAAAAAAATCACGAGTTGTCCAAATCAAATAAATAACTTCACTATAATCAAATATTGAGTATAATAAAAATCTTCCTAGTAACTCTAAGGAACCAAAATCATCATCTAACAAGTGGAAATCAAAGAGCACCACCACAAAAATAGATACCAGAAATAGACTCTAAGAGAAGACAATTACTAACAAAAATTATTAGAATAACAAATTTAGTGACAAGAATAACATTTAAAATTTCAGCTAAAGCGGAGAACGTTTGTTAAGTCGATATCCACCACAGGTACCAATTCTTCTTCTCTCATTCGTAGCTCTCTTACTCAGCGACGGTCTCTTTTTTTTTTCTTTCTCAATGCACACTTGTTGTTCACCTTAGTTCAATCAACATAGGCTTGTCCCAATTACAAATATAATTTTTTTTCGAGAAATAAATTTTTTTGATATTTTTCTCAAAATTTTTCAATAAAAAGGTTTCGATTTTTTTTCAAAAAAAAAAGTTTACAAATTTTTTTCTCGAAATTTTATTGATTTGAAAAAAATAAATTTGATTTTTTCAAGGATAAGAATTTTTTTATTTTTCGAGTAAAAATTATTTAAAAAATTTTCCAAGAAAAAATGTTTTAGATTTTTATATATTTTTTCTAAATTATTTTGAGGAAAAATAAATTTCAAAAAAAAAATCTCAATTAACAAAACATTGAATATATGACCCATGAGTTAAACACACAAAAAATAATAAAATATTAGTCTGGAATTTAAAATTTTATTTCAATAAGAGTCTAAAATTATAGACTTTAAAAAGAATTTTTTAAATAGGACTTTGAACTTTGAAATTTTATTGATAGCTCTAATATTGATTGTCATGTGAATAAGATTTATCATCCCCAATTAGCCAAACCATTTGAACTAGCACCCATCACCCACTAAAAAACCAGTCTATTCATCTAATCCTATTTAATATTTATGCCATCTACTTAGAATTTACAAATAAGATCTCACATATAACAAGCATTCATCAATTCAGATCAATAATGTTTCACACTCCCGCTCCGCAGTAGCAACCTCATTTAAAACTTGAAGACAATTACAAAGTTTAATGTGAAATCTTCAAGTGGCCATTCCAATTTATTGTTGAATTAATGGGGTTATTTTGATAATTTTCAATTATATTAACTACTATATTTAAAATTTGTAATGATTTTCACTACAACCGCTGCGGTATTAAAGAAATCTCTTTTGAAGCCTTATTTGGTTTATAAGGTTAATTAGAAGCAATAAAAGAGATCAATTTGGTAATTACGAAGTAATCAGCATTGAATTCACGACTTTCAACCTATCGTAAAAATTGGATTCTAACAATTTAATAGTTTTTTAAAATAATTTTTGACAAATTCAAAATCAACATTCCTATTATCAAAAATCAAACAACGAAAACGAAGTTGAAACACGTAAATGTAACTTTAATTATTTATAGAACACCTCATCTGATGGTCAAATGAGATAATTATTTTAAGATGAAGAAAGTATTTAGTATAAGTCCACATGAGACTTTCTAATATAAGCAAATATTAAATTCAATGTCAATCTCAATTCAATATTCAATTCCAAAACAAATTTAAAGGTTGTAATATCATTGTCCAAATAAGCATATAATAACATTCTCTCACAAAAAAAAAATGATGTGTTGCTTAACAATTAATCCAAGTAATTCTAAAATTTAATCGTGAGTTGGGTGCTCAATTATTACAATTGCGAATAAAGAAAATCTACAACACATAGGTCTTTCCATTTTAATTATTTTTTTGTTTTTTATTCTAACAATTTTGAATCTAATCATCGCCTTTGAAAAATGAAGATCTTCTTTATGTAAGCCATATTTTTTTATGGATGCTTGATTCAAAATCTACCTATTACTAATTTCTAACATTTTTCTTCGATCTTCAAATCTACTTTTTATTTTTATTGTGTTGTTGTTTATTCTAACAATATCCGATGTGTCAACCCGTCCGTGATATATTTTCCTGCATTTCAAATATATAATAAAGAGTAAATATAATATTTTATGATATATTTTTTAAATTTCATGTTTCTTTTTCATTTTAATAACTTTTTAGCTTAAAAAATATTTAAATAATATAATGTTATTTTTAGTTTATATAGTTTAAAATTTTAATTACCCTGAAAAATCAGACTTTAGTATTTTAATATCATTAACGCGCATCAACACCTTTATATATATATATATATATATATAATTATAAGTGATAGAAAAAATTCATCTCTACAAATATTATTATTATTATTGTTACAAAAATGAGTTTTTTTCTCCAACCTCTAATATTACCAAATAAACTAAATATACGTTCATATTAGTAACCCGTAAAATCAGTGGTGAAGCTATTCAATTGCATGAGTTAGCTATGACCCAAATTTTTTTTTTTTAGAATTAGTAATAATAGTTTTATATTTAACTACCTCAAATAAATTTATTTGTAATAAAAATAAAAAAAATAAAATGTAAACAAATTATCACTTGATTGATATATCTATTTGTATTATTTTGACTCTTTTAATCTCTACTGCAACTATAAATAAAATAATTTTACAATAAAAGTTGTCAAGAAACAACTCAAAAATAAAATTGAAGATGTTTTTCTTGCAAATAGTTTAATTGT
>JBBPBP010009778.1:38635429-38660539 GCA_037974735.1 Cicer chorassanicum | reverse complement strand
TGTTTGACATTTTTGATAAATTTTTGAACTTTTGCAAAAGAATGATAACATTGTTAATATTTTAAAACATAAAAGATCAAATTGTCACTTAAAATTAAAGTAAAAAACCAAATCAAAAAAAATAAATAAATAAAGGATTAAAACGTTATATTTAAAATTCTAGTTTAACTTAAGGGACACCAGTTTAACTTTTAAAATAAACGTTATATTAAGGGACACCAGTTTAACTTTTAAAATTCTATGTCATAATCAATATAATTAATTAGACGTAGTCGTTGGATCATTAATATATAAAATATTAAGTTATATTTACATTCTAATTAATTTCAACTTCAATTTCATATAAATAATAGTTGTGATATTTCATGTGCTTTGTCATTTAATGAAGTTTACTTTCCAAGAAGGGAACTAAAAGACTTATTCACATAATTAGACAATGTTTTCACTAGGGACCTTAAAAAATAGCACCCTCTAGATTGATCACTTGGTCAAGATACCATACCATTCCCAGATGCATGAGACTCCATGGAGTACTACTTCAACCTCAATTAAAAATTGGTCAATTGCTTAAAAGCAAACTAATCCACAAAGTAATTTTCATCTTTTGTATTTTCTCTCATGCCTATTTGCATCCTAATTGAATTCTTTGTATCTCTAGGATCCGTATGGCTCTACAAAGTCAAAATATAAACCTAAAATAAACTTTAAGTAATTTTTTTTTTTCAATATAGAAAGAAAAATTGTTATAATTATAATTTATAAATAATCAAATATAATAACTCGTCACACATGGTCTGCATTTATAATTTTTTTATATATAGGGTACCTTAAACATAAAGTAAAATAATCAAAGAAAAATAAACATAATATATTTAAAAGTTAGATCTCATTTGGTAATTATTCACTCAAAAACAATTTTGATACAAACCATTCAAATAACATTAATTGATAAAATTATTTTTTCTTCATGCATATCTAAACAAAATCAAATTCGACTCACGTTTAATTAAAATCAAATTTTACAAAATTAATTGTCATTTCTATCAAATTAAAGACACGCTAAAAGTAATTTTGTAACTATGATTTAGCAATTTTATAACTATTAAAAGTATGTCTATACAAATTTCAATGATCACAAATGCAATTGAAATAAGATTATTTAATTTTTAATATTTGCCTCTCTAATCATCCAACAAATATCCGACTATCCAAAGCACAAGTATCCAACTATGTAAAGCACAAGTAGTGAACCTTGCAACCTAAATTGTATAAAAAAACTTGTTTCAATAAAAATTTATTTATCGAAGTAACACAAATAATGGTGCTTCTAATATCTTCAACTCATATATCCTTCCAATGATTATCATGACAATAAGATTTATCATCCCCAGATAGCCAAACCATTTGAACTAGCACCCATCACCCACTAACAAGTCAGTCCATTCATTATGTTTTCAAGTTATGAAAAATTGTTTCAAAATAAATTTATGTTATCGAAGACATTTCACAACACTATATAAATTGTTCAAGATAGACTATCAACCACGAAGTCTCTTGGGATAAAACAGCCCAAACTAACTATATCAGAATTTTACTGCACCGTAGAAAACCGTTTTAGAATTATACCTTCAATATGAAGGTTAAAGCCACTCGGAATATGGTATTATGATCACTCATAAATCAAAAGGACTACAACACGAAAACCACTCTAAAAGGACTTTGGTATTATGACCATTCAAAAATCGAAGGGACTACGGCACAAAAGTCGCTCTCTAAAATCGAATTATGATATTAAGACCACTCAAGAGACTATGACACAAAAGCAACTCTAAAAAATTGAAGGATATACGACATAAATGGCTCTAAAAAGAAAGTGGTATTAGGACCACTTAAAAATCAAAAGGACTACGTCACAAAAACCGCTCTAAAACGACAGTGGTATTAGAACCATTCAAAAAACCGAAGGGACAGACAAAAAGGGGAGAACTGACTCAAAAATGCATCGAGTAGAAGAGGGAAAAACGAGAAAGTTGAGAAATGCATCCAACTTTAACGTGTTTTTCAGAAGAGTTTGACACTCTTTATATAGTGATGGAAGAAAATCCACATATGTTAATTATCCAATGTGAGACTTTAATATCTATATAGTCGAAAACTATTCAATATATGAACTTTCCAATGTGGAAATTCAATAATTTTTAAATTCATAGACTAACATACCCTATATTCCAACAATTCATCTAATCCTATTTGATATTTATGTCATCTACTTGAATTTACAAATAAGATCTCCCCTGTAACAAACATTCATCAATTCATATCTACAATGTTTCACACTCTTGCCCCACAGCAGCAACCTAATTTAAAATTTGAAGATAATAGCAAAGTTTAATGTGAAATCTTCAAGTGACCATTTCAATTCTATTGCTAAATTAATGGATTATTTTAATAATTTGCAATTATATTAACTACTACATTTAAAATTTGTACTGATTTTCACTATAACCGCTGCAGTATCACAAATTGAAAATTTAACAAGCATAGCAAGAAAGATATTATATTATACACATATGACGAATGTGCATCATCTAAATCGCTTTTGAAGCCTTATTTGGTTTATATATAAGGCCGATTAGAGGCAATAAAAGGGATCAATTTTGTAATTACGAAATAATCAACATTGAATTCATCACTTGACTTTTAACCTAGTGTAAGATTTGGATTCAAACAATCTATTAGTTTTTTTTAACAATTTTTGACAAATTCAGAAACATTACTGTTACCATAAATTAAACGACAAAAACATGGTCGAATCTAGTGAATTTAACTCAAACGATAATTAAAACACCTCACCTGACTATCACGTTAAATTAAACGACAAAAACATGGTCGAATCTAGTGAATTTAACTCAAACGATAAATAAAATACCTCACCTGATCATCACGTTTACCGCCACTATCATGACCGTAACTTAACATTTCCTACCATTTGTTTTTTGTTCATCAAGTATTTCTTTCTTTGTTGTAGTAAGTAGAACAAACTTATGATAATTAAAATCAATCAATGGTTTACAAGAAAATTTTGGAAAAATTATTCTCTCATCTATTTCATTTATCGTATTTTTTTTAATATGTATGAAATGATCAAATATAATAATTATTTTGAAACCGATGAAATATTTGTTATAAGTCCAAATTAGACTTTCTAATATAAGCAAATATCAAATTCAATGTCAATCTCAATTTAATATTCAATTCCAAAACAAATTTGAAGGATGTAATATCATTGCACAAATAAGCATATAATAACACTCTCTCACCCAAAGAAAAAGATGGGTTGCTTGACAATTTATCCAAGAAATTCTAAAATTAAATTGTGAGTTGAGTCCTCAATTATTAGACTAGCCAATAAAGAAAATCTACAACACATAGTTCATAAATATAATACACACTAACGTGTTCTCTTTGTCTCTGTTTCTCTCTATATTCATTGGTATGAGTTGGCTTTGGCTACGCCAATTTCTACTTTACTACTTATGAAATTAGAACTATTAATCAGAACTACTAATATTGCATCATAAATGAATACAACAAATGTGACACCATAAACCCCAAATAATTTTTTTTAATTATTTTTAAAACAATTAAATCCTTCAAATAAAATAAATATATAAAATTCTAAACATTTTTTTTAAGGCAAAGAGTATCACGTAATCGTAGCAGTAATTAACAAAATCTCTTTAGAAACACACATACACAAGTTTAATGATAATTGTAAATGTAGTCCCAACTCGATGTCACTATCAGAGTGGAAATTCCCAAAATAAATGAAGTTCCAAAAATGACGTTAACAAAAAGGTAGAAAATAGAAGTCTTCGAGATAATACGGCTTCCTACACTTCAGGAGCATTATTCTTCACCTGCAGCTTTCGGCTCGTCTGCGTCCATCGCAAACGCCAAACACAAACATCGAGGGGTGAGTTTCGAAATTATGTAACAACATAGAATACACGAGAAGAACACGCAATCAGGCAAACAGTACAAATAAGGAGAACATTCAATAATATAATATCTAAGGTTATTCTAATTCAATCACAATAAACAGTTACAAGGATAAAATGTTATGCATGTACTATACTCTATACTTCATCATTTGGTACCATTCTACTCTGAAGTACTTGGTTAGGAGGCCTGATACTATGCCACTACAAGAGTGGACGGACAATTCATGAATGGCCAAGTCCTCATAGATCCCCTCAACTCAACCCGAGACACATATACGCGACAGTCGGGGTACTCTTGTGTTGCACGGTAGTTCCCGGCCTTAGGGAATAACCCACTAATCCACTTAGGAATTCCCCACTAGATGTACCCCCAAGGTCTATCAGTCTTACCTTACAGTTCGACTGTAGCCCTCCACGATCAGGCTCATTCAGTTGTACTTCCCCGAATCGCTAGGTTTGTCAGACCCTCCCTATATGATGACAAAATAATCCAAACTCCAACATCTACAACACATCTCAGACTTACTCGATCATCACAACTCAATAAATTTCAGTTTGACTTCCCAACATTCATCATTATATATTTATATCAACAATCACAATACAATCCCAATATTATCAATCACAATAAAAAAATCAACAGATAGTACATTCAAATAATTTCACGATTTCAATCAAATAACAAGAACACTCCAATATATATTATTTATACAGTAACAATCAGCATCACATTTCATAAAAATCATTCAACGTGCAGTCTTGCTATAAATAAATTCACAACAATTCTATAGGTTGCTAATTTATATTTTAGTCCTCACTGTTAACATTCATATATTATTAATTAATTATTATTGCTCAATAGGGCTCGACCGTACGTAGTGAGCCCCGGATGAATATCTGGGAATTTCGGTATTCCCGTTCATCTCACGTTATTTTATATTCATAAAATCGAACCTCATCTCACCCCTTACCTTAGCTGAAGATTCCTCCCAACGAAGTCGATCCGCTGATTTAATGTGTCATGTCTTCGCCAACCACCGTCCCTAATAGTCCGCGAGCGAGAATAAATCAACGCAACAACCAATTACAAATTAATTACTTGCTCCAATAGATACATAAATTATTTATTAAAATTAGTTAAATAAACTATCTACTACTTATAATATAACTAAAAATATATTTAATATCATCAAATATCCATATTAGTATACCAACATAAAAGAATGTTTAATTTTAATTAAAATAGAATAGACTCGCATATTTAAATAAATATGGCATATATTTATAGTTTGGGTGTTAAACAATTTGAGATTATTTATTTATTAATAATACATACATGAAAATACAATAAATGACTTTTTAGGATCTTTGATAATACAACAAATTACCTAAGCCCCAAAGTTCTCGTAGAGATTTCAACTATTATTTTTCTTTCTACATTCTAAATGAAATCAGATTGGAATATAGAGAATGCAGATTGACAAGCGCATAATATATAAAGATGCCAATATGCATGTAGATATTATTATTTAATTATATGGTTTGTATTTCCAATTTCAAAATTCAATTTTACAATTTTAGGGGTAATTAGGTATTCATTGAATAAACATGAAAACATATCAGTATTTCATACAACTTATTCTAAGAAAAATATGAATCTTGATGAATTGATGCCCTTCTATGAACATACAGAATATAAAATTTGTTCCTTTCATAACATAGTGTAGTAATATCAAAATATTAAGTTACTACCATTTACACAAACTAAATCGTAAAATAATTTATTTTGAGAATCGGTAAAAATTAAAAATAACTATAAAATAAACCATCAGCATTTTAATTTTATTTTGCAAAATGAAAAAAAACTATAAAATAACTATCAGCATAACAATCATAATTTGCAAAATAAATAAAAAGAAAAGCTATAAAATACTATCAGCATAATAATCAATCCGATAAAAGGAAGGAATAAGGCAAAATATCTAAACCATATTATCAATTGCATGGTACTAGCCATATGCAGAATTTTAATTTTCAACTATTATTGTAATTGTTTGACAAGCACATGGGAGAAAGAATGAGGAATAGCACACCTTAGAATTGAAATTAGGATTTAGAAATTGGAATTGGGAATTTGGATTTATGCTTGGAATGCGGCTGCTATGCGCTAACCCTTTTTTCTTTCTGCTATGCGGCTGCTATGCTTCTAACAGCGTGAGAGGAAATTGCATTCCTCAAAATTAGGAAGCAGTATATATACACCTAGTATATTAGTTATTTATTATTATTATTATTATTATTATTATTATTATTATTATTATTATTATTATTATTATTATTATTATTATTATTATTATTATTAACTCATTCTACTAGTACTAAAGGTAACAACTAGCGTAGCAACACAAATTAACAAATTCACTCCTAGTATTTGATTTATTTAAATATATCCATATATATATACATATTTTATTTTATTTTAATTTTTGTAAGTTAATTACAGTTAATATTAATGATTTAAATTAACTACTAAGGCAAACATACAAGACACACATAAAGAAATTAGAACACATAATAACACTCACATAAAAATAGTAGCGTATCATAATACTATTAAAATAAGATAATGAAAAATTGGGGTGTTACAACAAAAATTTGTCCTATTATTACATCATAAATTAAAATTCATCATCAACTGAAATCTAATTACTTAGTTGAGAATGGATTGCAAATATACATCCTATTATTATAATCAATTTAGTTTTCCAGTAATTACATTAAAAAAAGTTGTAATGCACAAAAAATATTAAAAATCAAATTCAAACCAATTTTTGAATTTGTCCTAATATATTTATATTTATGCTCTGCTTTTATTAAAGTTAGTACTCCACCTCAACACTCCTTTTATGAACAAAGCTATACTTATTATTATCTTACTATTATTTATGAATGAGATATTTTTTATCAATATAGTTGGTTCTTTTAGTAAGGTATTGAATTGTATTCCACAAAAGTGTGTCTTCAATTTTCATGATCTACCGATTTGAAAACCTCTTTAGTAAATAATTTGTAAGAATCTTTGTCAAAATTATTTAAACCTTAAGATCTAACTTAACTCTAATGAGTCATTAAAATATAATTTATATAAATTTTATACCATTAATAAAATACTAGAATATTTAATTGGTATGTCGATTCGAAAGATATCAATGTCAGTCCAAATCTCTAATACTAAGAAGCATTTTAAAATCTTGAGTGAGAAGCTTAAGTGTTGGGTGCAAAACAATGTTATTTGGATTGTGATTGTTGTTTTAAAAAAACTTATATTTCATAAAATTTAAAAACCAAAAAGTTTGTTTGATTATCCTATTTTGTAATACTGTTACCTAAAACTATTTATTCTTTTATATTAAAAAACATTGATATAATCTAAATGTCATTTTTGTTGCATTAAAAATAGAGAGAAAAAATTTAATGTAAACGAGAAAAAACAAGATGTACTGAATTTTTTTTTTCTTGTTGACACATATAGATTTAATCTATGATAAAGTGTGAAAGAGAAGTGAATGTGAATTACAAAAGTAAGAACAATAAGATCTTCTTTTTTGACGGTTTTTTTTTTTCAAAAACAAATAAATGTTGATGGATTTTATGGTGAGATATTCCTTGTCCATCAAGTTTTTATTGTGTTCGTCAAATTAAAAGAGTTAAATGTTTGTTTGGTAGGGAAGAATTGAGTATGAAATGAAAAAGTTTTGTGGGAACTAATAAGGCTTGATTTATCGAAATCACTATAATGAAGCAAGACGAAGTATGATGGAAGATGAGCTAAGAAAATAAACGACTCTAGATGTTGACCACATGGACGGTTGAATGAAGGTAAAGGTGAAAAGTGTTTGGAGACATATTTAGCTGTGGAATATTAATAGGAAGTGTGGAAATTAGGAGGAATTAAGATTTCGTTTGAATTGTTGAAGGAAATCTTAATGACCAGGATGACAAGCTTATCTGTAGGAAGAAAAGTTTAATAGTAAAAGGGAAGACCAAAGAAAATCAAGTTAGCATGGATGATATTTTGGGATATGACGCACAATGGTGTGTACCAACTGTGGTTGTCAAAGAAGAGGGCCATTTTTGGGAAAAGACCTACAAGAGTAAGCTAAGTAATAGTTTCGAAATAATGAAGATGTATTAAGGTTCGAGGTAGAAATTTAAGGTTTGTATAAATGGAAAAGTAATGGGGTGAATATGTCATAATGAAAAGATAATCATCAAGCTGCAAATAAAGGACCCGGCGAAATTGAGAAGTATCAGAATGAATGTTGGCAGCAAATGGAGGAAAATTATTTTCGGGTTCTCCAGAATTGCGAAGTATGTAGGAAACTGACTAGTGAAATGTAAATCTGATGTGTTAGGAATGAGACAAATGTAGGTCTTAATCAGTGAATGAAATTCAAGTCGGATTTTGTTGGAGACGTGACTCTTGAAATGAAGTACTAAACTGGAAGGAAGTTTGTGTGTTATGGGTGGTATAACCCTGGCATGTTGTCGAAAATATTTAAGGAAACTTTGATCACCAATGGGATGTTGAGAGGTGATTATTAAGGTTATAATTAGACCAACATTCTGATGAGAACACTGTGGTTTGGTGTAGTTGTGCAACTAAAGAAAATCGAGGATTTGCGGACAATGGGGAAATCAGGGAGTTCTCGGCGGTAATGATTGTTTTGTGCTCAGTGTGTTAGTGTCAAACTTAGTGTTTCAGTTTGATACCTAAGGGATGTTTCGTACCAAGTGGACGTATATGAGACTATGTGACATAGTTTTGGGCGATTATACTTCATCGATAGGAAAATAAGGGAAACTCAGTAGACCTCGAGAAGATTGTTTGACCGTTTGTGCATTAGGATAACCTTCAGTGCAAGTCGCAGAGAACGCTATTACAGTTCAGTTAAGATAGTCTAAGCCGCCATCATGACTTTTGGTTACTTATTGACAAATTGAGGGACTGATCATCCTTAATCTCTTGTTGATAGTAGACAAAATCAAGTTGAGTGGAACGGGCGAGTCTTACCGGCTATGATAGTGCGCAAAGTTATTAAGTATCCTATGAGAAGGGATAGACGAAACTTTCTTCGCATAGGAGCCAGAAACAAGCTCTAGCATGTATGTTGAGTTGGAGTGCCAACCTAGTGTGGGTATTACTCTTACTTTAAGTTTCGAGGACGAAACTTCTTTTTGGAGGGTAGTAATGTAAGACCCTTAATTTTAAAACTCTAATTTATGCATTTTAGTATATTTGATGTTAAATTGCTGAGGAATTTAGCCAAATATTAATTCATTTTGTGAATTAAATACCAAATGCATATTTTATTAGAGTTTGTTTTATGTTCTTTATATATATATATATATATATGTATGTATGTATTTAGATCCGGTGAGAATTATTTGGCGAGAAATAATTTATTTACGTTACGAATAATTTATTACCGGACTGTTTTGTTAAAAATATGAGGGTTGCTGAAAATTTTACCTGTCAATTGAGTTGCAATGAGAATAGATATTTTTATCAAAATTGTTGGGGGTGTGTGAGAGTGTTTGAAATTTGTTGGTTTGTGATATATATATATATATATATATATATATATATATATATATATATATATATATATATATATATATTATGAGTAGTATATGTATATAAAAGGAAAGGAAGAAAAGAAAAGAAAAAAAAACATTTTCTCTGCATGCGCACGTCACTCCATCTTCTTCCTCTCTTTCTTTGTTTTGTTTCAAAAACCCCAAACGTAATTCCTCACATATCACCTAGATCTAAGCTTCCTCTCGCGAAGTGACTAAAGAGAAAGTTGCTCCTTGTAACGTTGCGGTGCTAGTGAGCTAGTTTTAGAAGCGTCATTGCGAGTGAAGTTTTACCAGAATTTAATCGCGGTGCTGTAATCGGCCGTTAAAACTACAACGAAGGTAAGGGCTCCTTCCAAATTTTTAGCTTGCATATAGGACTCTATATGTGTATTTGTGGAGTTTGATTTTGATGGGGTTTATGTGTGAATTTGGGGAAAATGAATTTAAAGGGTTTTATGTGAGTTGTGGAAAAGAAATTTGGTGGTTTATGTTTAACAATTTGGACTTTTTATTTGGTGTGTTATGGTTGAAAATTTTGGAAAATGAATTTGATGGGTTTAAGGTGTAATGTTGTGGGAAATGAATTTAATGCATTTTATGGGTGAAATGGTGAAATTAAATTTAATGAGTTTTGAGGTGTAGGTATATGGTGATTTGAATTCCATGTGAATTATGAATTCAATTTCATGTGATTTGAGGATTATATGCTGAGTATGCTCTGGGTTAAATTTGAAAATAATTAGTGTTAAATGAACATTAAAAATAGGGAATCTTTTAATAGCTGCATTTACTTAATGATTGTGGTGTCGAGAGTCAGAGTATGCTTATGCATTTCATAATACATGGTGATCGTGAGGGTGCCATGGTGATAGTGGTGACCGGTTGGGCCACGGGATGATTCCATGTGAATTGTTGGTTCATCTTATCCTTACGGGGATTATCGAGTCGGAGATAGTGGTGGCTGGATGGGCCACGGGATGATTCCATGTGAATTGTTGGTTCATCTTATCCGTACGGGGATGATTCCATGTGAATTGTTGGTTCATCTTACCTTTACAGGGATTATCGCGTCGTGCTAATCTGTGAGAGATTGCACTTTCGTAAATCGTGCTAGCCTGTGAAAGACTGCACCTCGGTAATTAGTCCTGGCCTGTGAGAGACCGTACAATTATGATTTACGCCCCTTCGAGGAGGGTTTTGATGATATTCCAGAATCATGTGCATTGGCATATATGTATTGCATTAGGGTGCTTGGCACGCGAGTCATGCTTGATATACTGTGATGGTTGTTTATGCGTACTTGATTGTGGTGTGTGATTGAGTTGTATTTGATGATGGTGATTAATTGATTGAGTGTTGAAAGTGTTAGAATGATTTTGAAATGTTTCAAAACTAAAAATCTGTTATTTTTACAGTTGTATTCGAATACAACAAGGTTGTAGTCGAATACAGCTGAATGGTTTTTGCCTCTGACTTGCATTTTCAAAAGTGTAGTCGACTACACAGAGGTTGTAGTCGAATACAATGGTGTTGTTTGTGTTGTTTTGCTGTTTTTGCTGTTTTTCTGTTGTTTTGTTGTTTTTGATGTTTTTCTGCTATTTTCGCATCTGTATTCGACTACAGATATGCAGTATTCGAATACAACAGTGCAGTTTTGTCTGAAACTTCATATTTCAACCTTGTTTATGCATGTTTAGCATATGCAAACCCTTTCTAGATGCATGCTAAGTTGAAAGGTGATTTTGTGCATTTAAAATTTAAATGCTATGTGGTATTTGTTAATTTCGGTTGGTGACCCTTTACAACTTTTGTGGAAATCAGGGCTTTGCTCTCAGATGAGAACCAGGGTCGTTCTAAGGCGTGGCACAACGTTGGGTTGGTTTTGTGACTGAAAGCATTAAGGCTTGTTGCCGTTCGTGGATTCTCAGTACCCAGTCACCCTCAGATAGATTAATGATAAGCTTAGAGTTCTATTTAAGAATTTTATTTATTTTCCTTTTCTCATTTCAAAGTTGTTGTTGTAAAAAGGGATCTTATGTATTCGAACAAACTATTTTAGTCCGTGTATATTTTACTTGGATACTTTGGATTTTTGTTCAAAACTATTTCCGCTGTTTGTAATTAATGTTGACCTTTGTCGTGGTGTTACGACTCAAATATTTTATCCAAGAGTATTTGCTTCATTTATGGATTTTATTTGGTATTTGTATCAATTTGTTTTGATAAAAAAAATACGCTTGCGCTGTTAAAAATCAGGGTGTTTCAGAGGGGTTAACGATGTTCTCTTAAAATGCGTCGGGACGAGGGAAACTTTTAAGATCATAGCTGAAGTTCCTAAAGGACTTTGTGGTTCCCACGAGGCTGTTCTTATAATGAAATGGCTAACTTATCACCATGGATACTATTGGCCAACTATATCAACTTCTTGCTTTCAATAGGCGAAGGGATGGGAAGCATGTAAGCTGCATGGTCCAATCAAAACGACACCAACCAAGTTACTGTATCTAGTATTCCAACTTCCTCTAAGAGACGTACATTCATTATAGTGGGTACTGACTACTTTATTAAATGGGCAGAAGCTTAGCCATTAATAAATGTAGGACAAGATGTGTAATTCCATTTCATAAAAATATTAAATCATCTATAAGTTTGGTATAGAAGAATGGAGAGTTCAAAAAAGAAATTGGCTAAAGCTTACAACAAATGAAGGTGACTTAGATTGGAAAACTATTTTACCAATTGGGATTAAAGATCCTAAGTTTGGGAAATGATAACCAAACTGGGAATGACCATTAATTAATAGTAAGGTTTTTAGAGGAGGAACTTATCAGCTAGTGAATATAGAAGGCAAATAATTGAATAGAAGCACAACTTGAAAATACTTAAAAGAAATATTATCCTACAATTTGGGAGAGTATTGAAGATCAAATGAATAATTTTATTAATGTTTTCAAAAAATATGGTAGCACAAGCCAACTACATAGATGATACACAAGATTGAAAATTTGAAGCCTAAAAGGTTATGTCTTGAATTACTCCCTTGCCTTGTTCTTTAACTTTTTCTTCCTTTCGACGAGAAGAACTTGTAATAGGAACTTTCCTTGCGGAATTCATTCCGCTACCATCTCTTCTGTCTAAGAATCCTTTAATTATTTAACCTTTGGAATAATTTGTTCTAAAATTGAACGAGTATATTTTGTTCAACTAAAGAAGGAAGAAGTGTTGCTGCGAGAGGGGCAGAATGTGGTGTCCTAACCTCGACTAAAGAAGTTCTAAATTTCTATAAAGTTTGGCATTTGAATTTTAGGCATTATTGATTGTTTGGAAAGTCCAATTTAAAATTTGATTTTGAAGGCATTAAAGGCTTCAACTCACTATCAACTTGAGTGGACTCATTGTACAATTCGATCCTTTGACTATTGGTCGTTTTTAATTTCTCAGCTAATTGTGATACCTCTAGTGTTAATTGTTCCATCTCTTGTTTAATTTTTTCTTGTTCTCCTCTCAAAGAAGTTGTCTTGTCTTCAATTGTTTTCATCCATTGAAGAGTTGCCTTCTTCTCCCCTACAAGTTCTGAATAGGATACCTTAAGGGGCCATTTTGCCCGCTTGCAGCGTTTGCATCTTGTTGAGATATCACAAGCAGTGTGTTCAAATTGTTACTTGAGGCCTAAATAGGTTTTTGAAATGTTACTAAGTTGAAGAGATATCTGGGTAGATAGATGTTGACGTCCAGGAGATACTCCAATGAATGAAGATAATTGAAAGAGCAAAGTCTTAAGAGAAGCAACTTCAAATATTTTGGTGTAGATTTCATCTGTAGTGTTGTATCTACTTTATTGATGTCTTTTTGGATGAATGAAGGGATCATTGTTGGAGAATCATCTTCAACAAAAGTACTGGTTGAACTTAGCCTCAGAAACTTCCCTTGATGGAGGAAATGGTTGAGATAGAATTGAAGTTGAAGATCTTGGTGGCATATGAGCTCTAAAATTCAAGCCATAAAGATCGAATGGATGAATGTCTCTCAAATGTTGTGATATTATAAACTTAAAAAACGGATGGCCAAATCAAGATTAAATGTTAGACGAATAAATAAGGTTAACAATTTTAGTGAGGAAAGCAATTTACCTTTGCAAAAGATTATGGGGTGGCTTTAGGTGATTACTGATTGGACGCATCATGTTGTTTGAACTCAATAAAGTAGAAATCACTTATCATAGAGTCATTAACATAACCTTTGTGATGTTATTGGTAAAATCATGAAGGTATACATTGATGATGTGGTGGTCCAATTCCATAACTTCCAATGTCATTTACTGAAACTAAAGTAGGGCGTAAAGTGAACGAGGCTGTATTGTTTGTAGACGAATCTAACTAAACGTGTATTTGGAGTCTTGTATGTAAACTTCCTAGATTTCTTTATACACAATAAGTTAAATAAAGTGGACAAAAACAAGACTAAGGCTATCTTGGAAGCCAAACTTCCCACCACTAAGAAGGACATTGTAGAATCTCTTAAGGAAGATAAATTTCCTAAAGAGGTTTATATCCAATTCTATTGTAAAGATTAAGATTTTTTCCCCTTTGCTCTGATTGAAGGATTCAGAAGAAATGATGTGGAGTGATGCCCAATAGAGAGCCTTTGACCAAATCAAAGAAGCTTTGATACTCATGCCACTTGTGTTAGCAGAACATCCTTGAGTAAAAGATCAAGATCCATTAGTCAAGCCAAACCTTTTTGTGACCATTAAACCATGGGTGTGGATGTTTGGCAGATTGAGAACCCAAAGGGAATTGGAGCTAGTGTAGTTATCATTAACCTAGAAGGGAGAGCTTAAAAATTGAAATGCCAGATGGATCCTAAATTTTCCAATAATGAAGTTGAGTATGAAGCTATGATTATGGGATTTAAGATACTGACAAGCATGGTTACATACTATGATCACATACAGGTTATGGGTGACTCATAATTAGTGATTAAATAAGTCACTGGAGAATTCCAATGTTTGAATACAAATCTCCAAATGAGTTGTGAAACGACTAGCAAACTAGTTCACATGTTTATTGATGTTGTAGTCCTACATGTACCGTTTCAAAACAATGAAGGGGCTAATGATTTAACTCATCAAGCTTTGGTTATAGAGGAACACCTCATGAACTTACACATGTAGAATATTTTATTGAAGGATGTGTACAAGTGGTTGACTCTTGGATTAAAGAGTTAGCTGACTACTGATAGACGGAGATTTGTATAAGAGAGGAGTTAATTATGCACTCTTAAAATGCGTCGGGAAGAAGGAAACTTTTAAGATTATAGCTGAAGTTCATGAAGGACTTTGTGGTTCCCACGAGGCTGTTCTTATAATGAAATGGCTAACTTATCGTCATGGATACTACTGGCCAACTATATCAACTTCTTGTTTTCGATAGGCGAAAGGATATGAAGCATGTAAGCTGCATGGTCCAATAAAAACGACACCAACCAAGTTACTGTATCTTGTATTCCAACTTCCTCTAAGAGACATACATTCATCATAGTGGATAGTGACTACTTTACTAAATAGGTAGAAGCTTAGCCATTGATAAATGTAGGACAAGATGTGTATATCCATTTCATAAAAATATTAAATCATCTATAGGTTTGGTATACAAGAATGGAGAGTTCAAAAACGAAATTGGCTAAAGCTTACAACAAATGAAGGTGACTTAGATTGGAAAACTATTTTACCAATTGGTATTAAAGATCCTAAGTTTGGGAAATGGTAACCAAATTGGGAATTACCTTTAATTAATAGTAAGGTTTTTGGAGGAGGAGATTATAAGCTAGTGAATATGGAAGGCGAATAATTGAACAGAAGCATAAATAGAAAATACTTAAAGAAATATTGTCCTACAATTTGGGAGAGTATTGAAGATCAAATGAATAATACCATTAATGTTTTCAAAAAATATGGTAGCACAAGCCAAAGAGAGAAACATTTTCAAAAAATGTTTTCAAAGAGAGAAACATTTGTTCGAATGAGAAATATTTTCTGATTGTTTTTCTTAGAGTGTGATAGTCATTGTTATAATCAACTTGTTAGAATCAACTACTCAAGTTCCAAACATTTGTATTCAAACTCGATAATGGTGTCTGATTGTGTGGAGAAGACTTGCTGGTAGTGTCAAAGTGTGCGTGTTCCTTAAAAGTCTAGGTTGTCAGGCTGTTTGAGAAAACCCTCCAGGATAAATTACTTGTGTCACTTTATTCCTGCACTTCTTAGTTTTGTTATTGTTTCTACTCCAAGTAAATCATTAAGTTTTAATTAGTTTAATCAAATTATGAAAAAGTTATCAACTTAGTCAAACACAATTCAACGTCACTTCTCGTGTTTGCACCTTTAACACTTGTCGGAGAGTTCAGAGAAGTGCGACAACAACGATGTGCTAAACGTCTAGGAACCTTAAGAGACTTTAACATTATATCTTCACCCAAAACCATAAGGCATTAGGTATCCACACTAGGATCTCCCACTTCCCCCTCCTCCACCAAGCGGAACCATGGCTCTAATACCACTTGTTAGGGAGTTTTGAGTGATAAAAATTATAACAACAATAGTTATAGCAAGGTGTCAGTTGGATTGACGGTAATACAGGTAATTAACTTTTCAGAGTTGGTTGTCCTTGTGTTGACCGTATTTTTAATGTCCTGGATTTTGATCTAAATTTTAATTTAAAAATGTTTAATTTGTTAACGACGATTTAATTATTTCCTAACAGAAGGAAAGTCCACCTTTGCTTTTCTAATTCAAGTTAATGACAAAGTATATGCGAGTTATGCATAATCCTAGCAAACATGAGTCACCTCATATACACATAATCAAGTTAAAATATAACTATATGCGATTTATGCATGCTCTTAGCAACTACATAATAGAGATTTAACCAGCCAAAAAGACGTCCACAAAGATAATACACTTTTACGAATGGAGAAAGATAAACCAGCCACATAGGCGTCCACAAAAATGCATGTGTCATTTCAAGATGATAATGAATTTTAAAGTACATATTACAAGCCTCTTAGAAAACCACACGACTAAAGTCAACCACTTTAGAAAATACACAAATTAGGAAAGGAATTTTGGCAAAACAAGAAGAAAGAAAATTGGAATTAATATTGGCAATGATGGTGATGATGATGACATAAGAAAAGCAAGGGAAAAAAACTACGTTTCTCCTTTTTTTTCTTTCTTTCTTTTGTTTGTGATGGGAATTTTAGAGATTTAGGAGAAAACAAAAACCGGCGTAGAAATAGAATAAGAAGACACTAATATGTAGATTGCCGTTTAGTTTTTTTTTTTATAAATAAACATTACAACAAAAATATTATCTTGGATTCTTTTTTGTGATCAAAATATAAGTTATTATGTTTAAAAGAGAGAAATAACATTTTTTGAGACATTGATTTCCGTGTGGATTATATGTTTAAAACTTCAAGTATTGACTTTTACTAGGTACAAATTATTATTATTTTTGTTGAAACTCAATTTAGAAAAAAAAAAAAGATATTTCGTTCTAAACTTTGAGTTAGATAGGAATTATGTCTCTTATGTTTACAGTTTTAATTTTGACAAAAAAAAAAATTCTTATTTTAATTTTATGTTGACTTGCGTGAAGAAAATAATCGATTTTAAATTGTGAATGTTAACTTTAAATCACTTGATAAGGTTGATGGTTGCATCTATATGAGGAGAGTTTTGATATTGGTTTTTAAAATAATTTAGAATGATCGTCGTGATTTTAAATAGTATGAAATTCATATTATTAGCAATAGTAATTCTTGAATATTAGAGGTTGGTAGAACTTAGATTTTTTTTTTTAAATGACATTTCGAAGGAGTTAAAATTTACTTATTTTGTAAGATGAAAATAATTTTTATTTGAATTACTCTTGATTATTTTAAAGAAGTTAAATTGAGTTGAACTTTTGTTGATTTATAAGATAACAATAATTCTATACTACTGATTTTGTTTAATGTTTAAAATAGCTTAAATTTACAGCATGTTTTATTATGTCTTGTTTTTAAGAAAAATTAAAAAGAGTTGTTATATTGGTTAGGGGATGGTGTGAATATGAAATGTGAGCGTGTTGGGATATTTGTTTGAAATTATTAATTATGATATTATGAACTCATTAGAGTTTAACTTGATGTTAGAGTTTTAGATTTTAAGAATTCATTAGTGATATATGATAGTACTAATTAAAAAGAAAGGGGGTCAAATGATAAAGTTTCTACTAATTGAGAAAGAGAAGAAAAACAAAGTTTTTAAAAGAATTATCTCAATAGTCAAACTCTTTTTGAAAAGTTATCTAAATTTTGGATTCTATAATTGATGTATTTTATGAGTAGAATGTTTTTTTTTGTTGTTGTAGAATTATAGTTGTTGTGTTATCTTTGTTGAAATGTATATATGAGTTTAATATAAGAAAGTGACATGTTGTTTGTAAAATTGATGGTGTGTTATGCTTTAGACCAATTTTGTGCCTTGATAGAAACTAATTATGTATCTATAGAAATGTTGAGTAGTTGGTGTGAGAGGAGAATTTTAATTAGTAGATTTGTCAATTAGTGTAATTGATTATCATAACCAAGTATGCCTTATGCATTGTGTCATGTACATTGTTTTTTTTTTAAAAATTTTGAGAAAATAAATTAGAATTATTTTGGAAGTGTTAATTTATTGGAAAACTTTTTATCTATCTATATATATAATTTAAATCTTCTTTCAAAATATAAGTTGAAAATAATAATTTTTATAATGATTAATTATTTAGGAATGTGTTTTGACGATTGAAGTACGAGTGATTTTAGAAATCTTATAAATTTTAAAAATACATAAGATTTATTTTATTTTTAATTGTATTTAGAAATATGATTTGTTTTAGTTGTTTTTATTTATACGTGATTTATTGAAAAGTGATTTAAGGAAATGGTTTGAATTCCCAAGGATTTTTTTTGGTGCTAAATGTGTAACCTTTAAAGTGGTTTATGTACTACTTGATTCAATTTGGTTTGGTAGCGTGTTGTGTCTTCTAGTAAATAATTATTTATCTTATTTGCTACTTGTAAACCTATGTTTTAGTTTGTTGTAACTTTTAAGTGACGATTAATTCAAAAGAAAATCTTATAAATTTTAAAAATACATAAGATTTATTTTATTTTTAATTGTATTTAGAAATATGATTTGTTTTAGTTGTTTTTATTTATAAGTGATTTATTGAAAAGTGATTTAAGGAAATGGTTTGAATTGCCAAGGATTTTTTTTGGGTGCTAAATGTGTAACCTTTAAAGTGGTTTATGTACTACTTGATTCAATTTGGTTTGTTAGCGTGTTGTGTCTTCTAGTAAATAATTATTTATCTTATTTGCTACTTGGAAACCTATGTTTTAGTTTGTTGTAACTTTTAAGTGACGATTAATTCAAAAGAAAATCTTATAAATTTTAAAAATACATAAGATTTATTTTATTTTTAATTGTATTTAGAAATATGATTTGTTTTAGTTGTTTTTATTTATACGTGATTTATTGAAAAGTGATTTAAGGAAATGGTTTGAATTCCCAAGGATTTTTTTTGGGTGCTAAATGTGTAACCTTTAAAGTGGTTTATGTGATTCAATTTGGTTTGGTAGCGTGTTGTGTCTTCTAGTAAATAATTATTTATCTTATTTGCTACTTGGAAACCTATGTTTTAGTTTGTTGTAACTTTTAAGTGACGATTAATTCAAAAAAAAATTTGAGCGCGATCAATTTGAAACAGTTAGTCTTCTATGAGAGTATGGTACATGTGTTTGAATCATCGTTTGAGTTATTAGATGAACGTAAAATCTTGGTGCTAATTTTTGGATTAAGTATGTGAATGTTTATATGATTATGTAAGTATTAAACTGTTTGTGTTTGAAGTGTTCTAACTGTTGGAAATTAGTGTATGGAGTTAGAATAGTCGAGAGCATCTAAAAGTGAAATAGCGCTATATTGCTTCAATTGAATTATTGATTATATATTGATGTTAGTGTTGTTGTTACTACTTGTAAGTTACAAATAAATCAATGTGAATGTGTAATTAACTGAATTTTTAACTTGAAGTAAGGAGTAGAAGTTGTGGCGCGGCCTTCACACTCCTGAACCGAGTTAAAGATACTTTTAATTACTCATATTTGAATTTGACTACAGCTATAGTTGCTTTAACTAATTGACTTCATGAGTAGGAGAGACTAGCTACCCCAATGACTCATCGTCGATAAAAGAGGCAACGATAACTCATTATTTTGTTATAAGTACCTTTTAATTTTATTCTTTAAATAGTTGAAAAACATGTTCATTGCTTATGTCAATTGAATGAATTTAATTATTAAATATATGTTATTGTGAAATAGTATCTCTATCATTGATTTTTTTTTCTTTCTCCTTGATTATATATAAAATATGTTTTTATAGAGTGATTGATTGTAAATCTATTATAATGTTAATAAGTTGTTAGATGTGTTTAATATTTTAAAAATTGCTCTCTTTGTCAGACTTATGTTAAATTTGTTGAATGTTTGGTGATAGGATCTAAACTTTATTTTAAGGAGTAAAACTAGTAATATTTCGTTAGAAAGAAATAGTTGAAAGTGACAATGTACTTGTAATGTGTTTCATTTAACCAAACTAAATGAACTAAGTTATTATTAACGAAATCTATATATTATGTTTTATATGTAAATTATAGTGAGTGACTCTATGGTATTTTATTTCATAATTGAATGATAAATGCGATGTGTTTAATTGATTTATTTTGTCATGTTAGCCTAAGCTAATTGATTTTTGACATATTGTGCTTAAATGAGCGGTGACTACCATAAATATGACCAAATTTGACCCTTGTAGGTGGTTAGTTAGATATTAGTTCGCTT
The DNA here is from genome assembly GCA_037974735.1 of Cicer chorassanicum. NCBI lineage: Eukaryota > Viridiplantae > Streptophyta > Magnoliopsida > Fabales > Fabaceae > Cicer > Cicer chorassanicum. Next base: position 38,639,957 of record JBBPBP010009778.1, on the reverse strand, counting down.
ACTTTTTACTACAAATTTCGAGGACGAAATTTCATTAACGAGGGGAGGATTGTAACACCCCAAATTTTAAAATAAACTTCATTAATGAAATAGGATTCTAAATAAATAATTTGGTTTAAAAATTATTTTATAATATATGTTGATAAATTTTGTAATTAATTTTCGTTATATGAATGTTTTCAATGATCTCTAGTTTTATAGGACTAAACCAGTAATATTGTAACACCCTGAATTTATTGTTATTATAAATTATTAATATTTTCTTATATGTATTTTGTTGTGATAATTTTCTACTTAGTTATTTTTATCTACTTATCTGGATGATTTACTAAAATTAGTGATTATCGATATTAAATCCAATTTTTATGTTATATATAAGTATAGATTAGTGCATATTAATTTTAGATTGTTATTATGTTAAGCCTAATGTTTTGTTATTATTCTTAACTAGACCTTTGGTAGATAAATTTATTTTAAACATATATATATAAATTAACTAATTATTTATAATATGAATAAATAAATTGATCTATATAAATAAAATATAATAATGATGACTGATGTGTTACGGCTCTGCGTAGTCCTAATATCCATAGAAATATATATGATATACATATTATTATGTGGCCCAGCTATTAGAAACTTTAGTAACCTAATCTTCCCCTGGCAGCCTAGCTAATAGCCACTCTAATAACCTAATCCCCGTCTTTTTCTTCTCTACCAGCGCCGTAACACATGCCTTCCCTCACCAAACTCTACTTCTTTTTCCATCAGTAACATGAAACCTATTTTTTTTTTTATTTGGCTTATATACTATTCATTGTAACCAAGTTTTTCATATATTGCAATTCTAACTACGAGACCTGTTACCTCAATTAAATTATCTTTTACATGTCAAAAAACCACAACGGTTGCTACAAGTGGTCTATCTCGAATTCTCTTTCATATTGCCATGGAAACGCAAGAAACCTTGGCTTCTCACACAAAATCCACCGTTGAACTTATTTATGGCCTCGCCTTGGCCGGTCGTGGCTCCGTTTATCCGCAAACAACCATTTTTCGTACCTTGGGCGGACTGTTTTCGGGCTTTTCGGAAACCACATTCATCTTTTCCAAAAATGGACATCATTTTTAGATTCCTCTCGTCAAAACCTTCAAGAAGCATTACTCATTTGCATTTTTCGGTGAAATTGACGTCTCACCCTTCCGGTGCTCCCACGAGTCGGTGGGACTTTTTCTGTCGTTTTTTTTCTTCTATCGTTTTGACTCCATTTTGATCATAAAATTATTTATAATTATTTAATATTTATTCGTATGCTCCGGATAATTTATCAGCCGTGTCTCAGCGACTTTGTGAACTCGTTATTTTCGAATCTGTTCGCTGTAAGTTGTTGATCTGCAGTTGCTGTTGAAAACTGTTCGCTGTAAGTTGTTGATCTGCAGTTGCTGTTGAAAACTTCCATCGACTTCTGTGTTTGAGAAAGCATCGAAATAAGGTAAGGGGTGAGAGAGCGTTTGAATTCATGAGTGTAATATATTGGAAGATGAATGGGAAAACCGTATTTCCCAACGATTCATCCGGGGCTTGCTACGTACGGCAGTAGCCCTTTGAGTGATAAATTAATTAATGTGCAAATATGGGAATTGTGAGATTAAAATGTGGAATAGAAATATTTGTAAGGTGTTGATTGATTTAATTCCACTGAATGTGTGTTATTTGATATTATTGTGATATTTGATTTATTTTTGTAAATGTGTGATATTTGATATTATTGTGATATTGGATGTCGAATGAATTTGGTGCATATGTTGGATTAGATGAGTTTATGTGATGTGATAATAAAAGATGTGTGCATTGTGATAATTTTATGTGATGATGATGATGCATGAATAATAATTGTGATTTCATAAATTTGTGATGAGTTATGTAATGATGATGATATGTGATTTATAATAGTGATGTTATGAATTTGTGATGAAAATATTGAAGTAACCCCTGATGAAATAATTTTGATTCCAATTTGTGTTTGATATTACGGTCTTAATGGAATATCCTAGGCCGACGAGGGGAGAAAATAAATATTGAAAATTTGCGAAGTGGAGATTATTTTGTCATCATATAGGTAAGGTCTGACAAGCCTAGCGATTCTGGGGAAGTACAACTGAATTGAGCCTGATCGTGGCGGTCTCCTGTTGAGCCTTAAGGCAAGATTGTTAGACCTTGGAGGTATTCGGGTGGGGAATTCCTAGGTGACTTGGAGGTAGCACTCCAAATGTCGGGAGCTACCATGCAACACACGTTTACCTCGACTGTCGCGTATATGTGTCTCGGGTTGAGTTGAGGGGATCTATGAGGACAAGGTCAAATTGAATTGTCCGTCCTCCTGGATGGTGGCATAGTATCATGGTCTCCTAACCAAGTACTTCAGAGTTAGAATGGTACCACATTGTGAAGTAGAGTCTAAGCTCATGCATAGCATTGCATTTTATTGTGATTGATTTGTTGTGATAAATGTGTATCGCACGTGATTATAATTTCTCTTAGACGACTTGATTATAGTGAAATGAATCGATCTTCCTAGATTTTGATTTTGACTTTATTATGTTATTTTATACCTTGAATAATATTTGTTTAATGATACGGTTTATTTATGATCAAATGCGTGTTCTTCTTACTTATATTATACTATTAACATGATTTCAAAACTCACCTCCTTCGTTGTTTGTGTTTGACTGGCTTGGCCATGCGTTTGCGAAATTGCAGTTATTACAGGTTAATAAGTCTTGAATTTCAAGTTGGGAGGAACCCTGCTCTGATTGGTGATATCGGGAATAAGGGTTGTAATTTGTATTTTACTTATTTAATTTGAAAAGACTTTTTGTATGAAAACCTTATAAGTACTAGTAAGTTTTTAGAATTAAATCAAGTAATTATACTTAAATCAAGCTCACTGAGATTGCAATGTTTTAATTGAGGAACAAAGTTGAATCGTTACATGTGTATTTAGATAAACATAATATCCTAAATTAGATATAAAAGTTTTTATTTTCTTGAGCAAATTTTCTTTATCCGCTGCGAGTGTTGTTCAAATGATTTAGTATAAATTATTATAAATGTTATTTTGGGGTTTATGGTGTCACAAATGATACGGTTTATTTATGATTAATTGCGTGTTCTCCTTATTTATATTATACTATTAACATGATTTCAAAACTCACCTCCTTCGTAGTTTGTGTTTGACTGGTTTGGCCCTGCGTTTGGGAAATCGCAGTTGTTACAGGTTAATGAATCTTGAAGTTCAAGTTGGAAGGAACCCCGATCTGATAGGTGATACCGGGAATAAGGGTTGTAATTTGTATTTTACTTATTTAATTTGAAACGACTTTTTGTATGAAAACCATATAAGTACTAGTAAGTTTTTAGAATTGAAAAGTAATTATACTTAAATCAAATTTTATGGAGATTGCACTATTTTATAGGAGGAAAAGGTTTAAAGTGTTCCTTTTGATTTTTGTGAAACGTGATATTTTAAATTAATTATCAAAGTTTTTACTCCTTTAAAAACGTATTTGCTTTACCTCATGCGAATTAAAGTTAAAAATTCTATTATAAATTAATATATATTATTTTGGGGTTTAGGGTGTCACATCAACCACTTTAGCAAATACACAAATTAGGAAAGCAATTTTAGCCAAACAAGAAGAAAGAAAATTGAAATTAATATTGGCAATGATGGTGATGATGATGCCATAAGAAAAGCAAGAGAAAAAGACTAGTTTCTCCTTCTTTTTTTTTTCTTTTTTTTTTTTTGATGGGAAATTTAGAGATTTAGGAGAAAACAAAAACAGGCGTAGAAATAGAATAAGAAGACACTAATATGTAGATTGCCGTTTAATTTTTTTTATAAATAAACATTACAACAAAAATATTATCTTGGATTCTTTTTTGTGATCAAAATATAAGTTATTATGTTTAAAAGAGAGAAATAACATTTTTTCCTCGACTGATTGTTTTCAAAAAAATCACTTTCTCTTTGTATTGATGACATTATTATGAGTTTGTTTCTGTCAAAAATATATATTTTATATAAAATTGATCAACGAGATCTTCACATCGATAACAAATATCATTAGAATTCGAAATTGAATTCTTTGAGACAATCTATCTAAACTAAAATTCATTAAGCATTTCAGTTCAATCACTTAACTAAATATTTTTTGTTTCTTGTAAATTATTTTTATTTATGGTATGATTGTGCATGGAACTGGGAATTATTAGCATCAAATAAGTTGCAAGGAAGTGAGATAAAAAAAATTGGAAGGAAGACAAAAATTTCATCATTAACAAAAATCACAAGTGTCAACTTAGACAAAGTAATCTATTTTGTGTTTAGAAAAAACGACAAAGTAATTTATAGTTATGTACTTTAATTTTAATTTAAACTAGAATATGACCCGCGCTTTGCGCGGGTTTAAATTTTTAATTCTAAATTTTTTATAAGGTGATATATATATATATATATATATA
>JBBPBP010009778.1:38625002-38635019 GCA_037974735.1 Cicer chorassanicum | reverse complement strand
TATAAATTTTTCTCTAATTCCATATCAGTAATGGTATAAAAAGAAAAAATAGAAAAACAAATTGTTGGCTAATTCTAAATTATATCTCTCTATTTGATTTAAATATTAATTTTAGTTATCTAATAAGTGACACGTGATAGATTTCGTGGATATTATAAATTTCATTAAAATATTTTTTTTCTTCAGTAATGATACTATATAATATTCAATTTGAAGATATTTATGGAGAAATAACCGTTATCAATAATAATGGAGGACAATGAATGTCAAATAATTGATATTTATTGTAATGTAATTGGTAACTTATGACACATGAATAATTCCACAAAATAGGGAAAAAATATCCTTTAATTTGGTTTAGGTTTACACCGTATTTCACGATTTCTACTTTTTATACCCTAACATATTATTTTATCAAAATAGTAAGATTTCACGATTTTGTCTTTAGAAAAAACGTGTTGGATTGTACAAAAAAACAATTTACTACTTGAAAAAAAGTTAAAAATATAGCCCTAATATATAATATTCAATTTGAAATATTTACGGAGGACCGTTATCAATAATAATGGAGGACCAATGAATGTCAAATAATTGATATTTATTGTATTGTAATTGGTAACTTATGGCACATCAATAGTTCCACAAAATATTTACGGAGGAAAAGGTATCAATATTTACTTATTTAATAATTTGTCGTTATCAATAATAATGGAGGACCAATGAATGTTAAATAATTGATATTTATTGTATTGTAATTGGTAACGTATGAAATAGTTCCACAAAATATTTACGGAGGAAAACGTATCAATATTTACTTATTTAATAATTTGATTTACATGATATTTCACAATTTCTACTTTTTATATAATTAAACGTATTATTTTATTAAAATAGTAACATTTCACGATTTTGTCTTTAGAAAAAATGTGTTGGGTTGTACAAAAAAACAATTTACTACTTGAAAAAAGTTAAAAATATACATAACAATATCAATATTTCAAAAAATATATAAATTTTTCTCTAAGTTCACATCAGTAATGGTATAATAAAAAAAATAGAAAAATAAATTGTTGGCCTAATTCTAAATTATATCTCTCTATTTGATTTAAATATTAATTTTAGTTATCTAATAAGTGATGAGTTGTACAAAAAAAACAATTTACTACTTGAAAAAGAAAAAATAGAAAAACAAATTGTTGGCCTAATATATAATATTCAATTTGAAAAAAGTTAAAAATATACATAATAATATCAATATTTCAGAAAATATATAAATATTTCTTTAAGTCCATATTAGTAATGGTATAATAAGAAAAAATAGATTTGAATATGGGGAAAAGGTATTTAGAAAGTAAATAGGAAACTCTCTATGAAGATGTCCACGTCAGCTTTTTAGCTGAGGTGCCAAATATTTGCATAGGTGGAGGAATAAGATGAGGTGACAGCGGGGTCTGTTTTAAATATATATAATAGACATATTTGTTTTTATAATAACTAATTAATTTTAATATTATTTATAACACATTTGTTCAAGCTTATTATGCCTGAGATTTTAGATTTTTTTAAACTTCATACTAACGTTGTGGATCACAATCATTTTAACAAATAAAGTTTGCCATAGTAATAATACATACTCGAAATGTTTGTGACTTTCAATTACTACTTATCTAAATAATCTTTGTGAATTTTAATTACTACCGAAAAATAACACTTGAAGCAAATTTAAGGTAACAATAAACAAAATTTTACAGGAAAAAAGCTGCACTGATAAACGATAATATAAAAATACAGTTTTTTATTAAAATTTAAATGTCTTATAATATGAGTTAACCATCACAATTACCACCGGGTCCTCCAAATAGAAGGGCGGCATCTCCAATTTCCCTCCCTCTATCTTCATAGAATTTAACATCAAAACAATTAGGTTTGTCTGTGAATCTATCTGTCAACCATTCTTCAGGTGGAAAATTTTTTCTAGAGTTATTTTGATATGTCATATATCTAAAATAGCACGCATGATCAAATTTATTATCAGGAAAGTATCCTGAACCCATTGGAGGACTAGGACCCAAAGAAGTTGTTGTTCTACCGCCCCACCCTACTTGATCTGCAGATGTCATGTTGGAGAATAAAGATGCTGGAAAATATCCAAGATTCTCATTTTGATTATTCAGCCACCAATTCTTTGTTATAGGATCCTGGAAACATTTGTGAACTATATTACATACAAATTTTCTCATGATATTTACTGAAAATTTATGTTTGCAAAAATAATTAAATAAGTTTAATATAATTTTTTTTTCTTCTTATTATAGAAATTTTAGAGATAACCTGAATAATAGAAATTGCGATCTCAATCATCAATCCACCATAGATAGATGTATTGTCAAAGCGTCCACCAAGATAATTTTCTTGGCTTGTTTGAACAAAACCCGAACATAATAAATTGAAGCATCCGGTACTCTTAAAATTATCATTCTGTCATTATTGAACACATCACATAAAATATTGAAGAAAATAAAATAGCATTATTATAATTAACCTTAAATGAATAATAAGATAAAAAATAATAAGTCATTCTTGTAAACCAAGATATTATTTTACTGAAAAAGTTATGTTATGAGGTTTATAAACTCTAAATTGTTAGAACAAATTAAAAAATAAGATTAAAAACAATTCCTACCGTCCATATGGCATACAGATGAGGTGCATCATCATTATATAAGTCCGGAGCCACCTAATATTAATTCATGATATCAAATCTACATATCATACACAAATAATTTTGTGTGTGAAAAGTATATGTGAAAATATACAATCAACAAAATGAAACTTACATGCCATCCAAAGCCAATTAAATTAGTGTCATCTATAGCTCCATTTCGAACCCACATAATTGAAGAACTTGATTGATTCTTTTTAACATCTATATTATATACGCTATTTATTCCACTAACTCCAAAATAAGAAAACCATAGAGGATTTAATTTTCTGAGAGAAACATGTGCAACCTATAAATAAAATAGATTGATCATATAATTACTCTATAGTTGAAAATAATTAAAAAAAAAAGTGAAAGTATTTAAAATTGATAGAGATATAAGAAAACTTACATGATTACCGGGAGAACTGTCAAATATAAGATTATTAAAAAATGATTTGCCTCGGATGAGATCTTCCTTAGTTGTCCTTCTAATAGGAACGGTTCCTATTGGACATTGGTCCTTTGCAAGCCCAAATGTGCCCTTATTTGATGAACTCTTCACACTGGTTTTTTTAATTTCATTTTGAAAACTTGGTTTTTTCTGAAGTAAATAAAACAAAACAAAAAAAATTAACATTGGAAGAAAATTAAAATTTATTCATCTTTCTTGTCATTAAAATTAGATTCATACCTGCAACTTATGATTCATTAGCAAAGGATGATCAAAGGCTGGTTGCTTATTAATATCAATGCAATCAACAATGTATCCAAATTTTGTCTATAGAGACCAAAATCAAACAAAAGAAAATTTAGTAAGATCAAGTTTAACAAAAAGAAGCATAATCAAACAAGAAGAAGAATACAAAGACATAATTAATAAGAGTATGAAATACATGAATACTCTTGACAGGAGACTTATTAATAAGTTTCAACTCTTTCTCTATTTCCAAATCATCCACTGTACCATCAAATTGATGGCCAGTGATGCTAGCCACCAAACACAAGAAAAAGAACAATATATTGATCATATTTTTAGAATACATCTTGTAACAAAAAATGACTTAATGATGAATCAAAGTTTGGTGTCGTCTCTTTTTATAGTTATGATGCAAGAGAAATGACTCAAGGTCATAAATATGAAATAATTTTTTGTTTTGATTGCCTATATATTTTTAATTATCTTAACAATTAATTCCTTGGATTCATTAGTGTGCATTAAAATATTTGAATAAAAACTATTCCTTTCCCCATTTAACATGTCAACAAAAAGAAACCAAATTAGTGAATATCGATAAGAAACCAAGTGTTTGTATAATGATTCAATTGAAAATAAAAGTATAATGAAATATGTTGGAAAGGAAAAAATAAGGCATCATATCAATGTATTTTAACTGCATTCCACGTCAAATTTGAATCATTTTAATTACAATTACAAATTACATAATTTGTCAATTTTTTTCTTTCCAAATTTCAAATCATGTTTATATATTTCATAATATATGTCTATATATATATAGTTATCTCGTGCCAAATATTGAAAACCATGTTTTTAGTTGTCCAAATACAATGCCCACCTACTAAAAAGGTCAAAACTGACACTATTTTTTATATGAACATTAAGGGCGGTGAGTGTAACACCCCAAATTTTATAATAAACTATTTTAATAATGAAATATGATTTTAAATAATTAATTTGGTGTTAAAATTATTTTAGAATATATGTGATAAATTTCATGATTCGTTTTTGTTATATGGGTGCTTTAGATGACGTGCTAGTATTATACATATTGGACTACACGAGTAATCTAAATAACAAATATTATACTTTATATATTTTTCTAAATAGTATTTTAGTGTAATATTTAAAATAAATAAATAAGATTTTAGAATATTTTACGTGTATATGTAAGTTTGTAATTAATGTGATATTTCCTTGTCTGTTTGACTAATGTTAAATGTGCACATATTTATATTTTAATTAATTCTAAGTATCTCCTATTTTAGTTATTTATTTTATAAACAATTATCTTGGGATAGTAATAATATTGTGTTTGATTTCCTTTATTTTTATATACTTGTTGTGGCATTGTGATTTTATATATATTTATTATGATTTAGTAATTAATATAAAGTAGTAATGTTATATTTATTTATTTTGTGATTTTGACTATTCTCTAATGATGGTAGTATTTTAATATGAGTATTTTGTAAAAGAAGTATAATTATATTGATTATTTTGAATATTAGAGTTTTTTTTGTTCGTAATATGTAATTTTTAAAAAAGTTAACTACTTTAATTAATCTATTTTTAAAATATTGATGTTATATTTATTTATTTTGTCATTTTAACTATTTTCAAAATATAATTATTTTAATTTGATATTTAAAAAAATATTATTTTAATTACAAATAAATAAATTAAAATAAGTGTTTAATTAATTGGGCTTTGTGAAAATAAAAAAATACGGTAAAGAAATAAAATTGGTTCAATAGGTTAGGTAAGTAATAACCTAACAAAACAAATTGTAGAGCTATAGGAATGGAAGGCATGGCAGCGGCTGTAGCAACGGGAATAGTGAAAATTAAATAGGAAATCGATGTCGGTGTCTCACGACTGTTCAGAAAACTTTCTCCGTTTTCGTCCAAATTTTAATATGTTTTCATTCATCTAGCTAGTCAATTAAACACACTTTTCCAGATTTTTAACCATCCAAATTTCTCTCTAAAATGTTCGACTTCTCCGTCTATGAAATTCCTTATTTTCCACCGTTTTTCTTCATCGTAAGTCCGATTTGAGTGAAACCAACGCCAAAACGATCGTGTGAAAAGTGGCTATATTATCCACTGATTGGTTTTATGATTTATGGTAAGTTTCCTTCACCGAATTTCGAAATTTAGTTTTTAGAGTGTCTTCTCATAATTTATTTTTAACGTTTACCCATAAACTATCGAGTTAGATCGATTGAAGGACAACGAATCGGAGAATAAAGGTTGTTTGCTCTTGGAATCGTATTCATGTGTGAAAGCTTCGAAATAAGGTAAGGGGTGAGAGAGCGTTTAAATTCATGAGTATAATATATTGTGAGATGAACGGGAAAACCGTATTTCCCAATGATTCATCCGGGGCTTGCTACGTACGGCAGTAGCCCTTTGAGTGATAAATTAATGAATGTGCAAATAAGGGAATTGTGAGACTAAAATGTGGAATAGAAATATTTATAAGGTGTTGATTGATTTAATTTCGTCGAATGTGTGTTATTTGATATTATTGTGATATTTGATTTATTTTTGTTAAATGTGTGATATTTGATATTATTGTGATATTGGATGTCGAATAAATTTGGTTCATATGTTGGATTAAATGAGTTTATGTGATGTGATAATAAAAGATGTGTGCATTGTGATAATTTTATGTGAAGATGATGATGTATGATTAATAATTGTGATGTTATAAATTGTGATAAGTTTGTGTGATGATATATGATTGATGATAGTGACGCTATAAATTTGTGATGAGTTATGTAATGATGATAATGTGTGATTTATAATAGTGATGTTATGAATTGGTGATGAAAAGATTGAAGTAACCTCTAATGAAATAATTGTGATTCTAATTTGTGTTTGAGATGACGATCTTAATGGAGTATCATAGGCCAACGAGGGGAGAAAATAAATATTGAGAATTTGTGAAGTGGAGATTATTTTGTCATCATATAGGTAGGGCCTGACAAGCCTAGCGATTTCGGGGAAGTACAATTGAATTGAGCCTGATCGTGGTGGTCTACTGTTGAGCCTTAAGGCAAGATTGTTAGACCTTGGAGGTATTCGGGTGGGGAATTCCTATGTGACTTGGAGGTAGCACTCCAAATGTCGGGAGCTACCATGCAACACACGTTTACCTCGACTGTCGCGTATATGTGTCTCGGGTTGAGTTGAGGGGATCTATGAGGACAGGGCCAATTTGAATTGTCCGTCCACTAGAATGGTGGCATAGTATCATGGTCTCCTAACCAAGTACTTCAGAGTTAGAATGGAACCACATTGTGAAGTAGAGTCTAAGCTCATGCATAACATTGCATTTTCTTGTGATTGTTTTGTTGTGATTAATATGTGTCGTGTGCAATAAATATAATTTATGCGATGATTTGATGTTATAGTGAAATGTATTGACTTTCCTTGAGTAGTTTTGACTATATAACGTGATGTTTTTCTTTGAAGAATGTTTGTATAATGATACGGTTTATTGATTATTAATTGCGTGATCTTCTTACTTGTATTATACTATCAACATGATTTCAAAACTCACCTCCTTCGTTGTTTGTGTTTCACTGGCTTGGCCCTGCGTTTGGGAAATCGCAGTTATTACAGGTTAATGAGTCTTGAAGTTCAAATTTGGGAGAAGCCCCGCTCTGATAGGTGATACCGGGAAAGAGAGTCATAAGTTGTATTTTTATTTGTTAAACTAGAAACAACTTTTTGTATGAAACCTTATAACTAGTAAATTTTTGGAATTGAATTAAGAAATCCTAGTTAAATCAAATTTTATGGAGATTGCACTATTTTATAGGAGGAAAAAGTTTAAAGTGTTCCTTTTAATTGTTGAGAAACGTGATATTTTAAATTAACTATAATTGTTTTTATTCCCTTGAAAACGTATTTGCTTCACCCGCTGCGAGTTAAAGTTAAAAATTCTATCATAAATTATTATATATTATTTTGGGGTTTAGGGTGTCACAGTGAGCTAGATAAAAGATATGATTGGAATTAGTTATCATATTTTATCTAAATCAATATTTTATGATAAGTTATTTCATAAAATACATTTGTCATTTCAAGATGATAATGAATTTTAAAGTACATGTTACAAGCCTCTTAGAAAACCACATAACTAAAGTCAACCACTTTAGCAAATACACATATTAGGAAAGCAATTTTGGCCAAACAAGAAGAAAGAAAATTGGAATTAATATTGGCAATGATGGTGATGATGATGCCATAAGAAAAGCAAGAGAAAAAGACTAGTTTCTCCTTTTTTTTTTCTTTCTTTTGTTTGTGATGGGAAATTTAGAGATTTAGGAGAAAACAAAAACAGGCATAGAAATAGAATAAGAAGACACTAATATGTAAATTGCCGTTTAATTTTTTTTATAAATAAACATTACAACAAAAATATTATCTTGGATGTTTTTTTTTGTGATCAAAATATAAGTTATTATGTTTAAAATAGAGAAATAACATTTTTTCCTCGACCGATTGCATTAAAAAAAATCACTTTCACTTTGTATTGATGACATTATTATGAGTTTGTTTCTGTCAAAAATATATGTTTTATATAAAATTGATCAACGAAATCTTCACATCGATAACAAATATCATTAGAATTCGAAATTGAATTCTTTGAGACAATCTATCTAAACTAAAATATTAGCATCAAATAAGTTGCAAGGAAGTGAGATAAAAAAAATTGGAAGGAAGACAAAAATTTCATCATTAACAAAAATCACAAGTGTCAATTTAGACAAAGTAATCTATTTTGTGTTTAGAAAAAACGACAAAGTAATTTATAGTTATGTACTTTAATTTTAATTTAAACTAGAATATGACCCGCGCTTTGCGCGGGTTTAAATTTTTAATTCTAAATTTTTTATAAGGTGATATATATATATATATATATATATATATATATATATAATATTAATCTTGTAAATTTTTGAAGTTATAAAAAAAATGCGATAAAAGATATTGTAGAGTGTGTAATTAAATGAGTATTTTTACTACTAAAAAAAGATAAAAGAACAATGTCTTGTAAAAGTTTAATCATAAAAAAAATTAACAATTTGAACTTTATTTACAATATCAAATTTGTACCATTTAGCTGATTTTTGATGGTCTATAGACATAAAATATTAACCATGATTTAAAAGATAATTTATATAATTGATATTTGATATTATTGTGATATTGGATGTCGAATGAATTTGGTGCATATGTTGGATTAGATGAGTTTATGTGATGTGATAATAAAAGATGTGTGCATTGTGATAATTTTATGTGATGATGATGATGCATGAATAATAATTGTGATTTCATAAATTTGTGATGAGTTATGTAATGATGATGATATGTGATTTATAATAGTGATGTTATGAATTTGTGATGAAAATATTGAAGTAACCCCTGATGAAATAATTTTGATTCCAATTTGTGTTTGATATTACGGTCTTAATGGAATATCCTAGGCCGACGAGGGGAGAAAATAAATATTGAAAATTTGCGAAGTGGAGATTATTTTGTCATCATATAGGTAAGGTCTGACAAGCCTAGCGATTCTGGGGAAGTACAACTGAATTGAGCCTGATCGTGGCGGTCTCCTGTTGAGCCTTAAGGCAAGATTGTTAGACCTTGGAGGTATTCGGGTGGGGAATTCCTAGGTGACTTGGAGGTAGCACTCCAAATGTCGGGAGCTACCATGCAACACACGTTTACCTCGACTGTCGCGTATATGTGTCTCGGGTTGAGTTGAGGGGATCTATGAGGACAAGGTCAAATTGAATTGTCCGTCCTCCTGGATGGTGGCATAGTATCATGGTCTCCTAACCAAGTACTTCAGAGTTAGAATGGTACCACATTGTGAAGTAGAGTCTAAGCTCATGCATAGCATTGCATTTTATTGTGATTGATTTGTTGTGATAAATGTGTATCGCACGTGATTATAATTTCTCTTAGACGACTTGATTATAGTGAAATGAATCGATCTTCCTAGATTTTGATTTTGACTTTATTATGTTATTTTATACCTTGAATAATATTTGTTTAATGATACGGTTTATTTATGATCAAATGCGTGTTCTTCTTACTTATATTATACTATTAACATGATTTCAAAACTCACCTCCTTCGTTGTTTGTGTTTGACTGGCTTGGCCATGCGTTTGCGAAATTGCAGTTATTACAGGTTAATAAGTCTTGAATTTCAAGTTGGGAGGAACCCTGCTCTGATTGGTGATATCGGGAATAAGGGTTGTAATTTGTATTTTACTTATTTAATTTGAAAAGACTTTTTGTATGAAAACCTTATAAGTACTAGTAAGTTTTTAGAATTAAATCAAGTAATTATACTTAAATCAAGCTCACTGAGATTGCAATGTTTTAATTGAGGAACAAAGTTGAATCGTTACATGTGTATTTAGATAAACATAATATCCTAAATTAGATATAAAAGTTTTTATTTTCTTGAGCAAATTTTCTTTATCCGCTGCGAGTGTTGTTCAAATGATTTAGTATAAATTATTATAAATGTTATTTTGGGGTTTA
>JBBPBP010009778.1:38603688-38616690 GCA_037974735.1 Cicer chorassanicum | reverse complement strand
AAAATAAATATAATTTGTTTACAAGGGTATTTTTCCATTTACATATAATAGATATCATTCTTTATTTACATTATAATAAATAAAATAGAATTATTTGGTTACTCGTGATTTAAAAAAATTAAATTGTTTATTTAGTAGTGTCAATAGATAGTTTTAAATATAAAATCATTTCATTACTTATTTCATTTTTTAATATTTTTTATTAAGTTATAATTTTGTTATTTAAATATAATATATATTATCTCTTGTCATGATGATATGTATATCAAATACATGACATAATAAAACTTTAACTTGTTGGTTAACAAATGTGTATCAAATACATGATATGATAATATTTATGATGTCATTATTTTATCATATTCTTATCCAACTTTATATTTTACCATGTCTATATCATATCATGCACATTAAATACAAGTTTTTAGTTATCCAAATACAATGGCCACTCAATAAGGCCAAAATTGACACTATTTTGTATTTGAAGTCATTAAAAGAATATTTGTTAGAGTTGTTCGACATTTGTTGTCTGCACGTGACAATCATCCGTTAACACAAAACATGATTCTTATGATTTCTGTAGTATTAATTTGCATATTTTTTTCACTTGACTTCTGTGTAACAAAATAGAAAGTCTTAATTGGCCTAATAACAAAACAATATTGAATGCAGAATGTTCAAATACTTTTCTATGAATTTAATATTTTCATGTTCGCGTCTTCACTTTAAATCTTAAGTTTGTTCTCTACTAGAGTTTAATGCTATTGTCTAGGAATGAACTCATACATCCAAAAAAGACTAACCAATAGACGAACATTTCTTTAACTACTTCAAAGAAAAATTGAAAGACAAAAATGAAAACACCTTTTCTTTTTTCTTTGATCTTTTGCTTTTTCTTTCTTCTTCATCTTTCGGCATGAATGCTCAACCATTGAAAAAATAGGAATGAACACCCAGAAAAACTAACTTAACTCATAATTACTACATTTTTCTATATAAAAAAAAAATACACGCATATAAATTTTATTAGAGGAAAAATTCTTTAGCCAATCACAAAGAAGAAAAAATGTAACGACATAATATACACATATTATGATTTTGGAATGTATTTAGCACTGAACTCGGACTCTCAGCTCCGAGAGATAGACGATTTAATTGCATTGATGGTGGCTGCAAGTTCCTCGTCGGGTGGTTTAATTGCAAACACTCCGACGATCAAGTCAGTGTTTGTCATTGAGTGATAGGTATTTAGATCAAAATAATTGTGTACCTCTGTTTCTTCAAGTATCCTATTATATAATCCTTCTAAGGTTTCTAGAATTTCGTTATTATAATAAGAGAGGTGGATCCACGATTTCGGATCACCCTCTAATTAGAGACACATGTCTCTTTTGGCGTGGAACAATGGTAACCACCTAGGAGTCAAAATTGTTGTTGAATTGTCGTCAAGTGGCCTAGGATGACAACACATGTGAGCTATCATGGTCCATCGTTATTTAATCCTATACTCGGCCATCCTATACCTAAGATCAAAGGTATATGTGAACTATCATGGTAGGTTAACTCTGAATCCCAGTTTTGAGTAGAGTATGCCCTACTTCGATAATCTTCCACATCTTTCTCAATCGGTGAGGGACACTGTTGTATTGGTCTACTCTATTGTATATTAGGGCTATTAGACTTGTCATCGGCCTAGAAAAATATGCAAAATATTTTATGGAAACAAAAAAAATCCAATCCTATAAAAGTCTCATTTTCAGAGCTAAACCTTGGAGGCAGATTACCAGAGTCAGATCCTTAGACTCAATCACATAGAGGAAGATCCTTAGAGGCATCTCCTTTAGAAGGCACATGCTGTAATAATTGAGGACCAACTCACGATTTAATTTTGGAATTACTTGGATTAATTGTCAAGCAACACATCATTTTTCTTTGGGTGAGAGAATGTTATTATATGATTATTTGCGCAATGATATTACAACCTTCAAATTTGTTTTGGAATTGAATATTGAAATGAGATTGACATTGAATTTGATATTTGCTTATATTAGAAAGTCTCATGTGGACTTATATCAAATATCCCTCTGTCTCAAAATAATTGTCGCATTGAACAATTTCACACATATTAAGAAAATACGATAAATGAAAGAGATAAAAGAATAACTATATCAAATTTTTCTTATAAATCATTGATTGATTTTAATTATCATAAATGCAATGTAGATGAATAATATATTCATTCTAGTTACTCCAACAAGAAGGGAACACCTGATGACACAAAAAAATGGCAGGAAATGCTAAAGTACGATCATGATAGTGGTGGTGAAAGTGGTAATTAGATGAGGTGTTCCATCTGTTGTTAAAGTTAAATTTACGAGATTCGGCTCAATTTTTGTCATTTAATTTATAGTAATAGTAATGTTTTTTCTGAATTTGTCAAAAATTGTTAAAAAAAACTATTAGATTGTTAGAATCCAAATATTACAATAGGTTGAAAGTCATGAATTCAATGTTGATTCCTTCTTATTTACCAAATTGATCCATTTTATTGTCTATAATAGCCTTATAAACCAAATAAGGCTTCAAAAGTAATTTAGATGTAGTACATTTGTTACACAATCGATACTTGTGCTTTGGGTAGTTGGATTTTTGTTGGAAGATTAGAGAGGAAAATATTAAAAATCAAACAATCGTATTTCAATTGGTTTTGTGATCATTGGAATTTGTATAGACATACTTTTAATAGTTATAAAATGCTAAATCATAGTTACAAAATTACTTTTAGATTTAGCGGAAATGACAATTAATTTTAGTTAAACGTGAGTCGAATATAACGTAAATTTTGATGACAATTGATTTTGATTAAAAATGTAATTGTAAATTTTGTTTGGATATGCTGGAAAAAAATAATTTTATCAATTAATATTATTTGGATAGTTTGTATCAATTTTTTTTTTTTTAATAATTACCAAATGAGATCTAACTTCAAAATATATTATGTTTATTTTTCTTAGATTATTTTAATTTATGTTTAAGGTAACCTCTCTCTCTATATATATATATATATATATATATAAAATTATACATGCAAGTGTGACGAGTTATAATGAAATCTTTTTTCTCTGTTGTCTCATGCAACATGACCTCTAATTTCTACCAATTACTATTCATTCATTTTCCTTTTCCTTTTCCTTTTCAACTACTTGTGCCGAAAACTGACTTTAAAATTAAAATTTTAAACTTTGAAATAACTCAAAATTTATAATCGCAATTTAAATACATTTTTAGGAACATCTACCCATAAAATGAATACATTAATTCATTTTATATTTTTTTTAATAGGAGAGAAAAAAATATAATGTGCTTATAAAGAGAGACAGATGTGTATTTTTATAATATTACAAATATTATTGAAGCATCTCTATTGGTTGAAGATATTTTAACATCCCGCTTTAACATTATAAAACTGGTAATAATTATTTTATGTTTTACTTATTAATATGCAATTATAATTTGTAAAAATAAAATAAAGTTATACATATTCTAGTTTGTTTTGAGTTATTGTTGGAAATGATGAATAATTATTGATGGAATTGTTGGTATTAATGGTGACATTAATGAACTAGTATAGTTGTGAATTGAAAAAATGAGAAGTCCCACATAGGAGGGATACCACACTTTGGAAGGGTATATAAGGTGGAGGTATGTACCTTGGGGTGTGCCCCAAGGGGTATCCCAATTTTGTGAAGGAGGGAGAACGTAAGCAAAGTTGACCACCACACGCGCGCGCCGCCGTCCGTCCGGCTCAGCCCGGCCTTGGCCTTGGCTTTGATCTCTTATTGTTGCGTTAATTACGTAACTGCCCTCCACCGAATCTGCCTAATGATCTGTTTCAGTCCTTCCTTTTTGCCCGGTCAAATCCCTGACTCTAGGTGCCACGTAACTGCTATTGCCCGGTCATTATTCAGAGTCAAAAACCCTAGCGCAAGTTCAGGAAGTCAAAGGCGCACGTTTTGGGTGGGCAGCGGTTTTGGAGCACACGTTTCCAGAAGTTTAGGTTTGGATCGGTCAACATGAGCGCTCTGATGGATCCACCAATTTCTCTGATCCAGTTACGAAATTCCTCTTTAAATAGAGGACTCTCCTCACTTGAAAACTTGCACCAAAAGCACTCCGATTCTGAGGCTTTTCTCTCTTCTTCCCACGTTCTTACTTCTACTTCTTCTTTTTTCTTGAGTGGCCTTCGTGCCATATTACGAGTGATAGTCGTTAGACTGCCATATTGAGGGTGTAATTCGAACGGTTTTCTGCAGTGCAGTAGAACTCCGTACAGTGATCTGAGCTGTTTTATCCTGGGGACTTCGTGGTTGATAGTCTGCCTTGCACCTTTGGGCAGTGCCTCGAAACGTCTTAAAGAGAGCGACCTAGTCCGCGACTCAACCCAGTAATCTTATCGGTGGCATAAATTGTTTCTTCAATTTTTTTTTGAAATCCACAAACAACAATTATAAATAAGATAAATTAGAAGACTGAATAATAAATAAGGTCTATAAGAAAACTCCAAAAGGAAAAGCTCAAATTACCAAGTCAACATACACATCACTTATTCTTTCTTCATTCTATTTACCCAACACTCATCAAGACAAAACATACACACCAAAATAAAACACACACATCACTAAATTAATAGAGAGAAAAAAAAATATCACTAAACTAAGGGGATAAAAAGAGAAGAAGAGAAGAAAAAAAAGGAAGTATCACTAAACTACGATAGAAGAGACAGAAACTTAGAGGGAGAAATAGAAAGGGTGAGAAAGAGAAGAAGAGAAGGAAAGAAAGAAAAAAAAACCTTGGCAATGGCAACACAAGAAGAAGAGAAAGTAAGAGTGCACATTTTTTGCTAGAAGACAAGGAAGAAAGAGTTGGAGTATCATCATCTTCTCAATTCTTTTGAAAATCAAGAGGTGGGTTCCCTTTTCCTATTTTCCTTACATGCATGTATGAGGTAGTGTTTACCATATATTAGTGATTTGGGGTTTAAGGGTTTGAAATGAAGATTTTTTTTCTTTCAGTATTAGATTTAGGGGTTTTGTAATAGATGATTAAAATAATTCATGCATGTGAAGTTCTATAGCTGAAATTGATAATATATTATAGTAGAATTGAAATCCTTGATGACACAAAAATATGTCCTTTTGATGTGTTTGAGATTAAAGACCTTGAATTTCACTATTGTGACAAATTATGTTGAGTGAATTGACATTGTGATGTTGCTTTGATGTATTAATTACTTGATTTATTCATAACTTGTACCATTTTTGTTTGCAAAAACTCATTAGGAAATTAGTGTGATTGAGTGAATGTTGTCCACTTAAAATTGGAGGGACATATGTATGATGTTTTAGTCATAACTTTTTCTCTAAACCTTATTTTCGAATTATTGTTAATTTTTCTGGAAACTAGACTCAATTACCTTCAATTTGAGTACAAACTTCATGATATTTGATTGAATAATGATGCTTAAAAATTAGTTACAAGTTAGATCAGAATTTATATCTTGTTTTTTTTGAAATTGTGTATTGTTTTGATAAATTGCAAAAATATGGCTTAATCTAAAAAAAATTATCTATAAACTAAACATCATAAGTTTTCCGAAGAGTGCTTGTTTACTCAATTATGATACTTATAAGTTCCTGGCAATTGACTCTACAGTTAAACTCAGTTTTGCATTGTTTTAATATAAATTTGGGGTAGTTTTGGAAAAAAAATCTATCATAATCGTGTTTCCTTGATTTTTCTTTTACATTATATGATATGCTTGACTTAATAGTGTATCTTATCATATGAATGAGTGATGTTTTATGTTATATTTTAAATCATAATAATTTGCAAGGTTGAGTGTGTGGTAGTTTTAACGTATTCATTAATAGAACATGTTGTAATTACTTAGGTGGTGTTATATGTATGTGTGTATTCGTATATATTTATTAGATGTCTGAATAAGGTGAGAAGTATATGATTTATTCTAGCTAGATGAATTCTCTATTTATATACGACGAAAGCGAGAGTAAATGGGACAGTACATACCATTTGTTGTGAGGGAGAGAATTGTTGGTGAGTCCATCCTCAATTAGGAGCACATACCAATTGAAAGAAAAGCAAAAAAAAAGTGTATGTGTGTGATTGGGTTAAGCCTACGTTGGTTGAAATAAGGTGTTGGAACATAATATATTATTATGTGAATTGAAAAAAAAAATAATAATATTTTGTTGAAGTCCCACATTGGAAAGAATTGGTTTATGTAAATTCAAGTGGAATGAAACATGTTTTTAAAATTCAAGTCCCACATTGGAAAGAAATTTTTTTGAACTCCCACATTGGAAAACTCTCCTATTTTGAGAATGCTAAAGTCCCACATTGCTTAGAAATCATATGTGAGCTTGCTTCCATCACTATATAATGAGTATCAATCTATTGAGAAAAGCACACCAAAGTTGGATGCTTTTCCCAACTTTCTCTCTTCTCCCTCTTTTATTCTGCTCGCCAATTTTCGAGCCACTTCTCCCCTTTCTTTCTGTCCCTTCGGTTTTTTAGAGCGGTTGTTATGCCGCAGTCCCTTCGGTTTTTAGAGCGGTTGTTATGCCGCAGTCCCTTCGGTTTTTAGAGCGGTTGTTATGCCGCAGTCCCTTCGGTTTTTTAGAGCGGTTGTTATGCCGCAGTCCCTTCGGTTTTTAGAGCGGTTTTTGTGCCGTAGCTCTTTTGATTTAGAGTGGTCATAGTACCATATTGTGAATGACTTTATCGTCATATTGAGAGTGGCTTTAACTGCCATATTGAGGGTGTAATTCTAGAACGGTTTTCTACAGTGCAGTGGAACTCTGATACAGTGAATCTGGGCTGTTTTATCCTGGGAACTTCGTGGTTGATAGTCTGCCTTGCACGATTATGGCAGTGCCGCGAAACGTCTTAAAGAGAGCGACCTAGTCCTCGACTCAACCCAGTAATATCTTCGGTGGCATAAATTGTGATTTTAAAGAGTTTTTCGAAACTCAAAAATAACAATTTTAAGACGATTTCTTTCTGCCATGTCAACCGAAGAGATTACTGGATTTGGTTCGGTTGCCTCTGATTTCAATGAATTGTTTCAGTTTGAAGCAAACAGAAAAGGATAATAAAGCTGAAGAATTAACCCATCAGAGAATAATGATAAGAATCATATTCTTAATAGACTTGCTGATGATCTGTATAACTACTACAGTTCCAGCAATACTGCTATAGATGTTTCAGATGCTCTGAACATGTATGTTGTAAGCTGCTACTCAAAGTATCGTATGTTCGATGACATATCCTTGGAGGCTAAAGATAACTCGTGAGATCATCTATTAAGGTACGTCATTTATGGGATATTTAATTTAAATGTTGAAATTTAATATGTCTCTTTTTGTTTGATTGTTGAAATCAATAAATGTCTCCTGCTTACATGTTGTATGATTTTAATTTTTGACATGCTAGACTATGTGATGTGAACACATTTGATTTCAAACTTAAGTAACCTAGGTTTAATTCCAAAGTTATCTATGAATGATTTTGAAAAATGTGATTTTTATAGTTAAGCTAAAAAAGGGAGTTCACATAAATTTGTAGTTAGAGAATCTGAGTATTTAGATTTATTAACATTATGATATATGTGAATTTGATGGGACGTTAACAAGAAATGAAAAATGTTATTTCATTACTTTTATTGATGATTGTTCTGACTATACTTTTGTATATCAAATGAAAAATAAAAGTGAAAAGCTTGACATGTTAAGGATCTTTGTAACTGAAATTGAAAATCAATTTAGTAGAAAGATTAAGAGGTTCTAAATATGATTCTAGTTTGTTTAATGAATTTATAAATTGCCTGGAATTATACATGGAACAACTGCACCATAATTGCTTGAAGTGAATGGTAATGTTGTAAGAAAGAATAAAACTCTTATTGAACTAGTTGTTGCTAGTATGTTTAACTCTAGTGCTGCATCTCATTGGTGTGAGAAATATATATTGCTTATTTGTTATGTTTTGAATAGAGTTTCTAAATTTAAAAACAAAACATCTCCTTATGAGATAGTGAAGAAAAGACAACTGAACTTGTCTTATATTCAAACTTGGGGTTGTCTGGCTTATGTCAGAATCCCCGATCCCAAACAAATTAAACTCCCCAGCAGAGCCTATGAATGTGTATTCATTGGGTATGCAATAAAGAACAAAGCGTATAGGTTTTATGACCTAAATGCAAAAGAGATCATAGATTCAAATGATGTTGACTTCTATGAAAATAAATTCCCTTTCAAATCGAGAAATAGTGGGGGCAGCGAACCAAGTCAAGTTCCTGTGACAAGAAGCGCTGAAAGCAACAAACAAGACGAAACAGAAACTCGAAGGAGTAAGAGTTGCTAAAGATTATAGACCTGAATATATGGCCTATAGTTTAGAAGAGGATCCTGCAAATCTCAAGGAAGCGTTGTCGTCCTTGATTGCATATTTATGGCAAGAAGCTATCAACGATGAAATGGATTCCCTAGAGTCTAACAAGACCTGACACTTAGTGGACTTGCCTCCTGGTTGCAAACCTATAGGTTGTAAATGGATTTTGAAAAAGAAACTAAAACCCGATGGATCAATTGATAAATACAAAGCACGCCTTGTAGCCAAAGGATTTAGCCAAAGGATTTCGACACTTTTTCGCCTGTCACTAGAATAACATCCATTAGGGTGCTCATATCACTTGCGGCTATTCATAACCTGGTGATACACCAGATGGATGTAAAAACGGCTTTTTTAAATGGTGACTTAAAAGAAGAAATCTATATGGAACAACCAGAAGGTTTTGTGATACATGGGCAAGAAAACAAGGTCTGTAAGTTAGATAAGTCTCTGTATGGTCTTAAACAAGCTCCTAAACAATGGCATGAAAAGTTTGATAAGTTGATTATATCGAATGAGTTTAAGTGAATGAAAGTGACAAATGTATTTACCACAAATTTGAAAATGGCATTTGCACTATCATATGTCTTTAAGTAGATGACTTACTCATATTTGGTTCAAACATTCATGCCGTTAATAATGTGAAATCATCGTTGTGTAACAACTTTGATATGAAAGACCTCGGAGAAACAAATGTAATCCTTGAAATCAAGATTACTAGGTCAGAAAATGGAATGTCTTTGGATTAGTCTCACTATGTTGAAACAATCCTAAAGAAAATATAAATGTTTTGACTGTAAACCTGCTTGCACACTACATGATCTAAGTGTTAAACTTTTCAAGAACACTGGTGAAAGTGTTAGACAAACTGAATATGCGAGCATCATTGGCAGCCTTAAGTATGCCACTGATTGTACTAGACCCGACATTGCCTATGTCGTGGGATTGTTGTGCAGGTTTACTAGTAGACCTAGTATGGAGCATTGGCACGCTATCGAAAGAGTCATGAGATACCTAAAAAGGACCATGAGTCTCGGATTACATTATCGAAGATTTCCTGCCGTCATTGAACGATATAGTGTTATTGATTGGAACATCTTATCAGATGACTCCAAAGCAACGAATTGCTATATTTTAGTATAGCTAGTGGTGTTGTATCTTGGAAATCGAAGAACAGACGATATTAACTCAGTCAACTATCGAGTCTGAAATGATAGCACTAGTTACTACTAGTGAAGAAGCAAGCTGGTTGAGATGCTTGCTAGTTGAGATCCCTTTATGGGAAAAATCTATGACAGATGTGTTGATCTACTGCGATAGTACCGCGGCTATTGCGAAGATTGAGAATCGTTATTACAACGATAAGAGACGACAAATTCGTCGTAAGCACAACACTGTTAGAGAGTTACTTTCTAAAGGAGTTGTTATAGTGGATCATGAACGCACTGATGATAATTTAGCAGATCCTTTGACGAAAGGATTAGCTATAGAGAAAGTCATAAATACATCCAAAAGGATGGGACTAATGCCTATAAAGTCACTCATGATGGTAACCCGACCTAAAAGACTGGAGATCCCAAGAATTAGGTTCAATGGGTAATAACAAGTTGTGAAGTGATATGAGATGAACATGCTATTATAAATCAGAGAAGCATGATTCCTGAAGCGATAATAGGATGAGGTAATAGAAACTCTTAATGAGATCTATACTCTATGTGGAGGGAGTACCTAGCTACAGGAGTACTCTTGATAGACTCACCTATGTGAATGTGGAAGTGGGGCCGCTTCCTATGGAATTTTGAGGCAGAATTCCTAGAGCGTTCACTATACTGGGATACACGTGCATGGCCATTAATGCACGGGCTTTTGAGAATACACCCTATGAAAAGGTTGTGTGTGGGTTTGATGTCAGAGATAGAGTTCAAGACTACGAGTCACTCTTGTTGAATCTGAATCTTACTATGCAAAGGTTCAAGTCAAGAGACACCTTTGTTTATGCACGATCTTATAGAAGCGTTTGACGCTATTTCAGAAACACTTTTTTAAATTCAAGTGGGGGATTGTTGGAACATAATATGTTATTATGTGAATTGAAAAAAAAAATAATATTTTGTTGAAGTCCCACATTGGAAAGAATTGGTTTATGTAAATTCAAGTGGAATGAAACATGTTTTTAAAATTCAAGTCCCACATTGGAAAGAAATTTTTTTGAACTCCCACATTGGATTACATAAGACGATTTCTTTCTGCCCATCAGAGAATTAACCCATCAGAGAATAAGGAGAATAAGGAGAAAAGCAAGTGTGCACAAGAAAGAAAAATGAAGAGCGCTGCTGAGTAACAGAGCTGCGATTGAGAGAAGAAGAATTGGTACCAGTGGTGGATATCGTTTCGGCTGAAATTTTAGTATATTATTCTTGCCACTGAGTTTGTTATTCTAATAATTTTTATTAGTAGTTTTGTTTTATCTAAGAATCAGTTTATAGTATCCATTTTAGTTGTGGTGGTCTGTTGGTGTTTGGTTTTCATCATTAGGTGATTATTTTGGTTCTTTAGTGTTATCAGGAATATTTTGATTGTATTCAATATTTGATTATAGTGGAGTTATTTATTTGATCTAGATAACTCATGATTTTTACCTTTGTTTTGAAAAAAAAATTACGTTAAAATTTGAAGTGTCTTATTTATATTTATATAGTTTTCTTTTTTATTGTTATTATTATTGGTAATGATATTGTGTAGTAATTTCTAAGTTCAAGTTCCACATGAAGTAATTATTTTAACAAAATTCCGTTGTGCTGTCCCAACAATTACAACATCTAAAGCCAACCATTTTTACATATTTATGAATTTAACTGTGGAATTTTGGTAAATCTATAAACCTACACTAATGTATTTTCTTGGGAAATTTGAGTGTTATATTTCCTTTCTCTTTAAACACTTGAGTCTCTAATTGAGCATTCTTTTGATACTTCCTAAAAATTGAAAATTATTGTTTGTCTTAGTTACTTTTTTATCTCGGTCCTTGACTTATTATTCTTTTGATACTTCAGTCTTATGAATTAGAATTTGCTTGAGGACAAACAAATGTTAAATGTGGAGGAATTAATAAATATTTTTTATATAATTTAAAAAAAAACATTTATCCTTTATTTAATTTAATTTTATAATTTTGATTTTCACTTATTATTATTTAAACTAAATATCACTCGTGGTCTCTTAACTTAATTTCAGTTAACGATTTAGCCCTTTATCTTTTTTTTTTCTTCCCGATTTGGTCCTTTATGTTTATAAATAATTTCAGCGTTTCCCTTTAAGTAGGATTTCGTTAAGAAAAAGTTAAAAAAAATCTCTCATCCGTGTTCAGAAAAAGTTATCCTTTATATTTTGGAAATATTTCAGAAAAATATTCAAAATTTGTTCTAAGTTTGGTAGTAGGATTGATTCGTTAAAACTGAAGTTATGGGTATTTATACTCCATAGACATCACTTCAGATAAATGACAATCGTTCCTAGAGGTTTGATGAACATATACAATGATCTAGATGAGGGATTTTTTGACTTTTTCTTAACGGAGCTCCATTTAAAGGGTAATGCTGAAATTATTTAAAAACATAAAGGACTAAATCGGGAAGAAAAAAAAGATAAAGGACTAAATCGTTAACCGAAATTAAGTTAAGGGACCACGGGTGATATTTAGCCTATTATTTATTACTCAATTTTACATAATTAACATTGAGATTGAAAATATTGTAAAATAGTTGAATTTAATGAAATTTAGATACAAAAAGATCAAGTTGAAGTACTATCATATCATGCAACAAAATGCAAGTCTACACTTTGATCAAAAAAGATAAAAAATAAATAAAAGGGGAATTGTGCGGAAAGAAGACAACAAAAATTCTTGAACCTATGGCCCAATAGAAAGATAATAGCAATATAGTTTACTCTTAAAAATAGAATAATCAATCAACACTCATTTAGAATATTTGAAATAATTAAAGTTGGAGAAAAGTGTCTAAAATTTTGGAACAATAATTCATTATTTTTAACGTTTTATTTCTTCTATCTTAATTTGATGAATACTATTACTATTTATTTTACTTTTTACATATCAATGAGTAATTAAACTCATGGTCTTTGGTAAATCTTGTGATCGAAATCCCATTTTACTATGTCTTAGTTTTAATTATAGTTTTATTTTGGATTTTTATTGTTTTACTTAATTAAATTATCTTATGGTTTTATTTACATGTTTGAGATGACCAACCTTTACACGTTTTAATCAATTAATTGAGATTAAAATTCTTGTATGATAAAAGATAAATACTAATCTTTAAATCAATCAACCTCTTGATTCTTTATGTTTTTTCTTAATTATATTTTATGTATGATTAACCAAAAAATTAATTTAGAAAAAAGAATGACAGAGCATGTGAATAAGTCTTTAAGATTTAATGATTTAACTGATTGATCCTCGAAATTTAATTTTCTAAATCATAGTCAGTATAATTAGTTAAGAATGAAGTGTTA
>JBBPBP010009778.1:38591448-38603169 GCA_037974735.1 Cicer chorassanicum | reverse complement strand
TCACAAATTAGAATGACTATGCCTTAAAATTTAATATTTCAATGATCCAACAACTAAATCTTAATTAATTACATTGATTATGACATATCAGTTTAAGTTTTGATGATCCAATGGTTCTATCTAATATAATTATACTAAACATAATTTAGATAGTTTTGATGATTCAACGGATCAATCGTATCTAATTTAACAAACTATGACTCTAAATAATTGTTTTTGTGTGATAATATGATAAAATAATTGTTTAAAAATCATTTGAAACATAACTTCTATACTATAGTCATTTACTTGTTACTAATCAAGTTTCATTCACCATGTAAACAATTATAAGTCATGCACTTGTGAAAAGAAAATACGACGAACAAATTTGGCTTAGATTAAAAACTCTTGATCAGTAGCAATATTTTATATTAGAGAATTTCTTAGCAATTAGCAATTTCTTATATTAGAGAATTTCATAGCAATTAGCTATTTCTTATAATGAAAACTATAATAGTAAATTTTAATGATATTTGATCTTCGTTTTTATTCAGAAATTTTCTTTTATTAATAACATGATAACTTTTAATGAATTGATTGAGTGAACATTGATTTTTTTTATTAGCTATTCATTAATATCCAACTACACTCCAAAACCATTTTAAAAGTTATCATAATACCCACAGTGACTTTGTTCTCATATTAAGTTAAAAGACATCATTGAAAGCTGAAACTTGCTTACTCTTTGTCTCTCTCACAAATATTCATTAAAGATGGACAAACTTATAAACAATAAACAATGTATATTCATACTCAGTTTCCGTAGTACAAGTAAATTTTGATATTCTCCGTATTGCTTGAGATTCTACATGAAAAATAATAATTTTAATACGTAAGTAAACGATAAGAATTAACATGTGATTAAATAAAATATGGGTAGTTTCATTGGACTATAAACGTTCAACCTTTCTTTTCGATCGAATAAACTAAAATTGTTCCTGTATGAACTTGATTGATCCTTTTGAACTTTTACATAATAAATGCTATTTGTTCCACTAATTCCATGATAAAACGATAAAGGATTTACAATTCCAAGAGAAACATGTGCAACCTATAAATAAAATAGATTGATCATATAATTACTCTATAATTGAAAATAGTAAAAGTGGAAGCATTTAAATTTTGATAGAGATAAAATAAAACATACATGACTACATGGAGAATTGTCAAATATAAAATTATTAAAAAATGATTTGTCTCCGATGAGGTCTTCTTTAGTTGTCCTTCTAATAGAAACGGTTCCTATTAAACATTGGTTCTTTGCAAGCCCAAATGTAGCCTTAGTTGATGAACTCTTCACACTGACTTTTTTAATTTCATTTTGAAAACTGGGTTTTCTCTAAATTTAACGAAACAAAATTAAAAAAATTAATATTGGGAGAAAATTAAAGTTTATTCATATTTCAACCAGATTAATTCCTCTATTTTGTGGGTTCAAAATGGACCTATAAATAACACTAATTTAATTGACTTTAAATGGTATGTAAGTTTCATTTTGTTGATTATATATTTTCATATATATTTTTCACACAACCTTATTTGTGTTTATAATATGCCAATTTGATATCATAAATTGATGTTAGGCGGTTCAAGAGTTATACAATGATGATGCAACTCCTATATAATATGAATTGTAGGAATTTTTTTAATGTATTTTTTATTTCTTCTAACAATTTAAATTTTATAAATCTCAAAACAAAAAACTATCAATAAATTAGTATTATGGTTTACAAAAATAACTCATTATGTTTTATCTTACTATTCATATAAAGTTAATTATAATAATACTATTTTCTTTTCTTCAACATTTTATGTAATGTGTTCAAAATGATTGTACATAATAGTTAACAAATAGATTTTCAAGTAAATATCATGAGTAAAATAGCTCGCAAATGTATATAAGATCTTAAAACAAATAATTGGTGGTTAAGTATTGAAAATGAGAACATTAGATATTTTTCAGCATTTTAATCATATGTTAATCAAGTAAGGTGGGTAGAACAACAACTTATCCAGACACTCGTAGTCCTCCAATGGGTTTAGGATATTTTCCTAATGAAGTATGTTATTTTATTGTTCAACATTTTATACTGTGATTTTCTAAGACACATTTATAGTAATTAAACATAATTTTACTTTTTGATAGTTGTTTAGTTACTTCGTAAAATTTATTATTTTATCATTTGATATTTGATTAGTTTCTCACTAAGACTTATTTATAATAATTAAGTTCAATTTTATCGATCGATTCTTGATTAGTGACTTCCTAATATTCACATATTCCAATTAAATATTATTTTATCATTTGATATTTGATTTTTGTCTATAAATACTTATTTATATTAATCAAGTTCAATTTTACCATTTGATTTTTGATTAGTGACTCCCTAAGACCTTTTTATGCTAACTACAATTTTATTGTTTAATAATTGATTAGTGACTTCCTAATACTTTCTTATACTATTTAATATTATTATTTTATTTGATCTTAAACTTCCTAAGACTTAATTTTAACAATTAGGTTCAAGTTTTCCCTACGATCTTTGATTAGTGACTTTCTAAGACTTGTTTATAATAATTAGATCCAATTTAATCATATTATGTTTCAAATTATGTTGATTTATATTAAATTGAAATTAACCAACACTACATTCAATAACCTAACCTCAATTAAAATTTACATTTTTAAATCTTAATTAATTATAACTCAATTATAAAAGATATAATAATTAATCATTATTCAATTAGTAGAAACCCAGTTGTACTCAATTAAGCACAATGATCGAAAGTGATGCTTGGGAAAAAGAAAAAATAGGAGATACTAACTCCTTGTTGGCAGATAAATAGGTTTTCTTTTTCATGGTTTAGAAACATTTTAGTCTAATGAATAAATTCCACTCATATGTTTTATCACTCTATAAAAGGGTGTGGTATCTTCACTCAATTTTTATCAATTTGATATGGACAATTTACAAAAATTTAGTTGTAGAATAGTAAAATAAAATTTTGTGGGAAAGTCTTGTGTGTACACAAAGTCTTGAGCACATAATTTAGAAAGAAAAAAAAGGGTATTATATTTTATTATATTTTTATTGTGTTATAAATTTATTGTAATATATTTTTGAAAATTGAAATTTTAGTAAAATATAAATATAAAAAAAATTATATTAAAATAAAAATTAGTTTTTAAAAATATTTATAACTTTATCTCAAGGGTAATTTTATAATTTATATAATTTGAAAATTTTGAAACATTTTGAAATTAGAATATATTTATAAATATTACTATTCAAAATTATAAAAGTATTAATCTATAAAAGGATGTACATTTGTAATCCAATGAACTAACTAGAGTTCAATTAATCACAAGTTAAGCCTCACTAATGATGTTGTACCCATATAGGTGAAATAGGCCAAATCTGAGGTCAGGTGACCCGATCCAAATCACTTTTGATTATGAACTTAGTTTAATAGATACCAAAAATAGTAATGATTATCATTACTCGAAGTAGAACACATTGACTATACAACAGTTACTAAGCTTGATAACAAATTATTTGAGCCTAAAGGACACCTCGTCATTTGTCATTCAAATTGGCTGACAACAGTTTTATCAGTAACAACATCTATTTAGAACAAAGAAAGCTTTCAACATTCTTTATCGTGATTGAGCTGCCACAACTTTTAAACTAGGATAACACTTGAAATATCAATCATAGGGATTCAATTACCTAACAACTCAAGGCTCAAAACTACTGTAAATAATCAAAGGACTTCAATTACCGAACAACTTGGGGTTCAAAACTACTATAAATAGGAGGTTCGTCCCCTAGATAACACATACACTTTCATAACTGAATCCACTCATAAACCCTATTATTAGGGTGCCTTTGGCATCAAAGTGTGATTCTTCGCATTAGAGCAGACACATACGTAAAGTCGAGAGTCAGTATCAATTGATCATCATCTTGAGGTGACCAATTTTGTGTTCCCTCTATTATGTCGGTTCAAAATGGAGCTATGGATCAGACTAATTTAATCGGTTTTGGATGACATGTAAGTTTCATTTTGTTGATTGTATATTTTCATATATACTTTTCACACAAAATTTTTGGGTATGATATGTCAATTTGATATCCTGAGTTGATATTAGGTGGCTCCCGAGTTATACAATGATGATGCAACTAACCTCTATACAATATGGACGGTAGAAATACTTTTTAATCTCGTTTTTTAATTTGTTCTAACAATTTAGACTTTATGAACCTCATAACATAATTTTTTCAACAAAATAATATCTTGGTTTACAAGAGTAAATCATTATTTTCTTATTATTTATTTAAGGTTAATTATAATACTATTTTATTTTCTTCAATATTTTATGTGGTGTTCAACA
Source organism: Cicer chorassanicum (assembly GCA_037974735.1). Taxonomy (NCBI): domain Eukaryota; kingdom Viridiplantae; phylum Streptophyta; class Magnoliopsida; order Fabales; family Fabaceae; genus Cicer; species Cicer chorassanicum. Next base: position 38,598,734 of record JBBPBP010009778.1, on the reverse strand, counting down.
ATGATAGAATGATAATTTCAAGAGTACCGGATGTTTCAATATATTATGTTCTGGTTTTGTTCAAACAAGCAAAGAAATGTACTTTGGTGGACGTTTTAAAAATACATCTATCTACGGTGCAATGATGATTGAGATAACAATTTCTATTATTCATGTTATCTCTATGCCTTAAAATATCTACAATAAGAGAAAAAAATTATATTAAATTTGTACGTAATATGTTTCACAAATGTATTCAAGATTCTAAAACAAACAATTAGTGGCTGAGTAGTGAAAATGAGAATCTTGGATATTTTCCAGTATCTTTATTCTCCAACATGACATATGTTGATCAAGTAGGGTGGGGCAGTAGAACAACAACTTCTTTGAGCGCTTCTAGTCCTCCAATGAGTTCAGGATACTTTCTCAATGACATATTTAATCATGGGTGTTATTTTAGAGATTTTACATATCATAATAATGTGACACCCTAAACCCCAAAATAACATATAATAATTTTATACTAGATTTTTTTAAGAAAATTCGTTGCGGATAAAAAAAATTTGTTTCTAAGCAAATAAAAACTTTTATAACTAATTTAGGATATCACATTTCTCAATTTAATTCCAAAAACTTAGTAGTACTTATAAGGTTTTCATACAAAAGGTCGTTTCTAATTAAATAAATAAAATACAAATTACAACACTTAATTCCCGGTATCACCTATCAGAGCGGGGTTTCTCCCAAACTTGAACTTCAAGACTCATTAACTTGTAATAACTGCGATTTCGCAAACGCAGGGCCAAGCCAGTCAAACACAAACAACGAAGGAGGTGAGTTATGAAATCATGTTGATAGTATAATATAAGTATGAAGAACACACAAACAATCATAATAGACTGTATCATAATCACATTACGATATATCAAAATATTTAAGCAAATAGTAGTATATTATAACATCAAAGTTACTCAAGTAAAACAATTATCTCATTATGATATACATCAAATCATCTCAGAGAAATTATTATTACTTTCGAAACACATCAATAACAACAAAACAATCACAAGGAAATGCAATGTTATCCATGAGCTTAGACTCTACTTCACAATGTGGTACCATTCTAACTCTGAAGTACTTGGTTAGGAGGCTTGATACTATGCCACCATCTCGGTGGATGGACAATTCAAATTGACCATGTCCTCATAGATCCCCTCAACTCAACGTGAGACACATATACGCGACAGTCGAGGTAAACGTGTGTTGCATGGTAGCTCCCGCCATTTGGAGTGCTACCTCCAAGTCACCTAGGAATTCCCTATCTGAATACCTCCAAGGTCTTACAATCTCGCCTTAAGGCTCAACAGTAGACCGCCGCGATCAGACTCAATTCAGTTGTACTTCCCCGGAATCACTAGGCTTGTCAGGCCCTACCTATATGATGACAAAATAATCTCAACTTCACAAATTCTCAATATTTATTTTCTCCCCTGTTGGCATTTGATACTCCATTAAGACCGTCATCTCAAACACAAATTAGAATCATCATTATTTCATCAACTATGGGGTTACTTTAATATTCTCATCACAATTTTATAACATCATAAATTATACATAATCATTGTCATCATATAAACTCATCATAAATTTACAACATCACTATCATCAATCAAACATCTTCACATAAACATATCATAGATTTATATCATAAATCACACAACATCAACAAATAAACTTACATCATACACTGCATTCATGTTTTATTATCACTTCACATAAACTCATCTAATCAAACATATGCACCAAATTCATTTGAAATCAAATATCACAATAGTATCAAATACCACACATTTAACGAAATTAAATCAATCAGCACCTTATAAATATTTCTATTCCACATATAAATCTCACAATTTCCATATTTGCACATTAATTTATTTATCACTCAAAGGGCTACTGTCGTACGTAGCGAGCCTCAGATGAATCGTTGGGAAATACGATTTTCCAGTTCATCTCACAATATATTATACTCATGAATTCAAACGCTCTCTCACCCCTTACCTTATTTAGACGTTTTCTCAAACACAAAAATCAATGGAAATTTTCAACAGCAACTGTAAATCGACCACGTACAGCGAGTGAATCCGAATAACGACGAGTTCACAAAATCCTTGAGATGTGACTGATAAATTATGCGGAGCATTAAAATAAATGTTAAATAATTAATAATAATTTTAGGAACAAAAATGGAGTCAAAACTACGAGAAAAAACTACATAAAAGACTCACCGACTCGTCGGAGCACCGGAAGGGTTTGACGTCAACTTCACCGAAAAATACAAATGAGTAGTGCTTTTTGAAGGTTTCGACGAGAGGAATCCAAAAACGATACCAGTTTTTTGAGACGACAAACATGGTGATCGGAATCGGACAAAAACAGCTCGCCCAAGGAAAGAAAAATTGAACAGAGCCGCGATCGATAAAATTGATGCCAAAAATTGATTCAGTGGCCGATTTTATGTGGGATAGAGGTTGAGATCGTTTCACAATGCCAAGGAATTGGTGGAAGTGAATTTGAGAGAAAAAGCGTTTGCTCCGATTTAGCTGTCATTAGTCTAATTTTCGTTTTTCTATTTTTTTAATTGCAGAAGGAGGGGTGCAGATAGCATATGTACAGGTACAAGAGTAAAACTGTAAGGTCCAACACAGGTAGTCAAGTCTGAGGCAGAAATAGGGATGTAATGAGCAACTCGCAGGTGTAGGAAAGAAAAATCCAACCAATAATAGCCCAAATTAATATGCAGAAGTAGAAAATAGGGGTGTAAACAGTCGTCTGGTCCAAAATTCATTTTCTTGTATTTCTAAAAGCCACAATAAATAAATAATTTATTTTATTTTTCTAGAAACTTTTTCTCCAAAATACTCATTTTAACTTATTTATCCTTAACATAGGTAAATCTAATTTTAATCAAAACTCTCATATTCAAAATAATAACTATAATTATTACTATAACATTTCTCAAAACAATCACATAAAAATACATCACCTTTATAGAATAGTTGAAATGATAAAATAAATAAATATAACATCAACGATTTATATAACTTACTAAATCAAAATAAATATGTATAAAATCCTCATACCATAGCAACAATATAAAAATAAAGAAAATCAATATTAAAATTACTAATATACGAAGATAATTATTTGTAAAATAAATAATTAAAATAACACATATATATAAATAATTAAATATAATTATGTGCACACTTAACACCCGTCAAACATACAAGAAAATATCATATTAACTACGAACGCACATATACATATAGAATCGCTTAAAATCTTATTCTTTAAAATATTTACACTAAAATACTTTTATTTATAAAATAATAAAATATAATATTTGTTGTTTATATCACTTATTTAGTCAAATATATACAAAATTAGCGTATCATAGAAAACACCCATATAACGAAAGTTAGTCACAAGATTTATCCACATATATTCTAAAATAGTTTTAATACCAAATTAATTATCTAAAATTCTATTTAATTAAGAAAATATTTATTATAAAATTTGGGGTATTACAAATAACACTGGAATAAACTCTCCACCTAAAGAAATGTTGGCACAAAGATTCACCGACAAATCTGAATGTTTTGATGTTAAATTCTATCATGATACAGGAGGGGAGGTTAGAGAAGCGGACCTTCAATTTAGGGGACCCAGTGGTAATTATGTGATCAATTCATATTATAAGAATTTTTAAAATTTAAAAACAAAACTTTATATTTATATCATTGTATATAGGTGGAGCTTCTTTTCTATAAAATCGTGTTTATTGTTACCTTAAATTTGCTTGTGTTATATATTGGTAGTAATTGAAATTCAAATATGTAAATTCACAAACATTGTTTAGATAAGTAGCAAGTGAAAGGCACAAAATATGTATTATTACTATGGCCAATTTTTTATTTGTTAAAATGATTGTGATCGACAACGTTAGTATGAAGTTGAAAAAAATTTAAAACCTTAGGCCTAATAAGTTTGAAGAAATGTGTTATAACTAATATATTTGAATTAGTAATTATAAAAAACAATATATTTAAATTAAAAAAAAAAAGTACATGATAACAATGCTATAAATTACTTTGTCGTTTTTTTCTAAACACAATATATTATTGTCTTAATCGACACATGTGCTAATGGTGAAATTTGTGTCTTGCTTCCAATTTTTTTTATCTCACTTCCTTGTAACTTATTTGATGCAAATAATTCCTCGATCCATGGACAATCCTGTCATAAATAAAAATAATTTACATGAAACAAAATTTATTTGATTAAGTTAATGAACTAAAGTGGTTAATGAGTTTTAAATACAAATAGATCATTTGAGATAAATTGAATTCAAATCCTAGTTGAAACAATTTTTACTCAGACTTTACTTAACTTTTAGCTAAACTCTAAATTACTAGAGTCTAATTTATCTAAAAACCGTAAGTAATTAGTTTGGAAATATAATGTTATAAAGTATGTTATCGTTGATACAACATTTAAAGACTTAATGCATCTCACAAGTATATGGATCTTGAAATTTGTTGTGGACGTGAAGCTCTCATTGATGAATTTGTATATAAAACATATTTTTTTTTCATAGAAATAATATCATCAATACAAAATGAAACGTAATTGAAAATTTAGTAACTAGAATAGAAACTAGACTTTACTAATTCAATTCATGTGTCGCTTAACTGACTTGTCTCTTGATGTAACTTATCTGAAAGTTACTATGTTGCCAAACAAATGTTCCTATAATTCTGAATAATAGTTTCGTACTCTTAGTCATTTTGTCTTGTGCTCGCTTCCTTGCACTGACTAGGAAAAATAAGAGTTTAGGGATAAATACAAGTCATGAGATATTTTCAGTTTTTGGTGAGAGATAGAGAAGTGAAGAGGGTTTTTGGTGGAGAAGATCCACATTTATGTTCTATCATGCTCTTGTAACTTGACATAACTGAGAATCCAGTCACTTTATCGGATAGTAGTATTAGAAAAATTGTGTTTAGCATCGGTGAGGGCAATAAACCCACGCTAAAAATATTAAACATCGAAATTCAGGTAAAATCTAAAACGCTAAAGTTAAATAGTAGTGTCGGCAATTTGACATCAGACACTATTGTAGCATCGACATGGCCGAGGCAACATCGACCATACAATAAAAATATCTCATCAAATGCTACCGTAACACTTCAATATTTTCAACATATATTACATGTATTATTTAGTAATTCTCTTGATTTATTTTATACGTGAAGATATTTAATTAAATTATAACACTTTATATTCTATTTAAATAAATAGAATTATTATTTTTATATAATTATTTTTGTGTGACAATTACATGATGATTATATCTTGCATGGTTATTTGTTATATGGTTTATTGTCTATTCTATTTAATGAACTAATTTATATGATAAAATTATTAGTTGAATAAAATTTAATTAATTTAGAATTTATAGAAACTATATAGGTTGTTGGTTTAAATTGGGCCAAAAAAGAATTTGGTCTATGAAATAGTAGAATTGGTGTGACTGAACGAATATGCATGAGTGTCATTGTATGAAGATGTTTTTGGTTCATCCATCTTAGTTTTAAAAAATGTGTTTTGGACTATTCTTTGAAAGCTCACTCCAAGCTTTGACAGCTCACTCCAAGACAAGGAGTTTATGGCTCTTGAATGTGTTGTATTTGCTTAATAATAGTTTTGATGTCGACCTTGAATCTAATAATAGCTTTAAAAAGATAGAACCTTCCCTTATTCTTGGCTTTAAGACATACCTCTATCTTTCTCTCCCTTACCATCTTAATTGTATTTTTGAATAGGACATTATAAATTTAATTGGTGTTTGATTGGTTTTTATGAATGCAATCATTCTAAGAAAAAAATGTTATTTTTGTCTTTTAAATATAATGATTTATATTTTTATCACAAAAAAGAATCTTAGACAATATTTTTGTTCTAATGTTAATTTACAAAAAAATTAAACGATAGTCTACATGTTAGTGTCTTCCTATTTTTTTCCACCTTTATTTTTATTTTCTCCTAAATCTCCAAATTTATCGTCACAAACAAAAGAAGAAGAAAAAGAAAGAAATATTGTCTATTTCCCTTGCTTTTCTCACGACGTCCGTAACACCCTAAATTTATTGTTATTATAAATTAATGATATTTTCTTATACATGTGTTTATTATGGTGTGATCATTTTTTTCATGTGAATGTCTTTCTTTAATTGTCTTTGTAGTTACTTAAATTAAAATCATTGATAATTGTTATTAGACCTATTTATTTTATTTTAAAAAAATATATATAAAATAATATATACCAGTCTGGATTGCTATTATCTTAAGCCTCATATTTTAGTATGGTTGTTATCTAGACCTTTATTATTTAATTTATTTTTATGTCAGTATAAATATAAAATAACTATATTAATTATATATTAAATATAATAATGATGATGATGCCGTTCATAAATTTAATTATCCATATAATAGCCTAATAATATCTATTAATAGCCTTAGTAATAAATTGAATTTGCCATAAACGGATTAATGGACCTAAATTAATTATGAATTCGTGATATACTATTCTCTAACCTAATTAGAAGTGCCACCCATTAGCAAAATCACATACATCTCGCACACAATCCTTAGAAAACGGTCTCAACATAGAGAAAAGAAATCTTCGTAGAAACGGCTTAACTTTTATTGATATTGTGCGTATATTTTGCTATCTCTACAACTTTTCTGTCGTATTATTTTTTTTATTAAATCTTCATTTTATGAAATTGACAGAAACTCTAAAGATTATGGTCGGATTATTGTCCCTCGTATTAGTCTTCATCATATGCCTTATATTAATATTGTGCATAATTTTTCTTATGTTTTTAATTATTATATGATCATGTATAGCTTTATAATTATAATCTTAGGTTACATTACAGAGTCTAAAATTTGGTTTGAATTAAAAGAAGAGAGCATATGTTCCAAAGCCAATTTAATATACTTTTTCCAATTTCATCAAATTACATCAATACAGGGCATGTGTTCTTTTTATTTAATTTTTTTGTAATGATAATAATCAGTTTTTCTTTTTGGGATTATTAATTAATCAAACTTGTTTATTGGTTTTTGCAAAACCTTAAAATGTATGTCTGTAACAATAAAATGAACAATTGTATGTAAATAATATTATTATCGTATTATTTGGACGTTGTCTATATATATATATATATATATAT
>JBBPBP010009778.1:38565058-38580739 GCA_037974735.1 Cicer chorassanicum | reverse complement strand
TTTGATTTGTTACTTTTTAAGATTTATTTATATGAACTAATTTCAACTTGATCATTCGATCTTTTACTTCTTATTTTATATTCTAATATTTGATTAGTGGTTTTGTAAAACTTATTAACACTAATTAAGTATTATTTTATCATCTGATTTTTACTTTAATTAAGTTTTAGTCAAACATAATAAATCGTGGTTATCACAACAATATTAAACCCAAAACATAAAAACTTTAATTTACTTTTTGTTGCATCCTATCAGCTCAAGACTAATGTAAATGCAACAAAATTTCAAGAGGCTATTATCCAAACTGAATACATTCATACAGTAAAAACCACACAAATATTGAACCCAAATCATATAAACAGCAAAATAAAAGAAAATAAGATTACAATAATTCTAATACATTTTCACTTATCTTAATCAAAAGGAAAATAGTACGATGGATATTCAAGTAAAAAAAATAGAGCAATTTATTGTACAAAAGATAAGGTATTTATAAGGTTATTTTAACTTTTTTTTCAGATGAGTCTCAAAAACTCATTAGGGTAGAAAATTTTTTAAGGTTTAGACATTTATAAAGATTCATAGTACATATTCATCAACGAAGTTCTAACATCGATATGTGAATTCAAACTTGAGTTAATTAATACTTTTATTTTTAAAAAAGAATATATCTTTCTAGAATAGAATTCTCAAAAATAGTTTTAAATTCAACAGAAACATACAACAATCATCACAAATCACTTATCAACAATACTAACATCAAATTCACACAAATTAAATGCATTAAACACACAACTTAAGTCATTAACAACCAGCAGCAACTCAATCCATTATTTAACACATATAATGATACTCATATATCATGCAATTATACACTTATAATTTAGTACAATTATCCACATGCTATATATCATATATGCAAGAATTGTGATATCCTATTGAGAGTAAACTATATACTTGATTGATGTATTTAGATCATGCAACCTATTTCATAAATCAATGAATCCTACATTGATCATGGGTCTTCAATTCGATAACCATTACTCATGGTCAAGTAAGAAAGAGAATATCACTTCAAATTCATACTTCAAACAATAAATTAACAACAGGAATAATGGTTAGGGGAGAGTTTTTCAAAAGGAATTTAAAAACTGAACATAAATCACGTTTTCATGATTTACCGAACAACTTATGAACAATGAGTAAGACACTAAATTATAGATCTTATTTATACGCTCGTTTGACAACAAACAAAATCGAATTCAAATAATGGAAGAAAAAGTTATATGTTTTTTAGTGTTTCTCTCAAATTTTACCAATTTTGATCTCCAAATCAAGGTACACAAATTTGACCTCTTATTAGGTTAAAAAATTATTTCTGTTAGGTTGAGTTTGTTGAGATAAATAAGGATCAAAATCATTTAGATGTTTGTGACATATTAAAAATTTAAAACCACAATTTTTGTTGCAGCGACAACAACTACACTGCTTCACTGTTTGAAGCATAAGTTAGCTACAAAAGTCCTAATGATGTGTTCTTTGTAGCGTTGAAAAGGTAAGAAAATATCCTACGGAAGGAATAAAAATATCATTTCCAAAGTCTAGAGATGCTAAAAATCCATTTCAAGGTTCAGATGATGCATAAATATCACAATTTGAGTTGTTTTGCTTCTGAAAATGGTATATAGAGTTATAGTTATCAAATTGGGATCAAATCAAGGTCAATCTCAAGATAAGTAGAAGAACTACGATATTAATTAAAGGATCTTATCCTAATTGTGACACCATAAACCCAAATTGATATAGAAAGTAAAATGCGTTAGTTTTGAAAGAGATTCGCAGCAGTTCCAAAATAGAGTATACAAATTTTATTTTAAAGGCTTAATTGCAGTTTTGGTCTCTCTATTTTAGCTGAATCACGAAAATAGTCCTCCCATTTTATTTCTCCCCAGTTTTGGTCCCCCAAACAGAATTTTGGTCCAAAACTTAATGAAATGTCATTTTTTTTTGCGCTTATTTAAGTCACACCATGCCTTAAGGTCTCGGTGTGCAACAATTGTACTTAAAATCTATTATCATATATGGTGTGATGTGGCTTAAAAAAATGACATTTCATCAAGTTTTAAACCAAAATTCTGTTTTGGGGACCAAAACTAGGGAGAAATAAAATGGGGGGACTGTTTTCGCGATTCAGCTAAAATAGGGGGACCAAAACTGCAATTAAGTCTATTTTAAACTATAAGGTTCAAGACGTCACACTCATATTTACACAAAATGCTTGCATACAAATTTTCAATTAAAAATCCTTTAATATCGAATATAGTTGAGGTTTATTAAATAAAAGTTTCTGACATAAAAACACGTTCTACACTTAGAGACAATTAATTTCTAATTCCGAATAAAAGATAAAAATAACACAATTTATCGATCGAATTTACAAAAATTTAAATTAGTTCATAACTCAACAAAATACGACAATTTACTCCCACCCACTATCACCTATCAGAGCGTGGATCACCAACCGATAACCTGAAATGACTGCGCTCTCGCAAACGCCAAACACAAGCAACGACGGGTGAGCTTCGAAAACATGTAATAGTATAAAATAATTGAGAAGAACACGTAAAATATATTAAACACCGTATCATATCAAATCACCATTAACAGGAATAATAAAGGTAAAACATTGATACAATCCACAACATCAAGTAAGTAAACACACAAATCAAGTAATGTTATGCATGCTCTTATACTCTAGATTCCTCCTCTTTCTTTGGTACCATTCTAACTCTGAAGTACTTGGTTAGGAGGCTTGATACTATGCCACCATGCAAGTGGACGGACAATTCAATTTGGCCATGTCCTCATAGATTCCCTCAACTCAACCCGAGACACATATACGCGACAGTCGAGGTAAACATGTGTTGCATGGTACTCCCGACATTTGGAGTGCTACCTCCAAGTCACCTAGGAGTTCCCCACCCGAATACCTCCAAGGTCTAACAATCTTGCCCTAAGGCTCAACAGCAGACCGCCATGATCAGGCTCATTCAGTTGTACTTCCCCATAATCACTAGGCTTGTCAGGCTCTACCTATATGATGACCAAATAATCTCCACTTCAAAAATTATCAACATCTATTTTCTCCCCTCGTTGGCCTAGGTTACTCACTCCATTAAGAGAACCATCATTGGCACAGGTTGAATTCATCACTATTCAATAAAACACAATATGCATTTCGTGATATTCATCAAGGTGGTAACATCATAAGTCAACAAGTAATCATCAATGCATATTTTCATAGTCATATATTACATTCAAAATTTATCATCATAATACACAAACTCCAACAATATATGATTTTCACTCACAGATAATAATACTAAATCATTCACACACACCACTTCAATTGAAATGCAAATAATAACAATTCATCACATTTTATATCATATAACAATATCAAGGTAGATATAAACAAAACACAGAATACGTCAAATACACAATTCTACAATAATTCAACTACCACACAATCTTCAAAATTTAAATCAAACAACACCCTATAAAAGTTTCTAGCTCGTATTTTAACCTCACCAGATTCAAGTTTTCTCATTAGTCAATTATTACTCAAAGGGCTTCAGCCGTATGTAGCAAACCCCGAATGAATTATGGGAAATACGGTTTTCCCGTTCATCTTACTTAATTTACACTCATGAATTTGAACTCTCTCTCACCCCATACCTCAGTTTGACGCTGTCTTACGATATAGGAATTCAAGCAGCTTTCAGCAACCATAACATGTCGACAATACGCAACGAACGAGTCCAAAAGCATCGACGAATTTGCAGAGTCAATGAAATATGGCTGATAATTTACGCGGAGCATAACAATCAGTTTTACATAATTAATAAAAATATTAAGAGAAAAAACATATTCCAAACGAAGTGAAACAAGTCAATAGAAAAGGTCTCACCGACGCGCTGGATCGCCGACAGGGTCGGACATCAACTTCACCGAAATACACAAACGAGTAGTGCTTCTTGAAGGTTTCGAGGAGAGGAATCCAAAAACGATATCAGTTTTTTTAAGATGATGAACGTGCTGGCCAGAATTCAACAACACAACCGCGACGAGGGTGAAAACCCATTTTTTGAAGTATAAATGTTGGTGATTCCAAGCATAGGTAATGAAAGAGGGTGTTTTGTGGAGTCCAAATATGGTCTCGGTTTTCGTTGGTGATAGTCGTGGTGGCTGGAATCTTGATCGCAAGGCGGAGATGTGATTTTTGACAAAGAGTAATAGGGTATTTCAATTTGTGATTCGGGTTGAGAATGAAAGATGAGATCGCAACGATCACGAATGTGGTCTCGGTTTTGCACCACACCCACTATAATGGTTATAATCGACGAATGAAGAAGGAGAAGAAAACGATGGAGGACGGCGGCTTACGCGAAAGAAGAAGAAGATGGTACGGTCATTCTTTTCTCTTTAGTTTTCCTTATTATTATTATTATTATTATTATTATTATTATTATTATTATTAATTAGATTTTACTCTTGCATATGGGTCTAACTCATAAAACACATTTTACTCTAAAATAAAATCCACATTTTTCAACACAATTTAATTATTAAAATATTACTAATATTTCAAAACTAATATTTTAGAAAGTAAAGTAATTAAAGTAATTAATCTTTTAAAATTCATTAATAACCAAGGCTCTGACATTCAAAATAATCACTATAATTATATATGTTTTTTTTCTTTCAAATACTCACATTAAAATATTACCATAAGAGAGTATTCAAAATTAATTATAAAATAAATAAATATAAAATCAACATTTTATATTAATTACTAAATTATAATAAATATATATAAAATCACAATGCCGTAACAAGTATATAAAAATAAAAGAAATCAAACACAATATTATTACTATCTCAAGATAATTATTTATAAAATAAATAACTAAAAATAGAAAATAGTTATAAATAATCGAAATATAACTATGTGCACAGTAAAATATCACATTAATTGCGTACGCACATATCCACGCAAAATTGACTAAAATCTTATTCTTTAAAATATTACACTAAAATACTATTTTTAAAAATATAAAAAAAATAGTGAAATATAATATTTGTTATTATATCACGCGTTTAGTCTAATATGTACACGATTAGTACATCATAGAAAGGCAACATATAAAGAAAATTAATCCCAAAAATATCAACATATATTCCAAAATAATTTTAAAACCAAATTAATTATTTAAAATTCTTTTGCATTAATAAAATAATTTATTATGACATTTGGGGTGTTACACTAATTTTGTTATTAAAATAGACTAAATATATAAATCAAAAGGTTTGGTTTGGTTACTAAATTTTGTATCAAATTAAAAATAATTCAAAATTCTAAGCTATTACAAGGAGCAGTTTTAGAAGGCCCATCAAAACAGAAGGCTATAGAGTTTGCAAATTCTAAGTTAGACTCTTTAAAATGTTATTTTGACTTTAATTGAACATCATTAATTTTGCATCTTATATGGGACATATCATAGAGGAGGTTTCTAGATCAACTCTTTCATTGCCACTACCACTACAAAGATCACTAGGAATGAATAAGCTCAATAGATGAATTCAACTTCTGCCTCTTACTCGAGTTGAGGCTAGCTTCATCCTCATTGGCGTTTTCATCATCATCATCTTCCTCTAACATGAAAGATACACTGACTACCCTTTTCCTTTTCTTCTCAAAATCATGAGATGCCTTTGGTAGAGGAAAGTAGATTGTGGGCATCTCTTGACTAGAGGTGTACATTCTTAGATATTCTTGTATTACCTTTTTGTTGTCTTCCACGAAGATTGGAGCAAATGAATCTCCAACCAAGACAAGAGTATCTTGAGATCCATTAGATTGTCCTAAGAGTCGTAGAACTTCATTGCTTGGTTTTATGCAGTCCTTTGTAGCAATGAGTCTCATTTTGATGATATTTTGAATGTTGAACACTAGTGCAGAGCAGGATACCAAGTGTTCATCCTAAACAACTCTTTCTACTTTCTCTAGGGCCTTACTAAGACGGATTCTCATAAACATAGATGTAGTATGTCTTAAGTAAGGGATAAGTCAATGAGAGACGACCCCATGACATAAGCCTTGACCAGAGGTAATGGGAATCATCATCGACAATAAAAAAATAATTCACTGTTTCCACACAAAGCGTGATCTAACTGATCCCACTTATGAGATAAACCCATAGTGGTCATGACTAGGGGTGTACATGGGTGCGGGTCGACCCGCCAACCCGATCACCCAACCCAACCCGATTTTTACCCGTACCTGGTCACTTTCGGGTCCAACCCAACCCAATCCGTTGAAACCCGCTTATATTTGGTTCGGGTAATGGGTTTAACAATTTGAACCCGTCAACCCGACCTAGTAACTAGTTATATTTTTTTTTTTAAATTTTGTTTGACAGCCCAGCAGTTCAATAGGGTTTCAGATATTATTAATAACTGATTTTTATATGAATGCTGATCCAAGGTGTTTATGCATCTAGTCTAAATACTTAATTTTTCTCGCAATGTAGCGTTTAATTTGTTTTGGCCTTGTAATCTCATATATGCCTACTCATAAAATTCGTATCTAATTTTTTAATTGTCTCTTTCAAAAGAGCAATTTAATTTTTGAGTTAAATACTATTTATTAAATGTTATATTTTGTTATAGTTTTACATAATAAAGGTATGAACGGAAAACTTATGCTTATAATGAATTTAGTTTAAATTTTTTATATTTAAATCTATTAAACACATTTTTTTAGTATTTTATTTGATAATAGTAAGTACTCTAACTATAAATAAATGAAGCACTACTATTAAAAAATTATGGTAGCTTAGTAAAATAAAATGGTTGGTGGGTTATGTGTAATGATGAAAGTAATGTGCTAGACCAAGTAGCAATGCTAGCTGTTTTCTCCTCACTTTTATTATTAATATTTGTTTTTGCAGATTCTCAATTATTCCCTTCCAGATTTTGAGGAACTTGTTAAGTGCTTGTACTTGAAGTTGACATTGCTTAGAATTGATGAATTTTTATACTTTATTGATATACTGTTGTTGAATTTATTTATGTATTTGAAGATTGTTGAATTTATAGTTTTTGAGACATTTAAGTATTAAATATATTTTCATTCAATATATTTTCCTGTAAAATAAAAAAAACAGGTTATATATGTATAACCTGTCAACCCAACCCAACCCGTTCTTGATCGGGTCGTTTCGGTTCGGGTTAAATGAAAAACATACGGGTTTAGAACTTAACCCAACCCAAAGATAATCGATCGGGTCGGGCATCGGGTTTTGTCAAAACCGACCCAACCCAACCCATGTACACCCCTAGTCATGACATCACACAAGTAATCTCAATCAATCATGTCATGAGCTTCTACTTACATCCAATTTTAGAGCCTTATATACATTAGTCATATATATACATATCCGTACAATATATACTTGGACCATATATACATTAGCCGATACGTCGACATGCCTTTACCATATATATATATATATATATATATATATATATATATATATATATATATTCGTTATTAGGACATATTACTTACCTATTTTTAACACCCTAAGTACAGATATACGCCATAATTATTTAAATATGTGATCCTGTCTTATTTTAATTAAAAATAGAAATTATTTTAGGTTAGTATACTAATACGTATGTTTCGATAATATTAAATATATTTTTGGGTTATATTACAAATAGCAGATAATTTATTTATGTATTATTAATTAATAATTTATTTATCTATTGGAGCAAGTAATTAATCTGTATTTGGTCGTTGCGTTGATTTATTTATTTATTTATTTTCTGCGAACTATTAGAGACAAGGGTCGACGAAAACGCGACAAGTTAGCAGATCGGATTTGTTGGGCGAAATCTTCAATTGAGGTAAGGGGTGAAAGGAGGTTCGACTTTATGAGTATAAAATAACGTGGGATGAACGGGAATACCGTAATTTCCAGATATTCATCTGGGGCTTACAACGTACAGTCGAGCCAGATTGAGTAATAATAATTAATAATATATGAATGGTAATAATGAGGACTAAAATATAATTTAGCAACCTATAGAATTGTCGTGAATTTATTTATATCAAGATTGCATGTTGTTTGATTTTATGAAATCTTATACTGATTGTTATTGTATGAATGATATGTACTTGGGTGTTCTTGTTACTTGATTGAAATTGTGATATTACTTGTATGTGCCACCTAATTAATTCCTTATTATGTGTTTGATGAAACTCGATTGTGAAGTCAAACTGAAACTTATTGAGTTGTGATGATCGAGTAAGTCAGAGATATGTGTTGTAGATTTTGGAGTTAGGATTATTTTGTCATCATATAGGGATGGTCTGACAAACCTAGTGATTCGGGGAAGTACAACTGAATGAGCTTGATCGTGGAGGGCTACAGTCGAACTGTAAGGTAAGACTAATAGACCTTGGGGGTACCTCTAGTGGGGAATTCCTAAGTGGATTAGTGGGTTATTCCCTAAGGCCGGGAGCTACTTTGCAACACAAGAGTACCACGACTATTGCATATATGTGTCTTGGGTTGAGTTGAGGGGATCTATGAGGACTTGACCATTCATGAATTGTCCGTCCACTCTTGTAGTGGCATAGTATCAGACCTCCTAACCAATTACTTCAGAGTAGAATGGTATCAAATGATGAAGAAGTATAGAGTATAGGACATGCATAACATTTCATCCTTGTGACGGCTCTATTGTGATTGATTAAGATTAACCTTTGATATTATGAACTTGAGTATTTCTCATGTTTGGAGCAGTATTTGATATTATTTCTAACACCATTGGAGCAGTTTTATCAAGAATCATTCATGAATCTTTCTTATAATTCTTCTTTAATCTCTATCTTTTCTATCTCTATCATGAGTAACTAAACCCTATTTGTTATGGATGAGTGTAACAAGATGAAACCCTTATTTTTCTGATTTTGATTTCTAGTTATATGAATGAGTTTATTGAATTATTTTTCTCATCTCTGTGCTTAATGCTTTTTATGGTTTGATCAAATTTAAAATGTTCTTTGATTCGTATTTTGAAACGAAAGTAGATTTTACGAATGTTTGAGATGAGAAATTCATGATATTGTAGTCTAGGGATAGATTCAAGTCAGGAAACCAATTAAATTTGTTGCAAAGGCAGTAGTTAGAAAAGAGAATTCTTGTACCGTAATGCTTAATTCTAATCTTAAATCCACTAAGGAATTAGGGGTTACTTTGGAGTTAAAGGTTCAGTCACTAAGACATTAGGGCAAGAATAATAAAGAAAATTCGGTAATAATTCAATAAAGAAATTTAGTAACTAGGATCAAATTAGAAACCAAGGTTGGATTCGAAGTGAAACTCATCCCTGGCATTTTTCTTGTTATAAAGGATCAATTTTATTACTGTTGTTAATTTTAAATATTATTTCAATTAATTCGGGAACTTTTTGTTCAATTTTAGTAATTAAATATAATTCGATAGTAAAATGCAATCCTTGAGTTCGAGACTCGGTACTACCGTTTTATTATTACTTGCAACGATTCAGTACACTTGCTGAAACGCTATCACGTTTTTGGCGCCGTTGCTGGGGATTGCCATCTCATTATTGAGTTATAATTTAACCACTTAATTGAAATTTTTTGCTCTGCAATAAAATTTTTGTTTTTATTTTTAATTTTGAAAAAAAAACTATATTTCTTGTATTTTCTATTTTTATTTGTTGAGCCTGCTAATGTCGTGTACTAGTGGTTTGTCTTTTCTTTGTTTGAGGTAACTATTCGCAGTAGAGCATGGAAGATTGTAATGATGATATTCTACTACAATTATATGAAGAGTGTGATACTTGTCTTATATATGCTATTGCGCATAATTGCGGAACAAATCTTGAGAGATACATTTTTGAAATATAACCATCATATTGGGCTTCTTAGGTGTGACTTTTGCGGAGGAATACATAGGAATGGAACTTGTTTTGATTACTATGTCCCACCACTAGAATATGAAGATCTATTGGTCATAGAAGTAGAAGACGACGAGTGTTACATGAAAAAGATCAACTGGGAACAAATTCTATCCAAAGAATTAGATGACAAAGACTTTCACAGTAAGGATGTTTTAGTTGAATTCATGAAGAATAATATAGTTTCAATTGAAATATTTGAAAGTCAATGTGAGAGGTTATTTGAGCAAGTGGTTGAGTTTGAGAAAATGTAGGAGAAGTTGAAGATGGCTTCATTGTTGTGGTAAAACAAGATAAGCAAGAGAAGAACACAAATAAGGAAAAGAGAAAATAAGAGATTGATGAAGTTCGAGATTCAATCTTTGTTTTATTCATCAATGTCCAATGACAAGGACATGGAAGAAACATCATTTATTTCTCAAGTTCATGGAATTTCTTCCAAACAAAAAAAAAAAAAAAAGGATGATGTGTTCTCTGTCATATATGCCACCTTGACATTCATTCATCAAGTTCAACTCTCTTTTCACACAATCTCACCAAAATTTCTCTCAAGTGTTTAGCAAGGGTTATGAATTTATCACTCAAATCCTAGAACTTGCATAATGCCACCATTGTCTTGAAAAAAATTTAGTTAGCAATCACAATGCAACAAACATATACACTTTTGGAGGACTTTCGGGTTATAATGGGGCTTAGGTAAGGATAGGACATTTTGGGATAATAGGCTTTACGACTTGGAGTTAGGTACACATTTTCAAATCATTCTACCACTTTGTTTTTTCTTTCACATTTTAAATTTTTTTATCCCATCTTGGTAAAGTTTTAAGTTTGGGGTTGCTCTTGGGATAACAACCTTTTAAATTTGGGGTGGCGGTTCTCAAAAGTAAATAAATAAAATCAGAAACAATCAAAAGAAAAAGAAGAAGAAGAAAAAAAAATCAGTTTGTGTACTTTCATGAATAACATCTTGGTTCTTTTGTCAATGTTTGAGAATCTCCACAATGAAAATGTGAAGAGAAAAAAAGTGGTAGAATAATTTGGAAAAGTGTACCTAACTCCACGTAGTAAAGCCTAATATCCCAAAATGTCCTACCCTTGCCTAAGCCCCATTACAACCCAAAAGTGCTCCAAATGTGTATGTGTTTGTTGCAATTGTGAATGCTAACTAGAATTTTTTTCAAGCCTATGGTAGTGTGATGCATGTTCTAGGATTTTAGTGATAAATTCATAACCCTTGCTAAACACTTGAGAGAAATTATGGTGAGATTGTGTGAAGAAAGAGTTGAACTTGATGAATGAATGCTAAGTGTACAAATGGTGTTGTTTTCATTAAGCAACCATGGAGCATGATGACTGTTTTTTAGTAGCTAAGACTTTGAGAATTGAGTTTGATGTGATTTGAGAAATTGAGTTTAAGTTTGTTATTAACTGTACCAAATCTGAATTTAATTGTTGCTTGCGGACAAACAATAGATTAAGTTTGGGGTTGGCTCTTCATCAGTGTCCCTCCCCAATTTAGCAAGATGTAAAAGGTTATCGAAGTAGGGTTCACATATATACCTTTGATCTTAGGTATAGGATGGTCGAGTATAGGATCAAATAACGATGGACCATGATAGCTCACTTGTGACGTCATCCTAGGCCACTTGATGGCAACTCAACAATGATTTCGACTCCTAGGTGGTTACCATCGTCCAACGTCAAAAGATACATGCGTCCTTAACCACAGGGTGATATAAAAATCATGGATCCCTCTCTTTCATTATAATAATGGAAATGCAGAAACCTTAGAAGGATGATATAAAAGGATACCTGAAGGAACATAGGTACACAATTATTTTGACCTATATACCTATCACTCAATGACAAAAACTAACTTGATCATCGGAGTGTGCGCAATTAAACCACGCGACGAGAAACTTGGAGACACCACGAATGCAATTAAACCTCCTGTCTCTCGGAGCTGAGAGTCCGAGTTTAGTGCTAAATACATTCTAAAATCATAATATGTGTATATTATGTCTTAAATTTTTTCTTCTGTGATTGGCTAAAGAATTTTTCCTTTATTAAACTTTCTATGCGTGTAATTTTGTTATATAGTAAAATGTAGTAAATTATGAGTAAAATTTAGTTTTTCTAGGTGTTCATTCCTATTTTTTCAATGGTTGAGTATACATCCCGAAAAATGAAGAAGAAAGAAAAGGCGGAAGATTGAAGAAAAAAGAAATGGTGTTTTCATTTTTGTCTTTTAATTTTTTTTGAAGTAGTTAAAGAAATGTCTGTCTATTGGTTAGTCTTCTTTGGATGATGAGTTCATTCCTAGACAATAGCATTAAATCCTAGACAATAGCATGAAATATTAAATTTATAGAAAAATATTTGCACATTCAGTATTCAATATTGTTTTGTTATTAGGATGAAATTATATGCAAATTAATACTATTGAAATCATAAGACGATTGTCACGTGATAATTGGTGATTGTCATGTGCAGACGAACCAAAGTTCAACAACAACTAACAAAGATTCTTTTCATGTCTTCAAATATAAAATAGTGTCAATTTTTTAAGAGTAATTGAATATATGGTTGTTTTTATTATATCCAGCAATTTAAAGTCCAACTCATATTCCAAATATAAATATAACTAGAGACAGGATAAAACAGAATTCTAGATTAACTTATTATAAAATATTAATTCATACAAGATATGATAATTAATTCAGACAAGATATTGTTAGTTTACGCCTTATTACGTAGCCATTGTATTTCGACAACTAAAAACATTGTTTTTAGTATTTGGAAAGGGATAACTAAATATATATAGACATATATATTATGAAACATATAAACATGATTTGAAATTTGAAATTTTTTTTGACAAATTTTGTAATTTATAATTGTAATTAAAATGATTCGAATCTCATGTGAAATGCAGTTATAAAACATTGATTTGAATCTACTCTTTATCCTATTTTGTCTTTATTCTGCTCTTTATTCTATAATCCTATTATGTCTCTGTCATATTCCGTCAATCAAACGGACTGATATTGTGAAACTTATAAACATGATTTGAAATTTGAATTTTTTTTTGACACATTTTATAATTTACAATTGTAATTAAAATGATTTGAATATGATGTGAAATGCAGTTAAAAACATTGATATGATACCTTATATTTTTCCTTTCTAACATATTTCATTATATTAAACTTTAATTTTCAATTGAATCAATATGCAAACACTTGATTTCTTATCGGTTTTCACTGATTTGATTTCAGATATATATTCAAATGGGGAAACGAACAATTTTTATTCAAATATATTAATATGCACAGAAAAACTGTTCATTGTTCATAAATGTGAACGCTTCAAATTTCCATTTAAGCAATTCAAATTACATTGTTAATATTTTATGCCAGTTAAATGAATCCAAGAAATTAATTGTTAAGATAATTAAAAATATATAAGCAATCAAAATAAAAAATTATTTCATATTTATGACCTTAAGTATTTTACCAAAATTTGGTGCAAATATTATAGCTATTTCCCTTGCATCATATATATAAAAAGAGACGACACTAAACTATGATTCATCACTAAGTCATTTTTTTTACAAGATATATTCTAAAAATATGATCAATATACTGTTGTTTTTCTTGTGTTTGGTGGCTAGCATTACTGGTCATCGATTTGATGGTATAGTGGATGATTTGGAAATAGAGAAAGAGTTGAAAGTGCTTAATAAGTCTCCTGTCAAGAGTATTCATGTATTTCACACTTTTATTATATATCTTTGTATTCTTTTTCTTGTTTGATTATGCTTCTTTTTGTTAAACTTGATCTTACTAAATTTTCCTATCTTTGATTTTCGTCTCTATAGACAAAATTTGGATACATTGTTGATTGCGTTGATATTAATAAGCAACCAGCCTTTGATCATCCTTTGCTAATGAATCATAAGTTGCAGGTATGAATCATATTTTAATGACAAGAAATATGAATAAACTTTAATTTTCTTCTAATGTTAATTTTTTTTTTGTTTAACTTTAGAGAAAACCCAGTTTTCAAAATGAAATTCAAAAAGCCAGTGTGAAGAGTTCATCAAATAAGGCAATATTTGGGCTTACAAAGGACCAATGTCCAATAGGAACCGTTCCTATTAGAAGGACAACTAAGGAAGATCTCATCCGAGGCAAATTATTTTTTAATAATTTTATATTTGAGAATTCTCCCGGTAATCATGTAAGTTTCTCTTTTATTCCAATCAGTTTTAAATGCTTTCACTTATTTTTTCAACTATAGAGTAATTATATGATCAATCTATTTTATTTATAGGTTGCACATGTTTCTCTTAGAACAGTAAATCCTCTATGGTTTTCTTATTTTGGAGTTAGTGGATCAAATAGCATTTATGATGTAAAAGTAGAAAAGGACCAATCAAGTTCCTCAATTATGTGGGTTCGAAATGGAGCTATAGATGACACTAATTTAATTGGCTTTGGATGGCATGTAAGTTTCATTTTGGTGATTGTATATTTTCACATATACTTTTCACACACAAAATTATTTGTGTATGATATGTCAATTTGATATCATCAATTGATATTAGGTGGCTCCGGAGTTATATAATGATGATGCAGCTCATCTCTATACAATATGGACGGTACAAATTGTTTTTAATCTCATTTTTTAATTTCTTCTAACAATTTAGAGTTTATAAACCTCATAACATAACTTTTTCAATAAAATAATATTTTGGTTTACAAGAATAAATTACTTTATCTTATTATTCATTTAAGGTTAATTATAATAATAATATTTTACTTTCTTCGATATTTTATGTGATGTATTCAACAATGACAGAAAGATAATTTTAAGAGTACCGGATGCTTCAATTTATTATGTTCGGGTTTTGTTCAAACAAGCCCAGTAAATTACCTTGGTGGAAGATTTAACAGTACATCTATCTATGGTGGATTGATGAGTGAGATCACAATTTCTATTATTGAGGTTATCTCTAATATTTCTATGGTTTAAATATGTTTTTGGTCCCTGTAAATATGACATTTTTTAATTTTGGTCCTCGTAATATTTTTTTTTTTGGTTTACACCCCTGTAATATCAAAATAGATTTATTTTTTGTCCTTACCGTTAAGTGGACGTTACAAAAATGTTAACTCACAAAGGGAAACAGTTTTTGGTCCCTGTAAATATAAAACTTTTCAGTTTTAGTCCCTGAAAATATTTTTTTGAATTTCATCCCTGCAATATTCAAAAATATCCTTAAATATAAAATAACATACAAATTGATCTTTATTAATGATAAACTTATGTCAAGTGATATTTAAAATATTTTCACTTCAATAATTTAAAATTTATTAATCTTCTGTTTTATTTATTTATTATTATTAAATTAATTTTCATTTTTTGTTTCAAAAAAATCACTAAAATCTTTTGTTTTATTTAATTATTATTATTAAATTAGTTATATTAGTATAAAATAATTATTAAAATAACTTTAGATTTAAGTTTTATAATTTTAATTAAAATCTCCTTTTACGCTTTAGATTTTTTTCACTGTAACTTAAAATAAATAAAATATATATTAGGTGATAGATTTATTTT
>JBBPBP010009778.1:38534073-38555856 GCA_037974735.1 Cicer chorassanicum | reverse complement strand
GTGATGTGGAATACAGTTAAAAAACATTGTTTTGAATATACTCTTTATCCTATTTTGTCTTTATCGCGCTCTTTATTCTATAATCTTATTATATCTCTGTCATATTCCACCAATCAAACAGACTCATATTGTGAAACTTATAGACATAATTTGAAATTTTTTTGACACATTTTGTAATTTATAATTGTAATTAAAATGATTTGAATATGATGTGAAATGCAGTTAAAAACATTGATATGATACCTTGTATTTTTCCTTTCTAACATATTTCTTTATATTAAACTTTAATTTTCAATTGAATCAATATGCAAACACTTGATTTCTTATTGGTTTTCACTGATTTGATTTCAGATATATATTCAAATGGGGAAACAAACAATTTTTATTCAAATATATTAATATGCACACAAAAACTGTTCATTGTTCATTAATGTGAACGCCTCAAATTTCCATTTAAGCGATTCAAATTACATTGTTAATATTTTATGCCAGTTAAATGAATCCAAAAAATTAATTGTTAAGATCATTAAAAGTAAATACGCAATCAAAATAAAAAAATTATTTCATATTTATGACCTTAAGTATTTTATCAAAATTTGGTGCAAATATCATAGCTATTTCCCTTGCATCATATATATAAAAAGAGACGACACTAAACTATGATTCATCACTAAGTCATTTTTTTTACAAGATATATTCTAAAAATATGATCAATATACTGTTGTTTTTCTTGTGTTTGGTGGCTACCATTACTGGTCATCGATTTGATGTTATAGTGGATGATTTGGAAATAGAGAAAGAGTTGAAAGTGATTAATAAGTCTCCTGTCAAGAGTATTCATGTTTTTCACACTTTTATTATATATCTTTGTATTCTTTTTCTTGTTTGATTATGCTTCTTTTTGTTAAACTTGATCTTACTAAATTTTCCTATCTTTGATTTTGGTCTCAATAGACAAAATTTGGATACATTGTTGATTGCGGTGATATTAATAAGCAATCAGCCTTTGATCATCCTTTGTTAATGAATCATAAGTTGCAGGTATGAATCATATTTTAATGACAAGAAATATGAATAAACTTTAATTTTCTTCTAATGTTAATTTTTTTTTTGTTTAACTTTAGAGAAAACCCTGTTTTCAAAATGAAATTCAAAAAGCCAGTGTGAAGAGTTCATCAAATAAAGCAATATTTGGGCTTAAAAAGAACCAATGTCCAATATGAACCGTTCCTATTAGAAGGACAACTAAGGAAGATCTCATCCGAGGCAAATTATTTTTTAATAATTTTATATTTGAGAATTCTCCCGGTAATCATGTAAGTTTTTCTTTTATCCCTATCAGTTTTAAATGTTTTCACTTTTTTTTTCAACTATAGAGTAATTATATGATCAATCTATTTTATTTATAAGTTTCACATGTTTCTCTCAGAACAATAAATCTTCTATGGTTTTCTTATTTTGGAGTTAGTGGATCAAATAGCATTTATGATGTAAAAGTTGAAAAGGACCAATCAAGTTCCTCAATTATGTGGATTCCAAATGGAGCTATAGATGACACTAATTTAATTGGCTTTGGATGCCATGTAAGTTTCATTTTGGTGATCGTATATTTTCACATATACTTTTCACACACAAAATTATTTGTGTATGATATGTCAATTTGATATCATCAATTGATATTAGGTAGCTCTGGAGTTATATAATGATGATGCAACTCATCTCTATGCAATATGGACGGTACAAATTGTTTTTAATCTCATTTTTTAATTTCTTCTAACAATTTAGTGTTTATAAATCTCATAACATAACATTTTCTATAAAATAATATTTTGGTTTACAAGAATAAATTACTTTATCTTATTATTTGTTTAAGGTTAATTATAATAATAATATTTTACTTTCTTCGATATTTTATGTGATGTGTTCAACAATGACAGAAAGATAATTTTAAGAGTACCGGATGCTTCAATTTATTATGTTCGGGTTTTGTTCAAACAAGCAAAGTAAATTACCTTGGTGGAAGTTTTAACAGTACATCTATCTATGGTGGATTGATGAATGAGATCACAATTTCTATTATTCAGGTTATCTCTAAAATTTCTATAATAAGAAAAAAAAAATTATATTAAACTTATTTAATTATTTTTGCAAACAAAAATTTTCAGTAAATATCATGAGCAAATTTGTATGTAATATAGTTCACAAATGTTTCAGGATCCTGTAACAAACAATGAATAATGAAAATGAGAATCTTGAATATTTTCCAGCATCTTTATTCTCCAACATGACATCTGCATATCAAGTAGGGTGGGGCGGTAGAACAACAACTTATTTGGGCGGTTCTAGTCCTCCAATGGGTTCAGGATACTTTCTTGATAATATATTTGATCATGCGTGTTATTTTAGATATATTACATATCAAAATAACTCTAGAAAAAATTTTCCACTTGAAGAATGGTTGACACATAGATTCACAGACAAACCTAATTGTTATGATGTAACATTCTTTGTTGAAAAAAATATAAAACCTCAGGCATAATAAGCTTGAAGAAATGTGTTATAAATAATATATTGAATTAGGTATTGAAAAAACAAATAGATTTAAATTAAAAAGAAAGTACATAATAGCGATGCTATAAATCACTTTGTCGTTTTTTCTAAAAACAAAATAGATTACTTTGTCTTAATTGACACTCGTGATAATGATGAAATTTTTATCTTCCTTCCAATTTTTTTATCTCACTTCCTTGCAACATATTTGACGCAAACATTTCCCCGTTCCATGTACAATCAAAATCATAAATAAAAATAATTTACAAGAAACAAAAAATATTTAATTAAGTTATTGAAGTCAAGTGCTTAACGAATTTTAATTATAGATAGATCGTTCTGGAGAATCCAAATTCAAATCCTAATTGAAATTTGTTATCGATGTTAAGTTCTCGTTGATGAAATATTTTTGATAGAAATCAACTTATAATAATGTCATCAATACAAAGTGAAAGTGATTTTTTTAATGCAATCAATCGAGGAAAAAATGTTATTTCTCTCTTTTAAACATAATGACTTATACTTTGATCACAAAAAATAATTCTAGACAATATTTTTCTTTTGATGTTTATTAATAAACAAATTAAACGGTAGTCTACATATTAGCGTCATCTTATTCTTATTCTTTTTCTACGTCTTTTTTTGTTTTCTCCTAAATCTCTAAATTTTCCATCACAAATAAAAGAAAGAAAAAAGAGAAACGTAGTCTTTTTCCCTTGCTTTTCTTACGTTGTCATCATCACCATCATCGCCAAATTGAATTATAATTTTCTTTCTTTCTGTTTTGCCAAAATTGCTTTCTTAATTTGTGTATTTGCTAAAGTGGTTGACTTTAATTGTGTGGTTTCTTAAGTGGCTAGTAATATGTACTTTAAAATTCGTTATCATCATGAAATGAAACATGCATCTTTGAGGATGCCTCTGTGGCTGGTTAAATCTTGATCATGTAGTTGCTTAGAGCATGCATAACTCGCATATAGTAGGTGGCTCATGTTTGCTTAATTGAATTTACGATTTTTAATTTGTTGTGATGGAACTAATTCTTTACACCAATATTTTGGATACCAAGGATTTGTTGTTTAGTTTTATGATGTTTGCTTGATGTGTGATCGTGGGAGAAAACAATTTTATTTAAAAATAAAGTTTTGTATTAATAAAACCAATCCGGTACATTTTAAAGTTTGTTTAGTTTTTGTCGTTAACTTTAATTAGCAAAGCAGAGGTGGATTTTCCTTACATTAGGAAATAGTTAAATCTTCGTTAAGAAAAAAACCATTTTAAAGTAAAAATTTAGATCAAAATCCAGAGATTTGGTTACTAAATTTTGTATCGAATTAAAAATAATTAAAAATTCTAAGCTATTACTTAATATTAGTGCATGAATCTCAAATTTTATTGACAATAAGTATTTATACATTACATATCAAAATTTCGAAGCATATATAACAAGAATTTAATAATAGAGTAGACCTTTTCAAAAAAACAAATAGAGTTGACAAAATATTATTGGAATGATTACATTTAAATTTGGTTGGTATTTCTCTTTTATTCAAAGGATATTTGATTTGTTACTTTATTACACTTGAAGTATTAGCTCCATGGTAAGAGTATAATCTTATAGTCTTAAGACACCGAGTTTAAATTATTAGAATCGATATGATTTGTAGAACAATTCTCTATCTTGTTTTGATGACAACGAAAGATATTTTGTGGGGATAGTTTAATGCACTAATAATTTAATTGAGTGTGTAGAAAATAAAATAGAAGAAAACAAATGGATTAGAGGAAGCGCCTAGAATCATAGAAAGTTCCCAGGATCAGAGGAAGCGCCCCAGATCAGTGAAAGTGTGCCGATCAGAGAAAGCGCCTCGGATCAAAGGAAATGCGTGCATAAGTAAGCATATTAAGAGGAAACAGAATAATAGGACAGATCAGATGAAAGGAACAACGTGTGCCTTTTAAAGGAGATGCCTCTAAGGATCTTCCTCTATGTGATTGAGTGTAAGGATATTACTCTGGTAATCAGCCTCCAAGGTTTTATCTCTAAAGATAAGACTCTTATAGGATTGGACTTTTTTTGTTTCCATAAAATATTTTGCATTTTGTTCTAGGCCGATGACAAGTCTTACAACCCTAATATACAATAGAGTGGACCAATACAACAGTGTCCCTCACCGATTGATCAAGATGTGGAAGGTTATCAAAGTAGGGTATAATCTACTCAAAACTGGGATTTAGAGTCAAACTACCATGCCAGTTCACATATACCTTTGATCTTAGGTATAGGATGGCCAAGTATAGGATCAAATCACGATGGACCATGATAGCTCACATGTGTCGTCATCCTAGGCCACTTGATGGCCATTCAACAATGATTTTGACTCATAGGTGATTACCATCGTCCCACGCCAAAAGATACACGTGCCCCTAATCAGAGGGTGATTCGAAAATCATGGATCCCTCTCTCTGATTATAATAACGGAATTCCAGAAACCTTAGAAGGATGATATAAAAGGATATTTGAAGGAACATAGATACACAATTATTTTGACCTAAATACCTATCACCCAATGACAAAAAACTGACTCGATCATCGGAGTGTGTGTAATTAAACCACCCGACGAGGAACTTGGAGACACCATCAATGCAATTAAACCGCCTCTCTCTCGGAGCTGAGAGTCTGAGTTCAATGCTAAATACATTCTAAAATCATAATATGTGTATATTATGTCTTAAATTTTTTCTTCTTTGTGATTGGCTAAACAATTTTTCCTCTATTAGACCTTTTATGCGTGTATTTGTATTATATAGGAAAATGTAGTAAATTATGAGTAAAGTTTGTTTTTCTGGGTGTTCATTCCTATTTTTTCAATGGTTGAGCATACATGCCGAAAGATGAAGAAGAAAGAAATGGCGGAAGATCGCAGAAAAAAGAAAAGGTGTTTTCATTATTGTCTTTCCATTTTTCTTTGAAGTAGTTAAAGAAATGTCCGTCTATTGGTTAGTCTTATTTGGATGTATGAGTTCATTCCTAGACAATAGCATGATATTCTAGTAGAGAACAAAATTAAGATTTGAAGTGAAGACTTGAACCTGCAAATATTAAATTTATAGAAAAATATTTGCACATTTTGTATTCAATCTTGTCTTCTTATTATGCCAATTAAGAATTTCTATTTTGTTACACAGAAGTCAAGTGAAAATATATGCAAATTAATACTATTGAAATCATAAGATCGTCACTGTGATAATGTATGATTGTCACGTGCAGACGAACCAAAGTGCAGACGAACCAAAGTCGAACAACTCTAATAAATATTCTTTTAATGTCTTCAAATACAAAATAGTGTCAATTTTGGCCTTATTGTGTGGCCGTTGTATTTAGACAACTAAAAATTTGTATTTAATGCATATGATATGTGTTATTTTTGAGTTTCGAAAAACTGTTTAAAATCACAATTTATGCCACCGAAGATATTACTTGGTTGAGTCGCGGACTAGGTCACTCTCTTTAAGACGTTTCGCGGCACTGCCCAAATTGTGCAAGACAGACTATAAACCACGAAGTCCCCAAGATAAAACAGCCCAGATTCACTGTATCGGAGTTCCACTGCCCTGTAGAAAATCGTTCTAGAATTACACCCTCAATATGGCAGTTAAAGCCACTCTCAATATGACGATAAAGTCATTCGCAATATGGTACTATGACCACTCATAAATCAAAAGAACTACGACATAAAAACTGCTCTAAAAACGAAGGAACTACGGCATAACAACCGTTCTAAAAACGAAGGGACTACGGCATAACAACCGCTCTAAAAACCGAAGGGACTACGGCATAACAACCGCTCTAAAAACCGAAGGGACTGCGGCATAATAACCGCTCTAAAAGCTGAAGGGACTGCGACATAATAACCGCTCTAAAAACCGAAGGGACTGCGACATAATAACCGCTCAAAAAACCGAATGGACTGTGGCATAACAACAGCTCTAAAAACCGAAGGGACTGCGGCATAACTACCGCTCTAAAAACTGAAGGGACTGCGGCATAACAACCACTCTAAAAACCGAAGGGACAGAAAGAAAGGGGAGAAGTGGCTCGAAATTAGGCGAGCAGAATAAAAGAGAAAAAAGAGAAAGTTGGGAAAAGCATCCAACTTTGGTGTGTTTTTCACAATAAATTGAAACTCATTATATAGTGATGGAAGCAAACTCACAATTGATTTCTAAGCAATGTGGGACTTTGGCATACTCAAAATAGGAGAGTTTTCTAATGTAGGAGTTCAAAAAAAATTCTTTCCAATGTGGGACTTGAATTTTAAAAAACATGTTTCTTTCCACTTGAATTTATAAAAACAAATTCTTTCCAATGTGGGACTTCAACAAAATATTATTATTTATTTATTTTTTTCAATTCACATAATAACATATTATGTTCCAACAATCCCCCACTTGAATTTAAAAAAGTGTTTCTGAAATAGCGTCAAACGCTTCTATAATATCGTGCATAAACAAATGTGTCTCTTGACTTGAACCTTTGCATAGTAAGTAAGATTCAGATTCAACAAGAGTGACTCGTATTCTTGAACTCTATCTCTGACATCAAACCCACACACAACATTTTCATAAAGTGTATTCTCAAAAGCCCGTGCATTAATGGCCCTGCACGTGTATCCCAGTATAGTGAACGCTCTAGGAATTCTGCCTCAAAATTCCATAGGAAGCGGCCTCACTTCCACATTCACATAGGTGAGTCTATCAAGAGTACTCCTTTAGCTAGGTACTCCGTCCACATAAAGTATAGATCTCATTAAGAGTTTTTATTACCTCATCCTATTATCGCTTCAGGAATCATGCTTCTCTGATTTATAATAGCATGTTCATCTCATATCACTTCACAACTTGTTATTACCCATTGAACCTAATTCTTGGGATCTCCAGTCTTTTAGGTCGGGTTACCATCATGGGTGACTCTATAGGCATTAGTCCTATCCTTTTGGGTTTATTTAGGACTTTATCCTATTATGTCTCTGTCATATTCTGTCAATCAAACGGACCCATATTGTGAAACTTATAAACATGATTTGAAATTGAAATTTTTTTGACACAATTTGTAATTTGTAATTGTAATTAAAATGATTTGAATATAATGTGAAATGCAGTTAAAAACATTGATATGATACCTTATAATTTTACTTTCCAACATATTTCATTATATTAAAATTAAGTTTTCAATTCAATCAATATGCAAACACTTGATTTCTTATCGGTTTTCACTGATTTGGTTTCAAATATATATTCAAATGGGGAAACGAACAATTTTTATTCAAATATATTAATATGCACACAAAAACCGTTTATTGCTCATAAATGTGAACGCCTCAAATTTTAATTTAAGCAATTCAAATTACATTGTTCATATTTTATGTCAGTTAAATAAATCCAAGAAATTAATTGTTAAGATAATTAAAAATATATACGCAATCAAAATAAAAAATTATTTCATATATATGACCTTAAATATTTTATCAAAATTTGGTGAAAATATTATAGCTATTTCCCATGCATCATATATATAAAAAGAGACGACACTAAACTATGATTCATCGTTAAGTCATTTTTTTTTACAAGATATATTCTAAAATATGATCAATATATTGTTGTTTTTCTTGTGTTTGGTGGCTAGCATTACTGGTCATCGATTTGATGGTATAGTGGATGATTTGGAAATAGAGAAAGAGTTGAAAGTGACTAATAAGTCTCCTGTCAAGAGTATTCATGTATTTCACACTTTTATTATATATCTTTGTATTATTTTTCTTGTTCGATTATGCTTCTTTTTGTTAAACTTGATCTTACTAAATTTTCCTATCTTTCATTTTGGTCTCTATAGACAAAATTTGGATACATCGTTGATTACATTGATATTAATAAGCAACCAGCCTTTGGTCATCCTTTGCTAATGAATCATAAGTTGTAAGTATGAATCAAATTTTAATGAAAAGAAATATGAATAAACTTTAATTGTCTTCTAATGTTAATTTTTTTGTTTGTGTAACCTTAGAGAAAACTCAGTTTTCAAAATGAAATTCAAAAAGCTAGTGTGAAGAGTTCATCAAATAAGGCAATATTGGGGCTTACAAAGGACCAATGTCCAATAGGAACTGTTCCTATTAGAAGGACACCTAAGGAAGATCTCATCCGAGGCAAATCATTTTTTTAATAATTTTATATTTGAGAATTCTCCCTGTAATAATGTAAGTTTTTCTTTTATCCCTATCAATTTTAAATCTTTCACATTTTTGTTTTCAACTATAGAGTAATTATATGATCAATCTATTTTATTTATAGGTTGCACATGTTTCTCTCAGAACAGTAAATCCTCTATGGTTTTCTTATTTTGGATTTAGTGGATCAAATAGCATTTATGTTATTTTTTGAGTTTTGAAAACTGTTTAAAAATCACAATTTATGCGACCGAAGATATTACTAAACTGAGTCGCGGACTAGGTCGCTCTCTTTAAGACATTTCGCGGCACCGTAGAAATCTGTTCTAGAATTACACCCTCAATATGGCGGTTAAAGCCACTATCAATATGACGATTAAAGTCACTCGCAATATGTTACAATGACCACTCATAAATCAAAAGGACTACAGTACAAAAACCGCTCATAGTGGTATTAGAATCACTAGAAATCGAAGGAACTACGGCATAACAATCGCTTTAAAGCAAAGGAACTACGACATAAAAACTGCTCTAAAAATGAAGGGACAACGGCATAACAACCGCTCTAAAAACGAAGGGACTACTGCATAACAACCGCTCTAAAAACAAAGGGACTGCGACATAACAACCGCTCTAAAAATCGAAGGGACTGCGGCATAACAACCTCTTTAAAAATTGAAGTGACAGAAAGAAATGGGAGAAGTGGCTCGAAAATTAGGCGAGCAGAATAAAAGAGATTGAAAAGATAAAGTTGGGAAAGGCATCCAACTTTGGTGTGCTTTTCACAATAGTTTGAAACTCATTATATAGTGATGGAAGCAAACTCACATATGATTTCTAACCAATGTGGAACTTTGGCATATTAAGAGTTGAAAACCACTCAAAATATGAGAGTATTCCAATGTGGGACTTGAATTTTAAAAAACATGTTTCTTTCCACTTGAATTTACAAAAACAAATTCATTCCAATGTGGGACTTCAACAAATTTTTAAATTCACACAATAACATACTCTATGTTCCAACAATCCCCCACTTGAATTTAAAAGAATGTTTCTGAAATAGCGTCAAACGCTTCTTTAAGATTGTGCATAAACAAATGTGTCTCTTGACTTGAACCTTTGCATAGTAAGTAAGATTCAGATTCAACAAGAGTGACTCGTAGTCTTTAACTCTATCTCTAACATCAAACCCACACACAACCTTTTCAATGGGTGTATTCTAAAAAGCATGTGCATTAATGGCCCTGCACGTCTAACCCAATATAGTGAACACTCTAAGAATTCTGCCTCAAAATTCCATAGGAAGCGGCCCCACTTTCACATTCACATAAGTGAGTCTATCAAGAGTGCTCCTGTAGCTAGGTACTCCACTCCACATAGAGTATAGATCTCATTAAGAGTTTCTATTACCTCAACCTATCATCACTTCATGAATCATGCTTCTCTGATTTATAATAGCATGTTCATCTCATATCACTTCACAACTTGTTATTACCCATTGAACCTAATTCTTGGGATCTCTAGTCTTTTAGGTCGGGTTACCATCATGAGTGACTCTATAGGCATTAGTCTCATTCTTTTGGATGTATTTATGACTTTCTCTTTAGCTAATCCTTTCGTCAAAGGATCTGCCAAATTTTCATCAGTGCATTCATGATCCACTATAACAACTCCTTTAGAAAGTAACTCTCTAACAGCGTTGTGCTTACGAAGAATTTGTCGTCTCTTATCGTTGTAATAACAATTCTCAATCTTCACAATAGTTGCGGTACTATCGCAGCGGATCAACACATATGTCATAGGTTTTTCCCATAAAGGGATCTCATCTAGCAAACATCTTAACCAGCTTGCTTCTTCACTAGTAGTAGCTAATGCTATCATTTCAGACTCGATAGTGGACTGAGCCAATATCGTCTGTTCTTCGATTTCCAAGATACAACACCACTAGCTATACTAAGATATAGCCACTGGTTGTTTTAGAGTCATCTGATAAAATGTTCCAATCAGTAACACTGTATCTTTCAAGGACAGCAGGAAATCTTTGATAATGTAATCCGAGACTCATGGTCCTTTTTAGGTATCTCATGATTCTTTCGATAGCATGCCAATGCTCCATACTAGGTCTACTAGTAAACCTACACAACAGTCCCACGACGTAGGCAATGTCGGGTCTAGTACAATCAATGGCATACGTGAGGCTGCCAGTGATGCTCGCATATTCAGTTTGTCTAACACTTTCACCAATGTTCTTGAAAAGTTTCACACTTGGATCAAATGGTGTGCAAGCAGGTTTACAGTCAAAGTATTTATATTTCTTTAGGATCTTTTCAGTATAGTGAGACTGATCCAAAGAAATTCCATTTTATGACCTAGTAATCTTGATTTCAAGGATTACATTTGCTTCTCCGAGGTCTTTCATATCAAAGTTGTTACACAACAATGATTTCATAATATTTACAGCATGAAAGTTTGAATCAAAATATGAGTAGGTCGTCTACATAGAGACATATAAATAGTGCAAATGTCATTTTTAGATTTGTAATAAATACATTTGTCATTTTCATTCGCTTTAAACTCATTCGACATAATCAAGTTATCAAATTTTTCATGCCATTTCTTAGGTACTTGTTTAAGCCATATATTCGGGTCCATAATATTTAGCAACTCTTACTCCTTCGAGTTTCTGCTTCGCCTTGTTTGTTGCATTTAGTGCTTCTTGGAACAGGAACGTGACTAGGTTCATTGCCCCCACTGTTTCTCGATTTGAAAAGGAATTTATTTTCAAAGAAGTCAACATCATTTGATTCTATGATTACTTTCGCATTTAGGTCATAAAACCTATACGCTTTGTTCTTTACTGCATACCCAATAAATACACATTCATAGGCTCTACTTGCGAGTTTAATTCACTTGGGATCGGGGATTCTGACATAAGCCAGACAACCCCAAGTTTGAAAGACAAGTTGGGTTGTCTTTTCTTCATTATCTCATAAGGAGATATTTTGTTTTTAGATTTAGGAACTCTATTCAAAACATAACATATATGCAATATATATTTCTCACACCAATAAGTTACAGCAATATAGTTAAGCATACTAGCAACAACTAGTTCAATAAGAGTTCTATTCTTTTTCAACTTTACCATCCATTTCAAGCAGTTATGGTGCAGTTGTTCCAAGTATAATTCCAGACAATTTATAAAATACATTAAACAAACTAGAATCATACTTAGAACCTCTTAATCTTTCTACTAAATTGATTTTCAATTTCAGTTACAAAGATCCTTAACATGTCAAGCGTTTCACTTTTATTTTTCATTTCTTGTTAACATCCCATCAAGTTCACATATATCATAGTGTAATAAATTTAAAGACTCAGGTTCTCTAACTACAGATTTATGTGAACTCCTTTTTATTTTAGCTTAACTACAAAAATTACATTTTTCAAAATCATTCACAGATAACTTTGGAATTAAACCTAAGTTACTTAAGTTTGAAATCAAATGTGTTCACATCACATAGTCTAGCATGTCAAAAATTAAAATCATACAACACTTAAGCAGAAGGAGATATTTTATTGATTTCAATATTCAAACAGAATGAGACATATTAAATTTCAACATTTAATTTAAATATGTCATGAGTGGCGTACCTTAATAGATGATCTCATTAGTTATCTTCAGCCTCCACGGATCTGTCATCGGTCATCTAATACTCTGATACTTGAGGTAGTAGCTTATAGTATTGTTGCATTGTAGTAGGTATACAGCTCATCAGCAAGTCCATTAGGAATATACTTCTTATCATTATTCTCCCATGGGTTAACTCTCCAACTTCCTTATCATTTTCTGTTTGCCTCAAACTGAAACAATTTATTGAAATCAAAGGCAACATAACACAATCCAGTAATATCTTTGGTTGACATGGCAGAACGAAACGTCTTAAAATTGTTAATTTTTTAGTTTTGAAAACTGTTTAAAAATCACAATTTATGCCACCGAATATATTACTGGGTTGATTCGCGGACTAGGTCGCTCTCATTAAGACGTTTCGCGGCACTGCCCAAATTGTGCAAGGCAGACTATCAACCACAAAGTCCCTAGAATAAAACAGCTCATAAATCAAAAGGACTACAGTACAAAAACCGTTCATAGTGGTATTAGAACCACTAGAATCGATGGAACTACGACATAACAACCGCTCTAAAGCAAAGGGACTACGGCATAAAAATAGCTCTAAAAATGAAAGGACTACGGCATAACAATCGCTCTAAAAACAAAGTGACTACGACATAACAACCGCTCTAATAATAAAGGGACCGCGGCATAACATCCGCTCTAAAAATCAAAGGAACTGCAGCATAACAGCCGCTCTAAAAATCGAAGGGACAAAAAGAAATGAGAGAAGTGACTCTAAAATTAGGCGAGCAGAATAAATGAGAGAGAAAAGAGAAAGTTGGGAAATGCATCCAACTTTGGTGTGCTTTTCACAATAGTTTGAAACTCATTATATAGTGATGGAAACAAACTCACATATGATTTCTAACCAATGTGGGATCATCAGTTGATATTTGGTGGCTCCGGAGTTATATAATGATGATGCAACTCATCTCTATGCAATATGGACGGTACAAATTGTGTTTAACCTCATTTTTTAATTTCTTCTAACAATTTAGGGTTTGTAAACCTCATAACATAACTTTTTCAATAAAATAATATTTTGGTTTACAAGAATAAATTACTATTTTTTTATCTTATTATTCATTAAAGGTTAATTGTCAAAAGAATATTTTACTTTCTTCGATATTTTATGTGATGTGTTCAACAATTACAGAAAGATAATTTTAAGAGTAACGGATGCTTCAATT
Organism: Cicer chorassanicum; assembly: GCA_037974735.1. NCBI lineage: Eukaryota > Viridiplantae > Streptophyta > Magnoliopsida > Fabales > Fabaceae > Cicer > Cicer chorassanicum. Next base: position 38,542,213 of record JBBPBP010009778.1, on the reverse strand, counting down.
TATTATGTTCGAGTTTTGTTCAAACAAGCAAAGTAAATTACCTTGGTGGAAGTTTTAACAGTACATCTATCTATGGTGGAATGATGATTGAGATCACAATTTCTATTACTCAGGTTATCTCTAAAATTTCTATAATAAAAAAAAATTATATTAAACTTATTTAATTATTTTTGCAAACATAAATTTTTAGTAAATATCATGAGCTAATTTGTATGTAATATAGCTCACAAATGTTTCCAGGATCCTATAACAAACAATTGGTGGCAGAATAATGAAAATGAGAATCTTGGATCTTTATTCTCCAACATGACATCTGCAGATCAAGTAGGGTGGGGAGGTAGAACAACAACTTCTTTGGGCGGTACTAGTCCTCCAATGGGTTCAGGATACTTTCCTGATAATATATTTGATCATGTGTGTTATTTTAGATATATTACATATCAAAATAACTCTAGAAAAAAAATTTCACCTGAAGAATGGTTGACAAAAAAGAATTCAAGATAATATTTTTCTTGTGATGTTTATTTATAAACAAATTAAACGGTAGTCTACATATTAGCGTCTTCTTATTCTTATTCTTTTTCTACGTCTTTTTTTGTTTTCTCCTAAATCTCTAAATTTTCCATCGCAAATAAAAGAAAGAAAAGAAAATAAAAGAGAAACATAGTCTTTTTCACTTGCTTTTCTTAAGTCATCATCATCACCATCATCGCCAAATTGAATTTCAATTTTCTTTCTTCTTGTTTTGCCAAAATTGCTTTCTTAATTTGTGTATTTGCTAAAGTGGTTGACTTTAGTTGTGTGATTTCCTAAGTGGCTAGTAATATGTACTTTAAAATTCGTTATCATCATGAAATGAAACATGTATCTTTGTGAACGTCTCTGTGGCTGGTTAAATCTTGATCATGTATTTGCTTGGAGCATGCATAACTCGCATATAGTTATATTTTAACTTGATTATGTGTTTCTGAGGTGGCTCAAGTTTGCTTAATTTATTTTACGATTTTTAATTTGTTGTGATGGAACTAATTCTTTACACCAACATTTTAGGTACTAAGGATTTGTTGTTTAGTTTTATGATGTTTGCTTGATGTGTGATCGTGGGAGAAAACAATTTTATTTAAAAATAAAATTTTGTATTAATAAAACCGATCCGGTACATTTTAAAGTTTATTTATTTTTTGTCATTAACTTTAATTAGCAAAGCAAAGGTGGACTTTCCTTCCGTTAGGAAATAATTAAATCGTCGTTAAGAAAAAAAAACATTTTAAAGTAAAAATTTGGATCAAAATCAAGAGATTTGGTTACTAAAATTTGTAAATCGAATTAAAAATACTTAAAAATTCTAAGCTATTACTTAATAATAATGCATGAATCTGAAATTTAATTGACACTAAGTAGTTATAGATTACATATCAAAATTTCGAAGCATATAAAACAAGAATATAATAATAGAGTAGACCTTTTCGAAAAACAAATAGAGTTGACAAAATATTATTGGAATGATTACATTTAAATTTGGTTGGTATTTCTCTTTTATTCAAAGGATATTTGATTTGTTACTTTATTACACTTGAAGTGTTAGCTCCATGGTAAGAGCATAGTCTTGTAGTCTCAAGATACTGAGTTTAAATTGTTAGAACCTATATGATTTGTAGAACAATTCTCTATCTTGTTTTGATGACAATAAAAGATATTTTGTGGGGATAGTTTAATGCACTAATAATTTAATTGAGTGTGTAGAAAATAAATTAGAAAAAAATAAATGGATTAGAGGAAACGCCCATAATCATAGAAAGTTCCCAGGATCAGAGGAAGCGCCCTTGATCAATGAAAGTGTGTCGATCAGAGAAAGCGTCTCGGATCAAAGGAAACGTGTCCATTAGAGGAAGCAAGCATATTAAGATGAAACAAAATAAAAGGACATATCAGAGGAAAGGAACAACGTGTGCCTTCTAAAGGAGACGCCTCTAAGGATCTTCCTCTATGTGACTCAGTGTAAGGATATAACTCTAGTAATCAGCCTCTAAGGTTTTACTCTAAAGATAAGACTCTTATAGGATTGGACTTTTGTTTCCATAAAATATTTTGCATTTTGTTCTAGGCCGATGACAAGTCTTACAGCCCTAATATACAATAGAGTGGACCAATACAACAGTGTCCCTTTGATCTTAGGTATAGGATGGCCGAGTATAGGATCAAATCACGATGGACCATGATAGCTCACCTGTGTCGTCATCCTAGGCCACTTGATGGCCATTCACTAATGATTTCGACTCATAGGTGGTTACCATCGTCCCACGCCAAAAGATACATGTGTCCCTAATTAGAGGGTGATTCGAAAATCATGGATTCCTCTCTCTGATTATAATAATAGAATTCCAGAAACCTTAGAAGGATGATATAAAAGGATACCTGAAGGAACATAGATACACAATTATTTTGACCTAAATACCTATAACTCAATGACAAAAACTGACTTTATCTTCGGAGTGTGTGCAATTAAACTACCCGATGAGGAACTTGGAGACACCATCAACGCAATTAAATTGCATCTCTCTCGGAGCTGAGAGTCTGAGTTCAATGCTAAATACATTCTAAAATCATAATATGTGTATATTATGTCTTAAATTTTTTCTTCTTTGTGATTGGCTAAAGAATTTTTCCTTTATTAAACCTTATATGCGTGTATTTTTATTATATAGGAAAATGTAGTTAATTATGAGTAAAGTTTGTTTTTCTGGATGTTCATTCCTATTTTTTCAATGGTTGAGCATACATGCCGAAAGATGAAGAAGAAAGAAAAGGCAGAAGATCGAAGAAAAAAGAAAAGGTGTTTTCATTTTTGCTTTCAATTTTTCTTTGAAGTAGTTAAAAAAATGTTCGTCTATTGGTTAGTCTTCTTTGGATGTATGAGTTCATTCCTAGACAATAGCATGATATTTTAGTAGAGAACAAAATTAACATTTGAAGTGAAGACTTGAACCTGCAAATATTAAATTTATAGAAAAATATTTGCACATTCCGTATTCAATATTTGTTTTCTTATTAGGCCAATTAAGACTTTCTATTTTGTTACACAGAAGTCAAGTGAAAATATATGCAAATTAATAATATTGAAATCATAAGATTGTGACGTGATATTTGATGATTGTCATGTGCAGACGAATCAAAGTCGAACAACTCTAATAAATATTCTTTTAATGTCTTCAAATACAAAATAGTGTCAATTTTGGCTTTATTGGGTGGCCATTGTATACAGACAACTAAAAACTTGTATTTAATGCGCATGATATGATATAGACAAGTGATAGCGTTTCAGTAAGTGTACTGAATTGTTGCAAGTAATAATAAAACGGTAGTACCGAGTGTTGAACTCAAGGATTGCGTTTTAGTATTGAATTATATTTAATTACTAAATTGAACAAAAAGTCGCAAATTGATTGAAGTAATATTTAAAATTAACAACAGTAATAAAATTGATCCTTTATAATGAGAAAAATGTCAGAAATGAGTTTCACTTCGAATTCAACTTTGGTGTCTAATTTGATCGTAGTTATTGAATTCCTTTATTGATTTATTACGGAATTCTCTTTATTGTTCTTGCCCTAATGTCTTAGTGACAGAACCTTTAATTCAAAAGTAACCCCTAATTCCTTAGTGGATTTAAGATTAGAATTAAGTTTTACCGTACATCAATTCTCTTGTTAAATTATTGTCTTTGCAACTAATTTAATTGGTTTCATGACCTGCATCTATTCTTAGACTACAAATTTATGAATTTCTCATCTCAAGCATTCGTAAAGTCCACTTCCTTTTCAAAATACGAATCGTAGAACATTTTAATGGTTATCAAGCAATAAAAAGCATTAAGCACAGAGATGAGAAAAATAATTCAATAAACTCATTCATATAACTAGAAATCAAATCAGAAAAATAAGGGTTTCATCTTGTTACACTCATCCCTAACAAATATGGTTTAGTTACTCATGACAGAGATACAAAAGATAGGGATTAAAGAATAATTACAAGAATGATTCATAAATGATTCTTGATAAAACTTCTCCAATGATGTTAGAAACGGTTGTCTTTGAGTTTCTCTTCTAGGGCACAAGTCTGCCCATTTCCCAATAGTCAAAAAAATCCCTAAAAAGTGAGAAAACGAGTTTTAAAGTGTTCTTCTGCGCGTCACGCGCTTCAGGCGCGCAACGACAGTGTCATCAGCGTGAAATGTGCTTCGAGTGCGCTTTGGGCGTGCTTCCAGCGCACACCATCTTCTGCCTGGCGTTTAGTGCATTTTTCTCCTATTTTGAGTTCAAATGTGGTTTTGATGTCTTCATGAAAGTTGTAGCTATGGATCATAGATTACATTTGCACTTGGTTTGACTCCAATTGGATATCTACAACTCCAGATATGACTGAAATACTCCACATAGGTCATGTTGATTTCTCACCAAAATTCAACACTGCACTAAAACAAAGAAACAACGCAAAACTATGAAAAATATCTACCTACTTAATCAAGGAAATAAGAACATAAATATTTCATTAAATCAAAGAACTAAGATCAACAAAATATATCAAATAACTCCTTAAATTAACTAATGAATGAAAGATAAATAAGATTAAAAACAATGAAAAATATGCATATGATGAAGAGTTATCACAACCCCAAACTTAATCTATTGCTTGTCCCCAAGCAATAATTAATTTCAGATTTAGTACAGTTAAAATCAAACTTAAACCCAATTTCTCAAATCAAATCAAACTCAATTCTGAAAGTTCCAGCTACTACAAAACATTCATCATGTTTCATGGTTGCTGACAAAAAAACAACACAATTTATACATTTTAGAATTCATTCATCAAGTTCAACTCTCTTTTCACACAATCTCACCAAAATTTCTCTCAAGTGTTTAGCAAGTGTTATGAATTTATCACTCAAATCTTAGAACCTGTATCACGCTAGTTACAATGCAACACAATGCAACAAACACATACACTTTTGGAGGACTTTCAGGTTGTAATGGGGCATAGGTAAGCGTAGGACATTTTGAAATAGTAGGTTTTACTACTTGTAATGTGGCTAGTAACCGAAATAAAAGGACAAGGCTCAAAGGGGCTAACAAAGGATAAAATTTGCATATGGTAGTTAGAAAGGCTCAAACGACCAAACAAAATTGCCTCAGTGTATGCATAAATCACAAGTGATGTAAGTCACAATTAGTGCAAGTTCGAAAGGGATAACACATGTCTAGATAATCACACAACAAAGAATTAAAGTGTTTAGGCCAAAAAGCAAACAGCTAGGATAATAAGAGAGAGTATGAACTATCAAAATAATGCCAAACATGTAACTGAAAAGTTTAAATTTTTTAAAAAAAAAAATTGGTGGCAAGTTAGACTTCTACAACCACAAAGTAATCAACAATGTATGCATTAGTGAAACTCGTCGAATTGAGCAATGACATGAACCAAGAAATAGAATTTAACTTTCAAAATCCCAAACAAAAGCTTAAGATCAACTTCAAATTGTTAAAAAATCTTCATCATAGTGCACATTATCACACAATCAAAAAGAAACAAATTCAAATAACGAAAATAAGATTGCAAAAATAAAAGTTACCTCTACCTATGGGTTGCCTACCACGAAGCGCTTCTTTATGGTCATTAGCTTGATGTCTCAATCATTGTCAAGGTGTATTATATGACAGGAAGAACACATCATCCTTCTTCTTCTTTTTGTTTGGTAGAAATTCCATTAACTTGAGAAATAAATGATGTTTCTTCCATGTCCTTCTCAATTGGACATTTATGAACAAGGCATAGATTGAGTCTCGAACTTCATCAATCTCTTTTTTTTCTTATCCTCGTTCATCTTTTCCTCTTGCTTATCTTCTTCTACCACAACAATGAAATCATCGTCAATCTTCAACTTCTCCTCCATCTTCTCAAACTTAACCACTTACTCAAATAACCTCTCACATTGACTTCCAAATCTTTCAATTGAAACCATGTTATTCTTCATGAATTCAATCAAAACGTCCATAATGTGAAAGTCTTTGTCATCTGATTCTTTGGATAGAATTTTAGGAGGTAGAATTTGTTCCCAATTCATATTTTTAATATAACACTCGTCGTTTTATGCATCTTTGACCAAAAAATCTTCATATTCTATTAGTTCGACAAAGTCATCAAAACAAGTTCCATTCCTATGTCCTTCTCCGCAAAAGTCACACTTAAGAGTCCGCATCTGAGTGATCTGAGGGTGATGTTTTAAAAATGTATCTCTCAAGATGTGTCCGTCAATCATGCGACATATACCAGATATAAAACAAGTATCACACTCTTCATATAATTGTAGTAGAATATCATCATTATAATCTACCATGCTCTACAGAGAATAGTTATCTCAAACAAAGAAAAGACAAACCACTAGCACATGACATTAGCAAGCTCAACGAATAAAAATAAAAGAAAACAGTTTTTTTTTTCAAAATTTAAAATAAAATAAAAGCAAAAATCTTATTGCAGAGCAAAAAATTTCAATTAAGTAAATAAATTAGATTCAATAGTGATATGGCAATCCCCAGCAATGGCGCCAAAAACTTGATAGTGTTTCAGCAAGTGTACTGAATCATTGCAAGTAATAATAAAATGATAGTACCGAGTGTCGAACTCAAGAATTGCGTTTTACTATTGAATTATATTTAATTACTAAATTGAACAAAAAGTTCCCAAATTGATTGAAGTAATATTTAAAATTAACAACAGTAATAAAATTGATCCTTTATAATGAGAAAAATGTCAGGGATGAGTTTCACTTCGAATCCAACCTTGGTGTCTAATTTGATCCTAGTTACTGAATTCCTTTATTGATTTATTACCAAATTCTCTTTATTATTCTTGCTCTAATATGTTAGTGATAGAACCTTTAATTCCAAAGTAACCCATAATTCCTTAGTGGATTTAAGATTAGAATTAAGCCTTACCGTACAGCAATTCTCTTGTTAAACTATTGTCTTCGCAATTAATTTAATTGGTTTCATGACCTGCATCTATCCCTAGACTACAAATTCATGAATTTCTCATCTCAAGCATTCGTAAAGTCCACTTCCGTTTCAAAATACGAATCGTAGAACATTTTAATGTTGATCAAGCAATAAAAAGCATTAAGCACAGAGATGAGAAAAATAATTCAATAAACTCATGCATATAACTAGAAATCAAATCAAAAAAAAATAAGGGTTTCATCTTGTTACACTCATCCCTAACAAATAGGGTTTAGTTACTCATGACAAAGATACAAAAGATAGGGATTAAAGAAGAATTACAAGAATGATTCATGTATGATTCTTGATAAAACTGCGTTAATGATGTTAGAAACGGTCGTCTTTGAGTTTCTCCACTAGGGCACAAGTCTCCCCACTTCCCAATAGTAAAAAAGATCCCTAAAAAGTTAGAAAAACGAGTTTTAAAGTGTTCTTCTGCGCGTCATGCGCTTCAGGCGTGCAACAATGGTGGCATCAGCGCGAAATGCTCTTCGGGGGCACTTCCAGCGCACAACATCTTCTGCCTGGCGTTTAGTGCATTTATCTCCTATTTTGAATTCGAATTTGGTTTTTCTGTCTACATGAAAGTTGTAGCTATGGACCTTAGCTTTCAGTTGCACTTGGTTTGACTCCAATTGAATATCTACACCTCCAGATATGGCTGCAATACTCCATATAGGTCATGTTGATTTCTCACCAAAATTCAGCACTGCACTAAAACAAAGAAACAACGCAAAACTTCGAAAAATATCTTCTTAATCAAGGAAATAAGAACATAAATATTTCATTAAATATAAGAACTAAAATCAACAAAATATATTAAATAACTCCTTAAATTAACTAATGAATGAAAGATATATAAGACTAAAAACAATGAAAAATATGCATATGATGAAGGTCATCAACATGATAAAATATAAAGTTGGATAAAGATATGATAATATAATGACATGATAAACATTATCATATCATGTGTTTGATACACAGATGTTAATCAATAAGATAACTTTTTATTGTGTCATGTATTTGATATACACCTCATCTCGACATGATATAATATATATATATATATATATATATATATATAT
>JBBPBP010009778.1:38521872-38532766 GCA_037974735.1 Cicer chorassanicum | reverse complement strand
ATATATATATATATATATATATATATATATATATATATATATATATATATATATATATATATAGACATATATATTATGAAACATATAAACTTGATTTGAAATTTGAAATTTTTTTGATAAATTTTGTAATTTGTAATTGAAATTAAAATGATTCGAATGTGATGTGAAATGCAGTTAAAAAACATTGATTTGAATATACTCTTTATCCTATTTTGTCTTTATCGTGCTCTTTATTCTATAATCCTATTATGTCTCTGTCATATTTTGTCAATCAAACGGACTCATATTGTGAAATTTATAAACATGATTTGAAATTTGAAATTTTTTTGACACATTTTGTAATTTGTAATTGTAATGAAAATGATTTGAATATGATGTGAAATGCAGTTAAGAACATTGATATGATACCTTATATTTTTCCTTTCTAACATTTTTCATTATATTAAACTTTAATTTTCAATTGATTCAATATGCAAACACTTGATTTCTTATCAGTTTTCACTGAACAATTTTATTCAAAAATATTAATATATGCACACAAAAACCGTTCATTGCTCATAAATGTGAACGCCTCAAATTTCCATTTAAGCAATTCAAATTACATTGTTAATATTTTATGTCAGTTAAATAAATCCAAGAAATTAATTGTTAAGATAATTAAAAATATGTACGCAATCAAAATAAAAAATTATTTCATATTTATGACCTTAAGTATTTTATCAAAATTTGGTGCTAATATTATAGCTATTTCCCTTGCATCATATATATAAAAAGAGACCACACTAACAAGATACATTCTAAAAATATGATCAATATATGGTTGCTTTTCTTGTGTTTGGTGGCTAGCATTACTGGTCATCGATTTGATGGTATAGTGAATGATTTGGAAATAGAGAAAAAGTTGAAACTGTAAGGGTTTGTTTGATTGTGTTTTAGTTTTTAGTTTTTGAAAACTATTTTATAAATAAATTTTACAAAATTGTTTTTAAAAATAAAATTTTAAAAAAATATATTTGACAACTCTAATTTTTTAAAACAATTTTTTATTAGAGAATTTAAAAAATTGATAAATAAAAAATAAAACACCATTTATCTATTTTGTTTTTTTAGTTTTAAAAAGTATAATATTAAAAATAGTTTTACAAAACAGTTTTTAAAAATCAGTAATCCAAACAAGTTTTTTAGTTTTTAAATTTTAAAATACTAAAATAGAGTTTTTTTGGATGTGAATCAAACAAGGCCTAAGTCTCTTGTCAAGAGTATTCATGTATTTCACACTTTTATTATATATCTTTGTATTCTTTTTCTTGTTTGATTATGCTTTTTTGTTAAACTTGATCTTACTAAATTTTCCTATGTTTGATTTTGGTCTCTATAGACAAAATTTGGATACATTGTTGATTGCATTGATATTAATAAGCAATCAGCTTTTGATCATCATTTGCTAATGAATCATAAGTTGCAGATATGAATCATATTTTAATGACAAGAAATATGAATAAACTTTAATTTTCTTCCAATGTTAATTTTTTTTTACCTATATGAAAACCCAATTTTTAAAATGAAATTCAAAATGCCAGTGTGAAGAGTTCATCAAATAAGGCAATATTTGGGCTTACAAAGGACCCATGTCCAATAGGAACCGTTCCTATTAGAAGGACAACTAAGGAAGATCTCATCCGAGGCAAATTATTTTTTAATAATTTTATATTTGAGAATTCTCCCGGTAATCATGTAAGTTTCTCTTTTATCCCAATCAGTTTTAAATGCTTTCACTTATTTTTTCAACTATAGAGTAATTATATGATCAATCTATTTTATTTATAGGTTGCACATGTTTCTCTCATAACAGTAAATCCTCTATGGTTTTCTTATTTTGGAGTTAGTGGATCAAATAGCATTTATAATGTAAAAGTTGAAAGGAACCAATCAAGTTCCTCAATTATGTGGGTTCGAAATGGAGCTATAGATGACACTAATTTAATTGGCTTTGGATGGCATGTAAGTTTCATTTTGGTGATTGTATATTTTCACATATACTTTTCACACACAAAATTATTTGTGTATGATATGTCAATTTGATATCATCAATTGATATAAGGTGGCTCCGGAGTTATATGATGATGATGCAACTCATCTCTATGCAATATGGACGGTCCAAATTGTTTTTAATCTCATTTTTTAATTTTTTTCTAACAATTTAAAGTTTATAAACCTCATAACATAACTTTTTCAATAAAATAATATTTTGGTTTACAAGAATAAATTACTATTTTTTTAATCTTATTATTCATTTAAGGTTAATTATAATAATAATATTTTACTTTCTTCGATATTTTATGTGATGTGTTCAACAATAATAGAAAGATAATTTTAAGAGTACCGGGTGCTTCAATTTATTATGTTCGTGTTTTGTTCAAACAAGCAAAGTAAATTACCTTGGTGGAAGTTTTAAGAGTACATCTATCTATGGTGGAATGATGAGTGAGATCACAATTTCTATTATTCAGGTTATCTCTAAAATTTCTATAATAAAAAAAAATAAAATTATTTTAAACTTATTTAATTATTTTTGCAAACATAAATTTTCAGTAAATATCATGAGCAAATTTGTATGTAATATAGTTGACAAATGTTTCCAGGATCCTATAACAAACAATTGGTGGCTGAATAATGAAAATGAGAATCTTAGATATTTTCAAGCATCTTTATTCTCCAACATGATATCTGCAGAACAAGTAGGGTGGGGCGGTAGAACAACAACTTCTTAGGGCAGTTTTAGTCCTCCAATGGGTTTAGAATAATTTCCTGATAATATATTTGATCATGCGTGTTATTTTAGATACAGTACATATCAAAATAACTCTAGAAAAAATTTTCCACCTGAAAAATGGTTGACACATAGATTCACAGACAAACCTAATTGTTTTGATGTTACATTCTCTGGTGGTAGAGAAGGAGAGATTGGAGATGCGGCCCTCTAATTTGGAGGACACGGTGGTAATTGTGGTGATTAATTCATTTTATAAGACTTTTAAATTTTTATTAAACTTTATATTTATATCATCATTAATATAAGTAACTATAATATAGATTTAGAAATTGAATTTGGAACTCATTGTTTGATAGAGGAACTTTTTAATAGGTTGTAAGTATGCCTACATAAAAGACATTCAAAAATATATATATCACGTTTCGAGAGAGTATAAAACTGATTACATAATAAATTTTTAGAAACTTAAAAATGTTAATTATTTTTGCAGAAACTAACTAGAAACATTAATTACATGTTAAGATAAATGCAAATCATATACTAATGAACAATAAAAGCAAATATACTAATGAACAATAAAAGCAATAAAATTTATGAAAATTCAATTTTCAATTTTTATTGTAATTATCTTTAAAGGCTCCCTCAAAAAATAAAATAATTTTGAAAGGAGACAGTTACGGATTATTTTCAAATTTTTCTTATAGAAAGGAAATAATTTAAGAGGATTTATTGGACATAAATGGTATTAACAAAAAACAGATAATAATAATAATAATAATTTAACAACTTACTATTTGTTCTTACAAAATTAGCGAACTATTAAATATTAGAAGAAACTCAAAACTATTTATTTTTGTTGTTTTGGATTTCGAAAAACTTTGAAAAAACAATTTATGCCACCGATAAGATTACTGGGATGAGTCGCGGACTAGGTCGCTCTCTTTAAGACGTTTCGAGGCACTGCCCAAAGGTGCAAGGCAGACTATCAACCACGAAGTCCCCAGGATAAAACAGCCCAGATCACTGTACGGAGTTCTACTGCACTGCAAAAAACCGTTCGAATTACATCCTCAATATGGCAGTTTGACGACTACCACTCGTAATATGGCACGAAGGCCACTCAAGAAAAGAGAAGAAGTAGAAGTAAGAACGGGGGGAAGAAGAGAGAAAAGCCTCAGAATTGAAGTGCTTTTGGTGCCCACCCAAAACGTGCGCCAAAACCGCTGCCCACCCAAAACGTGCGCCTTTGACTTCCTGAACTTGCGCAAGGGGTGGCTTGAGTCAGGGATTTGACCGGGCAAAGAGGAAGATCATTAGGCAGATTCGGTGGAGGGCAGTTACGTAATTAACGCAACAATAAGAGATCAAACGCAATTAAGGCCAAGGCCGGGCCGAGCCGGACGGACGGCGGCGCGCGCGTGGTGGTCAACTTTGCTTGCGTTCTCCCTCCTTCACAAAATTGGGGTACCCCTTGGGGCACACCCCAAGGTACATACCTCCACCTTATATACCCTTCCAAAGTGTGGTATCCCTCCTATGTGGGACTTCTCATTTTTTTCAATTCACAACCACACTAGTTCATTAATGTCACCATTAATACCAACAATTTCATCAATAATTATTCATCATTTCCAACAATTTTTTAATATTTAGAAAATGAAACTGATTTATAGAAATTGTACCTAAAAAAACCAATACATGACTATATAGTCTACTTCCACTTTTTTCTTATAAAAAAATGGGTTAAATAAATTTTTAAAATTTAAAATTTGTTTTTGTCCATGTAAAAAAAAAATAGATTTGTAGTCTACCAAATTATCGTGCCATGTTAGAACAGAACATGTTAACTTATTTAAAATTTATAGTTTCTAAAAAATTTAAAACTTTTTACTTAATATAAATTAAATATGAATTTTTAAATGTTATAAATTTAAGACATAAATAACTATAATATAGATTTAGAAATTGAATTTCGAACTCATTGTTTGGTAGAGGAATTTTTTAATAGATTGTAAATATACCTACATAAAATACATTCAAAAATATATATCACGTTTCGAGAGATAATAAAACTAATTACACAATAAATAAAATAATTTTGAAAGGAGACAGTTACGGATTATTTTCAAATTTTTCTTATAGAAAGGAAATAATTTAAGAGGATTTATTGGACATAAATGGTATTAACAAAAAACAGATAATAATAATAATAATAATTTAACAACTTACTATTTGTTCTTACAAAATTAGCGAACTATTAAATATTAGAAGAAACTCAAAACTATTTATTTTTGTTGTTTTGGATTTCGAAAAAATTTGAAAAAACAATTTATGCCACCAATAAGATTACTGGGATGAGTCGCGGACTAGGTCGCTCTCTTTAAGACGTTTCGAGGCACTGCCCAAAGGTGCAAGGCAGACTATCAACCACGAAGTCCCCAGGATAAAACAGCCCAGATCACTGTACGGAGTTCTACTGCACTGCAGAAAACCGTTCGAATTACACCCTCAATATGGCAGTCTGACGACTACCACTCGTAATATGGCACGAAGGCCACTCAAGAAAAGAGAAGAAGTAGAAGTAAGAACGGGGGGAAGAAGAGAGAAAAGCCTCAGAATTGAAGTGCTTTTGGTGCGAGTTTTCAAGTAAGGAGAGTCCTCTATTTATAGAGGAATTTCGTAACTGGATCAGAGAAATTGGTGGATCCATCAGAGCGCTCCTGTTGACCGATCCAAACCTGAACTTCAGAAAACGTGTGCTCCAAAACCGCTGCCCACCCAAAACGTGCGCCTTTGACTCTGAATAATGACCGGGCAATAGCAGTTACGTGGCACCTTGAGTCAGGGATTTGACCGGGCAAAGAGGAAGACTGAAACTGATCATTAGGCAGATTCGGTGGAGGGCAGTTACGTAATTAACGCAACAATAAGAGATCAAACGCAAGCATTCAATTTTCAAAATTAATTAAATAATTTTTAATTAAAAAATAATAATACACCACAAGACCAAGGCCAAAGCCAAGGCCAAGGCCAAGGCCCAGGCCGGGCCGGGCCGAGCCGGACGGACAGCGGCGGCGGCGCGCGCGCGTGTGTGGTGGTCAACTTTGCTTGCGTTCTCCCTCCTTCACAAAATTGGGGTACCCCTTGGGGCACACCCCAAGGTACATACCTCCACCTTATATACCCTTCCAAAGTGTGGTATCCCTCCTATGTGGGACTTCTCATTTTTTTCAATTCACAACCACACTAGTTCATTAATGTCACCATTAATACCAACAATTTCATCAATAATTATTCATCATTTCCAACAATCCCCCACTTGAATTTAAAAAAAAAGGAGAGGTTTCAGAAGTAGCGTCAAACGCTTCTATAAGATTGTGCATAAACAAAGGTGTCGCTTGACTTGAACCTTTGCATAGTAAATAAGATTCAGATTCAACAAGAGTGACTCGTAGTCTTGAACTCTATCTCTGACATCAAACCCACACACAACCTTTTCATAGGGTGTATTCTCAAAAGCCCGTGCTTTTAAGGCCATGCACGTATATCCCAGTATAGTGAACGCTCTAGGAATTCTGCCTCGAAATTCCATAGGAAGCGGCCCCCACTTCCACATTCACATAGGTGAGTCTATCAAGAGTACTCCTGTAGCTAGGTACTCCACTCCACATAGAGTATAGATCTCATTAAGAGTTTCTATTATCTCATCCTTACATCGCTTCAGGAATCATGCTTCTCTCATAAATAAATAGCATGTTCATCTCATATCACTATGACTTGTTATTACCCATTGAACCTAATTCTTGGGATCTCCAGTCTTTTAGGTCGGGTTACCATCATAAGTGATTCATTGATCTATAGGCAATAGTCCCATCCTTTTGGGTGTATTTAGGACTTTCTCTCTAGCTAATCCTTTCGTCAAAGGATCTGCTAAATTATCATCAGTGCGTACATGATCCACCAATACAGCTCCTTTAGAAAGCAATTCTCTAATTGTGCTGTGCTTACGACGTATTTGTCGTCTCTTACCGTTGTAATAACGGTTCTCAATTTTTGCAATAGCCGCGGTACTATCGCAGTGGATCAACACAGCTGGTAAAGGTCTTTCCCATAACGGGACCTCAGCTAGCAAGCATCTCAACCAGCTTGCTTCTTCACTAGCAGTAGCTAGTGCTATCATTTCAGACTCCATAGTGGACTGAGCCAATATCGTCTGTTTCTTCGATTTCCAAGATACTGCACCACCGGCTATATAGAAAATATAGCCACTGGTTGCTTTGGAATCATCCGATAAGGTGTTCCAATCAGCATCACTGTATCCTTCAAGAACAGCAGGAAATCTTCGATAGTGTAATCCGAGACTCATGGTCCTTTTAAGGTATCTCATGACTCTTTCAATAGCGTGCCAATGCTCCATACTAGGTCTACTAGTAAACCTGCACAACAATCCCACGACATAGGCAATGTCGGGTCTAGTACAATCAGTGGCATACCTGAGGCTGCCAATGATGCTCGCATATTCAGTTTGTCTGACACTTTCACCAGTGTTCTTGAAAAGTTTCACACTTGGATCATATGGTGTGCAAGCAGGTTTACAGTCAAAGTAATTATATTTCTTTAAGATCTTTTCAATATAGTGAGATTGATCCAAAGAAATTCCCTCCTCTGACCTAGTAATCTTTATTCCAAGGATTACACTCGCTTCTCCGAGGTCTTTCATATCAAAGTTGTTACTCAACAGAGATTTCACATTGTTGACGGCATGAATGTTTGAACCAAATATGAGTAAGTCGTCTACGTAGAGACATATGATAGTGCAAATGCCATTTTCAAACTTGTAATAAATACATTTGTCACTTTTATTCACTTTAAACTCATTCGACAAAATCAGGTTATCAAATTTTTCATGCCATTGTTTAGGAGCTTGTTTAAGACCATACAGAGACTTATCTAATTTACAGACCTTGCTTTCTTGCCCATGTATCACAAAGCCTTCAGGTTGTTCCATATAGATTTCTTCTTCTAGGTCACCATTTAAAAAAGCTGTTTTAACATCCATCTGGTGTATCACCAGGTTATGAATAGCCGCAAGTGATATGAGCACCCTAATGGATGTTATTCTAGTGACAGGCGAAAAAGTGTCGAAGAAATCTATATTTTCTCTTTGTCTAAAACCTTTGGCTACAAGGCGTGCTTTGTATTTATCAATTGATCCATCGGGTTTTAGTTTCTTTTTCAAAATCCATTTACAACCTATAGGTTTGCAACCAGGAGGCAAGTCCACTAAGTGCCAGGTCTTGTTAGACTCTAGGGAATCCATTTCATCGTTGATAGCTTCTTGCCATAAATCTGCATCCAAAGATGACAATGCTTCCTTGAGATTTGCAGGATCCTCTTCCAAGTTATAAGCCATATATTCAGGTCCATAATCTTTAGCAACTGTCACTCTCTTGCTCCTTCGAGTTTCTGTTTCGTCTTGTTTGTTGCTTTCAGAGCTTCTTATCACAGGAGCTTGACTTGGTTCGCCGCCCCCACTATTTCTCGATTTGAAAGGAAATTTATTTTCATAGAAGTCAACATCATTTGATTCTATGATTACTTTAGCATTTAGGTCGTAGAACCTATAAGCTTTGCTGTTTACCGCATACCCTATGAATACACATTCATAGGCTCTACTAGCGAGTTTAATTCGCTTGGGATCGGGGATTCTGACATAAGCCAGACAGCCCCAAGTTCGAAGATAAGACAAGTTGGGTTGTCTTTTCTTCATTATCTCATAGGGATGTTTTGTTTTTAGATTTAGGGATTCTATTCAGAACATAGCAAACAGTCAAAATAATTTCCCCCCACCAGTGAGATGCAGCACCAGAATTAAGCATAATAGCAACAACAAGTTCAGTAAGAGTTCTGTTCTTTCTTTCAGCTTTACCATTCATTTCAGGGGAATATGGAGCAGTAGTTTCATGTATAATTCCTTGCGTTTTGTAAAACTCATTAAATAAACTAGAATCATACTCTGTTCCTCTATCACTACGAAATCTCTTAATCTTCTTATTAAATTGATTTTCAATTTCAGTTACAAATATCTTAAACATGTCAAGCGCTTCACTTTTATTTTTCATAAGATATACAAAGGTAAAGTCGGAACAGTCGTCAATAAAAGTTATAAAGTAGCGCTTTCCATTTCTGGTTAAAGTCCCATCAAGTTCGCATATATCAGAATGTATTAAGTCTAAAGGTTCAGATTCATTAATGTCACCATTAATACCAACAATTTCATCAATAATTATTCATCATTTCCAACAATCCCCCACTTGAATTTAAAAAAGGAGAGGTTTCAGAAGTAGCGTCAAACGCTTCTATAAGATTGTGCATAAACAAAGGTGTCGCTTGACTTGAACCTTTGCATAGTAAGTAAGATTCAGATTCAACAAGAGTGACTCGTAGTCTTGAACTCTATCTCTGACATCAAACCCACACACAACCTTTTCATAGGGTGTATTCTCAAAAGCCCGTGCTTTTAAGGCCATGCACGTATATCCCAGTATAGTGAACGCTCTAGGAATTCTGCCTCGAAATTCCATAGGAAGCGGCCCCCACTTCCACATTCACATAGGTGAGTCTATCAAGAGTACTCCTGTAGCTAGGTACTCCACTCCACATAGAGTATAGATCTCATTAAGAGTTTCTATTATCTCATCCTTACATCGCTTCAGGAATCATGCTTCTCTCATAAATAAATAGCATGTTCATCTCATATCACTATGACTTGTTATTACCCATTGAACCTAATTCTTGGGATCTCCAGTCTCTTAGGTCGGGTTACCATCATAAGTGATTCATTGATCTATAGGCAATAGTCCCATCCTTTTGGATGTATTTAGGACTTTCTCTCTAGCTAATCCTTTCGTCAAAGGATCTGCTAAATTATCATCAGTGCGTACATGATCCACTAATACAGCTCCTTTAGAAAGTAATTCTCTAATTGTGATGTGCTTACGACGTATTTGTCGTCTCTTACCGTTGTAATATCGGTTCTCAATTTTTGCAATAGCCGCGGTACTATCGCAGTGGATCAACACAGCTGGTAAAGGTCTTTCCCATAACGGGACCTCAGCTAGCAAGCATCTCAACCAGCTTGCTTCTTCACTAGCAGTAGCTAGTGCTATCATTTCAGACTCCATAGTGGACTGAGCCAATATCGTCTGTTTCTTCGATTTCCAAGATACTGCACCACCGGCTATACAGAAAATATAGCCACTGGTTGCTTTGGAATCATCCGATAAGGTGTTCCAATCAGCATCACTGTATCCTTCAAGAACAGCAGGAAATCTTCGATAGTGTAATCCGAGACTCATGGTCCTTTTAAGGTATCTCATGACTCTTTCAATAGCGTGCCAATGCTCCATACTAGGTCTACTAGTAAACCTGCACAACAATCCCACGACATAGGCAATGTCGGGTCTAGTACAATCAGTGGCATACCTGAGGCTGCCAATGATGCTCGCATATTCAATTTGTCTGACACTTTCACCAGTGTTCTTGAAAAGTTTCACACTTGGATCATATGGTGTGCAAGCAGGTTTACAGTCAAAGTAATTATATTTGTTTAAGATCTTTTCAATATAGTGAGATTGATCCAAAGAAATTCCCTCCTCTGACCTAGTAATCTTTATTCCAAGGATTACACTCGCTTCTCCGAGGTCTTTCATATCAAAGTTGTTACTCAACAGAGATTTCACATTGTTGACGGCATGAATGTTTGAACCAAATATGAGTAAGTCGTCTACGTAGAGACATATGATGGTGCAAATGCCATTTTCAAACTTGTAATAAATACATTTGTCACTTTCATTCACTTTAAACTCATTCGACAAAATCAGGTTGTCAAATTTTTCATGCCATTGTTTAGGAGCTTGTTTAAGACCATACAGAGATTTATCTAACTTACAGACCTTGCTTTCTTGCCCATGTATCACAAAACCTTCTGGTTGTTCCATATAGATTTCTTCTTCTAGGTCACCATTTAAGAAAGCTGTTTTAACATCCATCTGGTGTATCACCAGGTTATGAATAGCCGCAAGTGATATGAGCACCCTAATGGATGTTATTCTAGTGACA
>JBBPBP010009778.1:38505415-38516043 GCA_037974735.1 Cicer chorassanicum | reverse complement strand
GAAAATTATATAATATATTATTATGTTATATTATTTTGTTGAAATTAATGAGATTAACTATTACTATTTTTCTTTAAGGATGTGGAAGTAGTTTTTATTGTATATAAGTATAACCGAAAGGAGTATTATACTAGAACTTTGAAGATGTGTCATCGTTTTTGAATCAAATACGTTAATTTTTACTTATCAACTTTTACTTATAAATAAGAATTATAGACAGAATTTGTACTCGAGTTCACCCGAATAATTTATTTTTAATTGAAATTTATTAACCACTTGAGATCAATCACTTAATTAAACTTTTAACGGTATATTTAATATATCATTCAAAATACGACAAAAACAGGGAGCATTTGTTCATCTAATATTATAGTTCAACATGCCTTAAGTATTTTTTTAAAACACATGCCTATATTTAATTTACAATTGAAAAACATACCATAAGTTAAAAGTATCATACCATATATTGCGTATATGCATGTATGATCGAAAGGAGTATAAATGTATAAGTATCAACCAATTCTCAAGGGATCAACATCTAAGAGAAAAGAAGTCCAAGAGAATGATCAATCCAATAATTAAATTTGTATTTTATGGAAGGATTGTATTTCACTTACACGACACATAAAACTTATAATAATAATAATAATAATAATAATAATAATAATAATAATAATAATAATATTTTTTTTTTTAACTTTTCCATATAAAAATAATAATAATATATGTTTAGATTGGTGGCTAATTAATGAAAATGAGAATCTTGGATATTTTCCATTAACTTTATTCACCAACTTGACGGCAGCCAGTCATGTGGGGTGGGGTGGTATAGCATCAACTTCTCCTGACACTCCTAGTCCTCCAATGGGTTCTGGACGTTTCTCTGATCACATATTTAATCATGCATGTTATTTTAGAAACATTACATATCAAGATCATACTAGAAAGAACTATAAACCTGAAGAGGAGTTGATAAGAGAAATCTATGACAGTCCTGGTTGCTATGGTGTTAAATTCTATAAAGATGGAGATGAGGTGGTTGGATATTCTCTCCAATTTGGTGGACCTGGGGGTAATTGTGGTTGATGCATAATATTGTAGAAATCTTTCAGAAATTTTAAAATAAATGAAAATATATTTGTATAGTTGTTTAGAGTAATTCCTTTCATAATCATGTCTATTTTTACCTTAATATCTTTCTTTATTTAGTGAAACAACTTTTTTTTATAATTAAATAACTTTTTAGTCTCTATAAATATATCATATTTTATTTTTAATTTCTGTAATTTTTTTAAATAATGGTCGCTCAAATATTTTCTGTAACAATTTTTTTAATTTCTGTAAACTTGTCTTCATTCTCTGCTGGAAAATTCCAGTGGCAAAAATTAGTGTATATCTGAAAATTTGTCAAGGATAAGAAAAACTAGATTTGATTAATTAATAATATACATCACATATTACACCTTACATCCAATTGTAGAGCCAAAGCCATCAAATCCTAAGTCTCTCTAATAGAGAAATGATTAAGAGTTTTAGAGACTACAAAACTTGAAGTTAAAGAAAGTCTCGCAACATCATGGACTGTTTAGTTATGCATCAAGGCATGAACATGAATGAAGGTGTTTCATTTAAATACTACAATTCTTCTACTTGGACAGAAAAACCACATTTGCATCGCTTTGTCAAGAGAGAGGTTTCCTCGTCAAAGCTCTCGTACTCTTTCAAAAAAGCATGCTCGTGGTCTTTTACAGGGATACTTAACGAAGCCTCAAGATTGGTATCACATTTGTCCATCTGATGGTGTTTGTGAGTATTATTCTTGTCATTACTACCACAAACTTTGGCATTAGACACATTATCATTCATACATTGGACATGTTTGTGAGTATTATTCTTGTCATTACTACCACAAACTTTGGCATTAGACACATTATCATTCATACATTGGACATCGATTGATAGCTCTGAAGACAAACTGTTATTATAACGATTATTTAACCTTTGACGAGTTAAAATAGATGAAAGAAGCTGGTACCACCGACGAAGAGCTTGTGCTTCATTCATTTTCTTTTCTTCAGCTTTCTGTCTTTCATCTTCTTCGGCATATGTCTGACAAACGGGGTAGAAAAGAAGTTATAGCATGTGCGTGATGAAACTGTAAAAACACAATGCAGTATTGACATACTCAAACTGGAGGGAAGCTGCAATTTTAGTCCTTATTTTTCAGATATATTCTAAAGAGGCCAAAGGATTTCCGGAATGAAGAATATAAGCAGAATAAATCCTGCAAACAAACCTCCTGAGCTACCATGATTTACAATGCAGCAAGTACATCAAATTAATTTCAACAGATAATGTATAGATGACAGAATAAACATTTCACTGCAAGACTTCAGCGGGAAAGAGAAATACCTCTAGCAGTACATCCTTGAACTCGGCGCACACCACAATACCATCATAGACAGGAAATGGTCGGCCACTTTTAAATTCAAAACCAACCATGGCAGGTGCATAATCAATCTCTAGCCTCTTGGCAACAACATGTGCCCTTGGAAACCTCAAGTGCACAGTGCCTGGTGGAAGACATTTCTCAGACCAAACATCTACTTGACCGCGATCATTCTAGATGTCAAATAAGAATTGTAACCGTCAGCAATTTGAAAATTTCTATAAAGTATAAACACAGAAAACAACCAAATATAAAAATTGTTTAAATATATATGCTAATATGCATATGTACATTTTCCCGTTACTTCAAATGCATGAATGTTAACAGTAACACAATGCAGCAACTAACGCAGACGGAACTCAAATTCAAGCTATATCAACCTCATTTGCTAAACTCAAACCTAAGGGTCTTTCTCTACAGTTTTTTCCTTCCATACTCTTATAGTAGAAAGCTTAAAAAAAGCTTAAAAAAATCACTGCTTGTAGCTTTGAACCAAAAGGAATCTAATTTCAAAATTATTGCCTTGGTTGTGAAATGATTGCGGCCTTTTCCATTGCAACCTGATGGTCTATGGATTATGGTAATTCAGAACAAATCCAGTATTCATCAGAACAGTTGTGCACTGAAGCCATAAGAACATGTACTTGGTGCAACAAAATCTACCTTTTGAGACCCAAAAATGAAAAAATTTAAACTAACGGTTATTGTCTCGGTCCAGTGTGTAAATCACATGGTGCGCCATTACCATGTCTATTTAATCATTTTCAAAGGGTAAAGAGTTAAATATCGTCTTTCACACCTACACATTTATTCTACATTAAGAGTATTCATAGAGGGTAAAGATGATACCTTAAGAACTATTCCATTCACCGCGCAAGGAAGATTTAATGGTTCTAGTTGCCACTTCCCGTAAAGTTTAATATTTTCCTTAGAATCAGTGGTGCAGTCATCATCTTCAGCTTCAAAACCTTGAACCTTCTGAGGCTTAACGGAACGTTTAAACTCCTGAATGGATATTTTTGGGTAACAAACCAATTACATGTGCATATAAATAGGAAAAAAAATACAATTAAATCAAGGAAGCAATATTGAGTGCTGTCAACCAGATTAGACCTTACCAGGATGTTCATTGGGTTTCACTTGTAGCCCTTCCCGGAACCATCTGTTTTTTGTCATAACAGTTTGCACACAAGTCCTAGGGTAAACCGGGTGACCTGAACAAAACCCTAGAATCGGATCTTTTGGATGAAGTACTTGATACTTTGTAAGCCATTTTTCTAAGGCATAAAGTGAATGATTTTTGTAGGCCTGCAAAGGGAAAGAGAGCCATTTAACATAATATAACTATCTACAATATCAAATATTATGTTGGCTAAGGTTACTTTCGAAACTACCTGCTGGTTTGTTGGAAGAGGTTCAGTCAATGCCCTAACAAAAATTCGTGTTAGCTTCTGTAGCAGTGATTTGGTTTGTTCTCGAATGATCACACCTCCAGTTGCCCCAGACTCTAAGTTTCTCAGTGGTGCTAACACTGAATCCCACCACGTTGAATTAACCCGTTGTGATGCTATCTTGTACCACTTCATACAGTACCTAATATGTCAAATAAGTACTGACATCTTCAGGCAATGAAATGTAACTTACAGCCGTATGGAAGCTACAAATTAGCATGCATGCAGAGCTGAATAGAGCTAAAACAATAGCGAACAACAAATGAAAAATATATATCAATAAAAAGGAAAAAGTGTGTGCCATGTTGCACTCTGTTATACTTGTTCATGTAAAAACTTGTCACGTGTTGCCTTTCTGCTAGTAGTCCAAAATATTTAAACAAGCAATTTCCGTAAACAAATAAAATGGCCACTTGAGCAGTAAACAAGCAAGTTTATGCAAATCTATCAAGAAATTGACTAGTGTTACTGAAGTTGCAAACCATCACCACATTCATGCTGAATAGATAAAACATCAAACCTGCGGGTCACATCTTTGGCCCCCTGCCCAGCAAAAGCAACGACATATCTCAAAGATGTTTTGCATGCAGCAACCATGGCTTCAACCTTGTCTTCTCCATCAATAATTGAATTCACAGCATCGATATGCACCCATTTTCCTGTCAAATTTTCTTCACTGCAATATAATTCTGCCCAATACAAAGGAGATCCTACTTTCATTGATCCAAGTGCAGTAGAAATTAATTGGGGGGAGGTTGAAGATTCTTCACCTATAACTCTTTTCATTCTTTTTGATGGACAAGAAAAATTTGATGAATCAGCATTTGCACCTGACTCCACTTTACTCTTTGAACAACCAATTGCTGTAACAGAAAGAGCCATTTCTAACTGCATCTCAAATTCAAGATCCCCCTTCCTCTTTGATTTATGTGATTCGCCTGGGTTATTATCTTGTGGCTCAGAAGTTTGTGAATTTGTTAAACTACAATTCAAGTCTTCAGCAACAGAAGGATCTGTAGACTGATCCATATTGCTTGTTGAACGGCGTTTCTTACTTTTCCGTGATTGACCAAGAGAACTTTCACAAGGTTTTTCTCTCTCATAAGAAGACAATGCCTTTTTAGGCGACTTAAAATCCAATTTTTGCTTCGATACCATTGATGTTGAAGTATTAAATATCCCCTTACTAGATCCACTTGCGATTGGTCTGAAGGATTGACCTGGTTTAAGAGACGAAACATCCAAAATGGATACAAACCTGAAATATGCCTTCGATAAGAAAACTCCATATATTTGCTTCAGCAGAAGAAATTAAATTCTTCCAAACGTTATAGTAGGCAATCTTTATTGCTATTGTTATCTTTCCTTTTTCAGACTCAATTCATCAGATGCAACATCACTCTTAGAATATTATCACTCCCATCCCAAATAATAAAATTTGAGATCCAGCAGGTGGTTAAAACTTAAATAAATTAAAGGATACCAGAGTGAATAATTCATGGAAGCCCATTTTGGAAGGGCTGCTTCATTCATTGGAATTCAACAATATAAATTATATAATAGCATGAAATTTTCTGTGAAAAACAAAATTCAATATTAACATTAATATAAAAGTATAGAATATACAAAATTTTCAAACCAACAATAAAATAAAAATAGATGAACCAAAGAAAGATAACCTTCTGTGCTTTTATGGAATACCTGGCTGTAAGATTTAAAGCTCTTAATAGTGCCACCGATAAAGCTGCAATATGCAACAAGAAAAACCTTCTCCCTGTAAATTATCTCAAACTACCAAGCAATTATGTAACACAACTAGCCCATTCTTCAGAAACTTTATTTTACTACAGCTTTGGGTAAAGTCAATTATAAGCCGATGAAGAGGGTAATTAAAAGACCATGAAATCATTTCATTCTGAGACTGAATTACCAACAGACCCTGCATTTTCAACCATTTAATGTCTGGTTAATATTTTTACAATGAATATTAACCTGATAGGAACTAGTATCTCTATTAAAAAATGTAGGGTCTTGATATGCCCAAAGACCCCGAGTATTTAAAATGACAAGATACCTCCCACTGTCATACCTGTTCTATTTATGGGCAACATGCCTTATTTCTCTAATCATCCCATTCCAGCACTCCTCCCCCCCTCCCCGACTACTAACTATATAACTAATTTGATCTCCCTCGACTAATAAATTTATCAATATACCCCCACTAAAAGTGTCACCTTGTCCTCAAGTTCAGATCACTATCTTCTTACAGTTGTACAAGTTAAGAGAAACTTCCTTCTGGACCATCATTTCTTAAGGCTTCAATAGAATTGGTCAACCCTTAATGTCTCACCCGTTGGCTAGTGATAACTGTGACCCCTAGTAGATTCAGCCTCACCTATACAATTTCTTAAACATCATCAACTGTACTATGAAACACACCACAGGCAAGAAGACAGGGTTCTGTGCGTTCCATTCCTACTCTTGCTACAGCTGTATCACTTGGACCCTCATTGACTTCTTTCCTTCACTTCTTTTTACAGCCCTCTTCTTGTCTCAAAAAGGATGGACTTGGCCCATGAGGCTATAGATATTCAGCCCTACCTCTTTTTCATCCTAAATGAGAAATTTGGGGACTGTAACAAATTGGGTCAGGTGCCTTATAATGAAAAACTGGCCCCACCTCTGAATGATCATTCTTGCCTACGTCTCTTTTATGTTTTGGCCTTAAATTTGTGGAACTGCTACTAGCTTTACATTCCTCCCGCCATGTGAGCAGTGTCGCTCACGGCATGTGCAACACAATTATGCAGTTCTACTGGAGA
This sequence comes from Cicer chorassanicum, assembly GCA_037974735.1. Taxonomy (NCBI): domain Eukaryota; kingdom Viridiplantae; phylum Streptophyta; class Magnoliopsida; order Fabales; family Fabaceae; genus Cicer; species Cicer chorassanicum. The sequence goes on along the minus strand of JBBPBP010009778.1, from coordinate 38,509,321 downwards.
AAACTTAACGTCCCCAGTTGTTTTGTTGCTGGTGTACCATCCCCCTGAGAGGACAAGCATAGTTCTTGTGGCGTATGTCCCTTCCAGATCATTGCTGGTTCTTCCATTCTCAATAACATCATCACTTTATCGACACCAAGACACACATAATGCCCATTGACACTTCTGTTGTTCACTAGAAAAGGACCGATCTGGGCCTTGTTCCTCCATCCCTTCACCATCACATGACCTGTGGCAACACCTTCTCTCTGTCTCTCCTCTGTTACGGGTTCATCAGCTTCTTTCTCCCTCATTTAGTTCTCTGTTTGTCTTTCTTTTCCAGTGTGGTGTACCAAGTCTTCATTGTTCTCTCAAATTTTCGTGATTCCTCATGTACTAGAAAAACTTATTCGCTCTCGTCTTTCGACCCTGGTAGTTCAGATTTCATCCTGATATGCCACATATTCTAATTCTATATCATTTTTTGCCTTCACCTCCACTTCACTGCATTTTTCTTTGGCTGCTGTTCTTGATTCTTTTCTTGGCTCATCAACAAATCTTGATTCTTCTACATGTCCATTTTGACCAGTATCTGTGGCTTTGCTTCCCCTCAAATTTTCACTGCTTACTGTCACCACTAGGTGCGCTGTCACGGCGCCCCAATCCATCCTTTCACAACACTTGAAACTGTCTCAGCAATTCTCAAATGATATACTGACCCCTCTCTCTCTCTCAACTGACAAAATACCTCTTATTTTATTTATAGGCAACATGCCTTGTTTATTTAATCATCGCAGTTCCCAACTACAAACTAAGTAGGTCTTACTCTCTCGACTAACAAACCTATCAAAACCTTACAAAAAGACAAACTAGGAATCCAGTAAAGTATATATCAGATAGTAAATAGAAAAACAACAACAGCTCTGTTAAAAGTGATCTACCTCCTCAGGACTACCCTCGTGTAATTCTAAAGCTGATGCCAAAGCAAAACGAGGCAACTTTTCTCCATTTGTACGGTTTCTAACATGGAAATTGTCATGGAACTGCATGTGTTGCACAAAAGGAATCAAACAAGATATAACAAGTGATATAGCATGAATCTACCCAAGACTTCCCAGTAAATGAAACAAAAATATGTAGATTAGTTAAATCAAACCATACCCATGAGATTAAAGGATGTAGGGCTTTCGAAGTGAGTTTTGTGACATTTGATAGCTGGAGCAAGTGTGCTGGAAGTAGAGAAAGCAGAGAAGCCTGCCATGATCAAGAAATGCACAACTTGACAAGCAATTCTTGCGCGAAAAAAGCTTTAATGAAAATAGAACTGACAAAATTTAATAATTGTTAGGAACCTAAGAATTGGATTCCAAAAGAATTAGAGGAAGAACACTTGCATTAAGAAAAGATAATAAGAAATAATAGGAGAGAATACTCTCCTCCGAGGGTTTCCCCTTCACAATAGAGACTATACTCTATTCAACAATTGATTACAATATTAAGAAGATATCCCAAACTAACTACATAGCTCCCTATTTATACACAATAGTCCTAACTTCCTGATAACCAACTAAATAACTTTTAGTAACTAGTTCTACTAGTCTAAGTCCTAACAATAATACACAAAGTTAATGAAAGAAGATAAACAAAATAGTATACAAAAAAATTCTTGGGAAGCCCTATATTAACAACTGATTTTAAAAACACAACAACAACAACAATCAAGCTTTATCCCACTAAGTAGGATCGACTTCGTGGATCAAACAACACCATAGCGTTCTATCATATAGCATGTCTCGTTCCAGCTAGGTCTTTCCAAATAGTTTCTTTTATAGTTTTCTAGGTCTTCTCCTGCCTCTAACAATTTCATTATCCTTCATTTGATCTTACTCTACTCACTACAAAATCTACATAATCACAAGGAAGCAATGAAAAAAAATCAGATTAAAGATTTGAGATATTGATTATCACAAGGATGCAAAGCAATAATGACAAAATGATCTTATATATATAGTAGCAAAGCAATGCTGATTTTTTTTACTCAGAAGAATTTTTGTATCCATTTAAAAAATATCAATAATAATTCACCTGAATAACAGGATCATCACAAGCACTGTCTATTAATCTTCCACGAGCAAGTAAACAAAGCAAATGAACCTTGTGCACAAGTTCAGCCAATTCCTAAAGAATTCACAAAACATAATTTTAGTAACTGGCTAAAATTTATTTTGAGACTAAAGCCAACTCCACTGATGTTTAAAGATAACAACTGACCTTGTCTTCAGCAGAAGCTCGTCGTATTTGTTTCTGTACAGAAGAAACGGGGGTCAAATTCAATTCTATTGTCATAGGATGATCATCCATGGCAACTGTACCATCTTCCCAATCTAAGTCATCCAGTTCTTCCTTGTTGTCCATGTATCCCTGGTCTAAACTTACATGACCACATTTCTCTTCAGCAGAATCATTTCCAATGGAATTTCTACTACAGTGTTCAACTTCTGAAGTTTTTGGTAGGAGAATCGATTCCAGGAGTTGAGTTTCATTTAGTTCTGGCTCAAAGTCAACCTATAACAAAATTAGAATAACTTGACTTTGGTCATGATTATACAATTTCAAACACTAACAATGAAGTTAAATCACGGAACGAAGTCACTATAAGACCAAAACAGGAACAAATTATGAACAAGATACAGGAAGTTGCAGGGTACCAACCATTGTCTTTTTCTTGGAAGTGCCAACTTTGTTAGCACGGCGCAGAAGTTTTCCCACAGCATCCCGAGATATTTCGGATAGTGATCCTGAAATTAAGCATTATCATCGATCACGCATGAGTAAAATGATTTTCCTCCATAATTGTCGATAGACATAATTTTATCAAAACCATTATCACAAGGTGATTGAAATTTGTTTCCACCTTCGGCGTTGTGTTTGGGTCTTGTTTCATCTTCTGCAAATTTGGCATGAAATACCCAAAAACAATATACAAGCATTAGAAATTACATGCACAAACAAAACATATACTGAAAATCATACATCCCATCAACTAAAATTAGACCACCTTAAACAATAAGATTAGTTCATTAGTTTAGGGAAAATCCAAAGCAGCACTCTTCCCATTAATTTTTACTTTCAATTCTACTAAGAAAGAGATACCTGAATCACTCAAGTAAAAACTAAAACTTCAATTCCAAGGACTAAAGTTGCATAGTATGCATACACTTAGAGTGGAGGCATGTCCCACACCCTCTTGCCATGTGCCAGTGTCCGACACCAGTACGACACCCTCTAGACTAAAATATAAGCTAATAAGTAGTCGCAATTGGTCGACCTAAATATAAGTAAAATTTAACTAACTTCACCCTATTTAATGCTATTATTATCAAAATATCCTGCAACATAATAAGTTCTCATACAAAATTAAATGAAAAATAAGATTAGTTTAGTAAATGTGATTATGTTTTTTATTTTATTGGGAAAATTAAAAGCATTTAACCACTATTCTTAATATATGTGCAATTAGTGAGTGCTATTGCATATAATTGAGTCTAGAGATAGTAGCTAATTACATTCAATCATTTTTCTTTTTCTTAAATTATTTTCAGTGTTGTGCCCGAGCTTCGTACAAATAAAAAAAAAAAAGCATTGCAAACATGGTAAAGTGAGAAGCATTTTCCTACCCTAATCTACACTTGAAACTCAAACTAACTTCCACAGTCACAGACATTCCAGACCTTGTTGTGTGTACTAAAATCTCAACAAACCGCTTTTGATGAATGAAGTTCTAATTAGGGGAAAACCATTAATTATAAAAAAAAACAGAATAAAAAAAAAAAGAATAAGAAAATAGAAACCAAACATTTCTTCATTTCAGAGTTTGATTACAAGTTTAAATACAACAAGTAGACGTAATAGAAACATAGAGTATTC
>JBBPBP010009778.1:38484103-38505216 GCA_037974735.1 Cicer chorassanicum | reverse complement strand
TGAAAAAAAAAAAAAAAGGGAAAAAGAAAAAGAAGTAAGACTTAACATTTTGTATATGTACTTGATTGAATTGAATGTATTTATCATTGTTGTGAATAATAAGAAACGGAGTATTGGGAATGGAAAGAAACTACCTGAGGGTGAAGATGGCTTCTTCCGTTGTGAACCGCTTCCTCTGCATGGCATTCTTCAGAGAGAGAGAGAGAGAGAGAGGGAAGTGAACAAACACGTCGCGCCCAAAACTGTTTGGTTGGTTCTATTGAGAAAGAAATAAACCTTCTTTGTGCTACGCTACATGCGTCTGCACCGCTACTATCCAACCAAGTGTCGAAAATACCATAATGCCCATGAGTCTTGTAACGACAATAATGCCACTAAAAAGCTTTTTTTTTTTTTTTCGCCTCTAGTTAGCTGTAATTTCTTTTAAGCCCCTGAACATGGAATTACTTGCGTTGTAATTTATGAAGGTAATTGTTGATTAGTACTGATTTTTTATTTATTAGGTTATCATCCTATATTCGATTTTGATAGAGTATATGCCTGTAGTCAATATCTTATTCATTGAATAACAAAATAGTTACATTTGTCAACCAACTCTATTTATAGAGTAATATATAATATGTAGAAATAGATTTAATTAACTTCAAATTAGTTATTCACCTAACTAACTAACTAGATTGAATTACTTTTGACATGCTCCTTTATCTCATTCTATTACACCTCATATTACATATTTAAATTTTGAAAACCACAACCCCTAACTCATCCCTCAATTCTAAGAATCTATCTATTTTTACATACTTTAGTTGAACACACTACATCAGTTGTCTGAACTTTAGTTGAACAGACCACTTCAAGCCTTCCATTATTGACTTGCTCTCTTAGGAAATGAAATTTTGCTTCGATATTGTAAAATATGTAATTTCTGCGTTTTTGGTATGTTCAATAAGATCACACACCTATCTAATTATAATGATATTACAATAATTATATTCAATGTCTATGAAGTTGTATTGACTAGGAAGTTTGACGATTGTTGGACTAGTTTGAGAAGAGAAGGCACCAATAATGATTCATTTGTGAAAGAAACACTATTGGATTGATCATCGATGAGAATAAGGTGTGCCGCTAATATGATTCATATGTGGGAATAAAGTCATCACCGGACTGATCGTTGGTGGGAATAAAAAGTACCACTAATATGATTCATATGTGGGAATAGAGTCACCACCGAATTGATCGTCGATGGGTGTAAAATGATTGAATGAGAAAACAATACCTTGACCTTGAAACTAAGTTCTCACAACACCAAAAATAATGCGGAAAAGGGAGTTGAAAGATGAGAGGTTGCTGAAAAATCACCAAATCATGAAAAGATTCACAAAAGGTAGCCAAAGACAGGTGCATGCGCTCTCATGTGCAGATTTGGTGGAGGCATATGGGGCCCACACGTAGAGAAGACGGACGCGTGTGACAACACATGCAGTGTCGGTTGGAAACGGGAAAAGCACCGTCACACATTTTACAGATGTTATTCTTGGTTGTTTACCGATGATGCAGCCTTCACACATTTTCTCTGGCATGTGAATCTTAGGCAATCCTACTACCATATGTTGTGTAGCTAATTGATTTAAAGATCTAAGATTTAAATGGCCAAACCTCAAGTGCCAAAGTCAAGTTTCTTTATGTTCCACCATAGCTGGCAAGGATTGGATTTTAGTTGTATTGATGTTTGTTTGAAATGTTCTATTCTTTGAAAGTAAAGATCTCAAAACTAGCTTTTCCTTAGGATCAAACAACTCAAATGATTCATCTTTCATTTTGACTGAGAAGCCCTTCTCAATGAGTTGACCAACACTTTGTAGATTGCATTTCATTCCTGGGACAAATAACATATTTGCAATGATAGCCACCTTACCATCTTTTCTCTTTATCATCATGTTACCAACACTTTAACGTTGATTGTTGTGTTGTCAGCCAAACGAACCTTACTAGTTCTTAAGGGATCAAAACCCACCAGCCAATCTTTGTAACCAGTCATATGGTGAGAGCATCCTATGTCCAAAAACCAAGCCTCTAATGGAGGTGTCTCAACTGTAACAGCTGCCATCAACAAAACAGGCTCACTTTCTAAGTCATCTTGAGCAACATTGGCTTCATCATCACTAGTCATCTATGTTTGCTTTCCCTTTCAATCAACATTTGATCAGTAATTTTTTCACCACAATTCTTCATTGAGTGTGAGATCTTGTCAAAATTGTTAACATCAACACTTTGATGGATAAAAAACAAAGTCTTGCAATCCTTCTTCTTGGACTTCTGGAATGTTGTTCTCTGAGCATCTGTAGGATTCTTCACCAATTCTTGAAAACCTGAGGTCACCACCTCAAGAACATCTTGAAGTGCAAATAAGATCTTCATATGAACTTGCCGTTGCTCTCAATTCTTGCCATCAAGAGTAAAATGTGTTTATTATAAAAGTGTTTATTATAATCTCCCTATAAGTAAAATGGAACATTTAAGTGTTTTGATATTAGTAGTGAGATGTTAATTGAAAATAGTATTTACATATATAACTTTTTTTTAATACTGTTTTATGACAAGATAAAAAAATTCAAATACATACATACAAGTGTTGTTGTGCCTTGATATGTTAAAATAATTTGTTTAAAAGATATTTGAAACGTAGCTTTTTATTTTCAATTGGATTGTAGTCAGGCAATGTCTTAATAATTTGCTACACCTTAAATTAAATTATATTTTGGACTATCTTGCAAATGAGTCCATGCATTCCTTTCTATTCTATCTCTCACAGCATGTGCAATTGCTATATTATTGTTGATCAGGATTCATTAACTGAGGATTCCTTTTGCTTAAAATAGTGAAAATTTATATTTGTTTATATTTACACAAATTATTACAACTACTATAATCTTAAACTTACCCGCATTGGACATAAGAAATTTGTTTATATTATGTAATAGTGTGGAGAGGTGGCGTTTTAAGAATAAAATTATGTCACCATGGGCCTAATGATATTTTATGAGTTATATCATTTAGTATGAAACATATTAATAATGAGTTGTCAATTTATTAAATTTATTAGAGGTTAGTCAAAAAGTCATCTCCATATTTGGTGGAAAACATGAGAGAAAGGATGGACAAAAAAATTGATGATAAACCTTCATCTTTTTTTGTTGCTTTCACTTCCTTATCATTCAACATTTTTCATATTTTATTTAACGAAAAAGTGAAACAATTTTAGATTATATGTAATAATTTTTTGTTTGTAATGTTTTGTTGTGTACTTCAGACTTATAATTGAATAGATATTTGCAGAAGTGATAAAAAAATAATAATACACCTTGAAACTTCACCATGGGGAATATTTCATTTCTACTTCTAACAAAATTTGTGTAGGATTTAATATGGTTAATTATGGTGAAGAAAGTTCAGCGTCTCCCTTGAAAAGAAACACAAGAAAATATTTCGAATGACTTAAAAACTGACATGATAAAACTAAAAGGATAAAATAAATAACTATATTATGTGATCATGGTTCACTACTAACTTAGTAGTGTCCAGTCTCTTCTTTTAAAGATCTAGTATATTTAGAACTTACACTTGAACACTTGGTTAGTCACAATGAGTGTGTTCAATCTTCTCACATCTAACTTTGTATCGTCAAGTTGTTGAGGAAAGGGCAGCCGCTACCAGACTTAGTTTATAAGTTTTAATAATTTTTCTTAACTTTCAGCTTAGTGTCGTCAAGCTGTTGAGGAACACAATCAACCACTAAGGGGCTGAAGGTGCAAATACGAGAAATGAGTTGAATTGTGTTTGACACACTAACACCGCTATCAGGTTTGAATACAAAGGTTTTGAACTTGAGCAGTTGCTTCTAACAAGTTGATTATAACAATGACTATCACGCTCTAAAAAAAATTCTCGAAAAATATTTCTCATTCAAATAAGTGTTTGTCTCTTTGAACGTATTTGTCTAATCCCTAAAAATGTTTGATTTTAACAATAATTACTTTTAAAATCTTATATGTAAGTGATTGTGATTTGTTGATACCGACGGTGTAAAAAATATTACACTGAAAGTGTACGTGTATGGTAATTCATCTCATTTATGAAGAAGCAATAGTTGTTTCTCCATTCAAACAACTCTTCTTTCGTTCGCCTTCCTTCAACCAACAAAATTATCAATGATTTCTTTCATCATCCACCACAACCACCACTCATATCTCTCTCTCCCCCTCCCCCTCCAACTCCGAACCCTCTACGATTTCATTCACACACCATTTTTTCAAATTTAACCATCCTCATTATAATTAACCGCCACCAAAAATGGGTTGTTGTGGCGGTGGCAGTGGCAGCTGCGATGGTGGTGGTTTTGTTTTATGTGTTTTCCATCCTCTGCATTTTGAAGAAAAGAATCGTGTTAAACTAAATTCAGCCTACAACTATGAAAGAAAACAAACAAGAACAATGCAAAACTGTTTTATGGATAATACAGAATCTGACAATAACATAAAGTAAAATTACAAATGAAAATTATATAAAGATAAAGAAGAAAAACACCGAGATATATAACATCAATGCTAGCACTAATATATATATAACATCAACAAACTAAGACTAACAAAACAAATTGCATAACAGAATTAGAAACATAATTGGTCAGATTATGTGATAATTGGAAACAGAGAAAACCAACTATAACCATTTTGTTGTGAGTATGCACAAACTTATATAAGGATTGTATAACATCATTACCGAATTAATAAAAAAAAACTTTATTATCAAATTAAATAAATAAAAAATGTTTCCAATTTTGTTTGCTGGTTTCTCTCTTTTTCTTTAATTCCTAGTTTCATAGTTTTGGTAGCAAAAGAGGATATCAATAGTTTGTTAAATATTCATATTAGAATAAGAATAATTTATATAAACACTCTTTATTTTTTATGTTTAACTGAGTATTGCTTAACACACTACAAAAAAATTGACCTATCGTGACACTCAACTTTTAGTGATATCTCTTTATTTGTCACTATAATTACTTTTAGCTACACAATGAGTGTCACCTATTCTTATATATCACTATAATTACTTTTAACTACAGACTGAGTGTCACCTATTCTTATATATAACTATAATTACTTTTAGCTACAGACTGAGTGTCACCTATTCTTATTTCATGTAACTACATTGTCTTAATTTAACAAAAACTCAAATATTCACAAAAAAGATAACACACAAAAAAAGAGTGTCACCTATAGTGATATTCAACTGTGACACTCAACTTTTAGTAATATCTTTTTATTTGTCACTATAATTACTTTTAGCTACAGACAGTGTGTCACTTATTCTCATTTAATATAATAAGTTATGTTAACTTAAAAAAAAATATTGGCATCAAAACTAATTTATATATAATAACTAAAAAAACTGAAATATTCTTATTCAATAATTGAAAATCACGCAGTTGTTAACACTACATCCTCACGCAGCAACACTACATCCTCACTACCACCACACTCAATTCCATCATCCTCACGCAGCAACACTACATCCTCACTACCACCACACTCAATTCCATCCTCACGCAGCAGCAGCAACATTCACGTAGCAACATTTCGGCAGCATCATTCACGCAACAACATTTCACTCATCCCTTCAAAAATGGCAACAACAAATTCAGATTCAGATTTGTTCAATCATTCGATTTCGTCTTCAGATTCAGATTCAGATTTCTTCATCATTTTTTCGATTGCGTCTTCAGATTCAGATTTCTTCATCATTCGATTTCGTCTTCAGATTCAGATTTCTTCATCATTTTCCGATTTCGTCTTCAGATTCAGGTTTCTTCATCATTGTTTCATCATTGGATTTCGTCTTCAGATTCAGATTTCTTCATCATTTTTTCGATTTCGATTTCGTCTTCAAATTTCCGTTGAAGAAGCTTTTCCCGATTTCTTCAGATTCAGATTCAGCACGAGTAAGTGGAAATTGTTTTTCCTCAATTAGCAATTTGCATTGGTCGAAATTGACTTTGAATTGGAGTACACAAGTGACGAGTTATATATCATTAATCTGTTTATAGTTATATCTTTTGTTCGTGTGGACAATTTATGGCTGCATTGTACTGGAAAATTCTTAATTTTGATGAAGTTTTAGGGTTTAAGTTAACATAAATTCAATAAATTGAGTTGTTGTTTGTTGCTCTCATCTTATATGACTTTGCAGGATCTTCTGATGGATGTTAGGGATAAGCTCCTTTTTGAGCCAGTATATGCTGGTAACCTGAAGGAAAAGATTCCCCCTAAATCTTCCCTTCGTATTCCTTGGTCTTGGTTGCCTGGTGCTCTGTGCCTTCTTCAAGAGGTACATTTGGCATGTAATTAATCTTTTTTAAATATTTCTGTAAGGGTCGTGTATTATTTTCTTTGTTTTGTGGAAACATTTTACTTCTACTTCCCTATTCTTTCTGTTCAGGTTGGAGAATCAAAGCTTGTGCTGGACATTGGAAGAACAAGTCTTCAGCGTCAAGATGCGAAGCCATATACAGATGATTTAATTCTTTCTATGGCACTATCTGAGGTAAGACATGTGGATATAGGTTGGAGAATTACTCTCTTAATTTATAACATTCTTGTTTATATACCATATCCTTATCATAGGTGCCTTATTGAAGTGTACAGTTGCGAAGATTGGCTTCGAGAAGAACAAAGTATCTCAAGGTTTTGAAGCTCTTGCTCGTGCTCAGTGTCTTCTAAGAAGTAAGCCATCTCTTGCAAAAATGACACTGCTATCTCAGGTGCGGAACGTTTTTCAAGTGTATATTCAGTTGAGATCTTTAAGTCCCTAGTTGGTTTGCTTAGTATTGGAACAATCCTGAGGATGCTTTTAATGGTTTCTAGATCGAAGAATCTCTTGAAGAGCTTGCACCCGCTTGCACCTTGGAGCTACTAAGCATGCCAAATACCCCTGAAAATGTTGAACGAAAACGGGGAGCAATTGCGGCTTTGCGTGAATTGCTTAGACAGGGTCTTGATGTTGAAGCTTCATGCCAAGTACAGGATTGGCCTTCTTTTCTAAGCCAAGCTTTTGACAATTTACTGGCTAATGAGATAGTTGATCTTCTTCCTTGGGATAGCTTAGCTGCGATGCGAAAGAATAAGAAGACAATTGAGTCACAGAATCTAAGGGTAGTAATTGATTCAAACTGTTTCTATAGAGTTTTTACAGCTCATATGGCACTTGGGTTTTCCAGCAAGCAAAAAGAGTTGGTAATGTCCTTCTCCAGTAATACCCCCCCTCCAAAGCTTATATGCATTTTAATATTTCTTCTAGTTCTTTTTTCATAAGTACATTTTTTGGGCTTACGTGCTCAAACAGCGGCTTTCTCAATTTCATCCTGATACCAAGTGTTTTTCTTAATTTCATGTAGATTAACAAAGCAAAAAGTATATGTGAATGTTTGATAGCTTCAGAGGGTATTGATCTGAAATTTGAAGAAGCTTTTTGCTTATTCCTTCTTGGACTGGTATGTTTTTATCATTTTAACTCTTATTGTCAGTGCTGCCATCATGAAGTATTTAGATATTTTGAATCTTGGTTTCCTGCAGGCTGCAGCAATCTTGGTTTCCTGCCTTTATAGCATTTATAAGAAAGTAACGATAAAGGGTCCTAAAAGACTACCAGCTCCAATAATTAATTGTGTTTTAAGTTATGGACCCTATAAGAATTAACTAACTTCCATATTGCAACCATTATAGACCCTATTAGAATTAATTGTGTTGTTGTGTTTAATTTTTCTTGAATTTCTTTCTTTTGTTTGAAGTTATGAAAACTACAATTTTGAAGTATATGTAAATAGAGAAGTGACCTTTATTCTTCAGCAAGCATAGGCACTACATAAAGCAACTCTTCATTTTCATATGTTATTTTACTAGAGCATGATTTCAGTAGAAGAAATGATGTCAGGTAGTAGTTGAAAAAATGTTATTTGCAACCAATAGTAAAAGAGCTTTGTACCTTCATTCTGTAAGTAGACTTTTATAATCCAATTTACACTATTTATGTAGGTTGTTATTAGCTTACACCCATATATAGCCCTACAATCTTGATTGACACCCTTACATGCTAGAAGAAATCTCCCACCCCATTTATTGGGCCGGCATAAGATACATGAGTTTTAGATATCTCATAAAAATTATTGTTTTCATATTTAAATCTAAAAATTATGTACAACAAGTAAATATAACTAAGAGAGGGGGTCCAACTTGGAATAGAATGAGACTATTAGATGAGAAATTTGAACAAGTAATACAATAGTATAACTTTGAAATCATGTATTACTATTAACTCTTCCAATTCCATGAGAAATCTGAAGAAGTCTGTTTTCCTTGTAGACATATAGCTGATAAGTTATATTTGCTGATAAGTTATAGAGTTTCAAGAAAAAGATGCTATAAAGGCAGTAGTGATATGGAAATTTCATTCATATATTTTTGTACCGTTGTTTACTCTGTAGTGATATGGAATCTGAAATATATTCATAACCAAAACTTTTTAGAGTATTTATAAAATATTTTGTTTAGGAAGATGATTATTGTTCTTTATGAAATTAGTTTGCAGTTTATCACAATAAATGCTAAGAAACTCATTCTAGCTTCTGTTGAAAATTTATTGAATCTTTTAGAGCAAAATAACTATTTATTGTATGTTTTAATAGAATCGGTAAAATTATATTTTATTGTATGTTTCAATGATATTAGTTAATAAAAATAAATTAGAAATTTAAATTTAATTTACTGGTATTAATAATTTAGAATTACAATTAGTAGGGAGATAAAATAAATTTAAATTAATAAATAATAATAAGTTTTAGTGACGGACAATACCGTAGGCATAGATTAATTTTTTATTTATATTTTTCTAGGTTTTAGTGACAGACAATACCATAGAAATAGATCAATTCTTTACTTATATTTATGTAGCTTTTAGTGACAGTCATTATTGTAGGTAGAAATAAAAAAATGTAGTGACAATCGTCAAAACATGGAGTGACACTCCTCAAAGTGTAGCAGGATGCCCCCTTAAAATTGACACTTGATTTGGGTGTCACTCAAAGTATTATTGACCTTTAGTGACAGTTTTTAACATTTAGTGACACACTTTGTGTGTCACGATAAGTCAATTTTTTTGTAGTGACAATTGATATAAATAAGGGGAAATTGAATTTACTTCTCTTGAGCTTACTTTAAATGACACTAACATCTCCTCTATCGAAAAAACATTCACATCCTCTATATTTACTAAAAAGATTGTATCAATTTTTTTTTTGTCTCACTTACATCTATTTGTAAAAATACATGTTTTTGATTATACACAAAGACCAATGGTGACACAGCAACAAAAAGAAGAATTCCTCCAAATCATTTTTCAAACATCCTTTGATGACTTACAAACAAATCAATTATATAAAGGTAAAATAATTCAAGCCATAATTCAACTACAAGAGAACCTTACATACTTTGCATATGCATAAACAATATTTTCAAAAGTCCAAAATAATATTTTCAAAATGTTAGAATCTTTATTTTTGACTAAAAATAATATTGTAATCGAATACAACCCAGGTGTATTCGAATACAGATGCAATTTGCTAAGTCAGAAGCAAAAACGTATCATCTGTATTCGACTACAACCAAGGTGTATTCGAATACAAATAAAAATTGATAAGTCAGAGACTTGGCCATCTCATCTGTATTCGACTACAGATGAAAAATTTATAAGTCAGAGAGTTGGCCATCTCATCTGTATTCGAATACACAGTGAAATGTTTGAATAATTTTTAACGTTGCAGCAAGTTGTATTCGAATACAGATATCCTGTAATCGAATACAACTGGAAGAAATGCAATGTTTCAGTTCTGAATTCAATTTAAAATAGTGCAATTCTTCCTCAAACCTCTTGGATCAAAAGGCCACGAATCTAAAGAGCTGTTTGAGGACTATAAATAGGTCTTAACTTCATATTCAAATTACGAATTCGAATTACACAATTTCAAAGACTTTGAACTAAATTTTCTGAATTTTTCTAAGTCATTTTCAGAAATTCAAGTACTTGCGTATCATTTTCATATCCTTAAGGTTCTCAAAGTACTTGGATAAATCTTGAATTATTCTATCTCCTCTCTATTCCTATACCCTTATAAAAACAACAAGTGTTTGTAAAAGAAAGTTGTACTTTCTTTAAGTGTTATATCTTAGATAGTAGTGTTCTATCATTGAAAGTTTGTTAGAAGATTGTAGCCAAGGTCCCAGGGTGAGGACTTGTACATATTCTGACAGATAGTGAAGAAAATCTCTTGTGGTGAGCAAGAGGACTGGACGTACCCTTGGTTATTAGGGGAACCAGGATAAATTTGCAGTGTTCATTTACTTACTGTTATTTATTTCTTCATCTATCAACATTGAACGCGAAAATCAATCACTATAATTCTAAAAACTGTCAAAATAACCAAACACCTAATTCACCCCCCCCCCTCTTAGGTGCACATCTGATCTTACAATTGGTATCAGAGCAGGTTCAAGGTAACTTACTCATTGATCAAACAACTCATGGCTTCCGCACTACCAGTTTTCAGAGACGGTGGCAGCAGTAACAAACCACCATGTTTCGTCGGTGAACATTACAATTTCTGGAAAATCCGCATGCAAGCATATCTTGAGGCACAAGGAGACGAAATATGGGATGCTGTTGAAAATGGTCCGTACATTCCAACAACAGTCATCAACAACAAAGAAGAAATTAAGATAAAGAACTTTTGGACCGATGACGATAAAAGAAAAGTGTTATTCGATAAAAAGGCTAAAAACATTCTACAATCAGCACTTGGTATGGATGAATTCTTCCGCATATCTCACTGTAAATTAGCCAAGGAAATATGGGACACATTGGAAGTAACCCATGAAGGCACCATAGAGGTAAAAAGATCCAAACTAAATACACTTTCTCAAGAATATGAATTGTTTCGTATGCAGCCTGGAGAAACTATACTAGACATGCAGAAACGATTCTCCCACTTGACAAATCATTTGACAGCCCTCGGAAAGGTCTTCTCCAACGATGAATTGAATCTGAAAGTATTACGATCACTAACGAGGGCATGGCAACCAAAGGTGACTGCGATATCAGAAAAGAAGAGTTTGTCCAAAATGTCACTTTCTGCATTATTTGGCAAACTACAAGAACATGAACTAGAACTTGGACGATTAGAGCAAAATGAAACCCAAGAAAAGAAAAGCAAAAATATTGCTCTAAAGACCGAATCAAAGGAAGTAGTCAAAGAAGAAATTTCTGATGACGACGAAAACATCAACTTCCTTGTCAAGAAATTCGGCAAATTTCTTAAAAATAACAAAAGTTTCAAGAAGAAGAACTTCAGAAAGAAAGATAGCACGACTAACCAAAACTTCACATGCTTTGAATGTGGGAAACAAGGACATATTAAAGCAGATTGTCCAGATCTCATCAAAAAGAATGCCGGAAAAAGAAAAGATTTCAAGAAAGCATATATAGCATGGGAAGATAATGACATGAGTTCAACATCAGAAACTGAAAGTGATGAATGTGCAAATGTTGCACTAATGGCGTCACATCATTCAGATGACGAAGAGGTTAGTAACTTAAACACCCCTCTTTATAATCATGAATTAGTTATAGAATACAATGAAGCACAAAATGCAATAAAGGAACTTCTTGTTGAATGTAAAAATTTGCTTAAACAAGTATCAACTCAAAAGAAAGAAATCTCATTTCTTAAAGAGAAAATTAATCTTATGGAAAAAGATACTGAAAAATCTAAGCAGAATTCTACATGCAACAATTGCGATTCCCTTTCATTTAAAATTGTTCAACTAAATAGAGTGATTGAAAGATATGAAATAGGACATATAGGATTGGAAAATGTTCTAAACATGCAAAGATATTCAAATGATAAAAGTGGTATTGGATTTTCTAAATTTGATAAACAAAGCACTAGTAAGACCATTTTTGTAAAATCAAGTACTCAAACAAATCTAAGAAACATGACAATTGTACAAAAAGAGCATTCGCAAAAAGAAAAGATTACTAACAATAAACTTCATACATACACAAGTAAAATTCCTACTTGCTCATATTGTGGTATCTATGGACACACACCAAATACTTGTCATATAAGAAACATTAGCATTCCTAAAGGCCATTGCATATGGGTCAAGAAAGGCACTAACCCCCAAGGACCCAAAGCACTTTGGGTACCTAATAAAATCTGATTTCAATTTTGCAGGGATGCTCACAAAGTACTTCAAATTTATGGTACTTAGATAGTGGGTGCTCCAAACACATGACGGGAGACATAACAAAATTTTCAGCATTGACCCTTGAATCGAAAGGACATGTAGTATATGGAGATAATAACAAAGGGAAGATCCTAGGCATTGGAAAAATTGGAAAAGCACCTTCTCCAACAATTGAAGATGTTCTTTATGTTGAAGGCCTAAAGCATAATCTGATAAGCATCAGCCAGTTATGTGACAAAGGACACAGGATAGTCTTCAACAAAGAAGAGTGCATCATTCAAAATGCAGCAACAAGTGAAATTCAATTTATCGGTAAACGTTTCAAGAATATTTTTATACTTAATTTTGATGATTTATCCTTGAAAATGAAATGTCTTTTGGTAAGCGACAACAATGATGCATGGTTATGGCATAAAAGAATTGCTCATATTCACATGGATCATTTAAATAAACTAGTCAAACATGATCTTGTTGTTGGATTACCAAAAATGAAATTCGTCAAGGATAAATTATGTGACGCATGTCAAAAAGGTAAACAAACGAAAACTTCTTTTAAAGCTATTAATGTTATATCTACTACAAGACCACTTCAATTAATACACATGGATTTGTTTGGTCCATCAAGAACTAAAAGTCTTGGTGGAAATTCATATGGACTAGTAATTGTTGATGACTTTTCAAGGTACACATGGACCTTGTTTTTGTCAAACAAAAACGAAGCTTTTAAGGCCTTTAAAAATTATGCCAAGCTAGTCCAAAATGAACAATCATCCAAAATTGTATCGATTAGAAGTGATCATGGTAGAGAATTTCAAAATACCTTATTTGAAGAATTCTGTGAAGAAAATGGAATTTTCCACAATTTTTCTGCACCAAGAACACCTCAACAAAATGGGGTTGTTGAGAGAAAGAACAGGTCCTTGATAGAACTTGCAAGAACTATGTTAAGTGATTCAAATCTACCAAAGTATTTTTGGGCAGATGCCGTAAACACGGCATGCTATGTTACTAGCAGAGTAAACATTCGGCCAATTCTTAAGAAGACTCCGTATGAACTATACAAAGGTAGAAAGCCCAACATCTCTCACTTCCACATCTTTGGATGCAAGTGCTTTGTGCTAAATAATGGAAAAGATAATCTTGGAAAATTCGATGAAAAGGCAGATGAAGGTATATTTATTGGGTATGCATTATCTAGTAAAGCTTTTAGGATTTTTAATAAAAGAACTTTAATTGTAGAAGAATCAATACATGTTACTTTTGATGAAACTAACCCCTCGAAAGAGGACAAAGCTATTTCTTTTGATGATGATGATATAGAAAGTAGTGATCCACGTAAAGAAGATCCAATTGATCAACCGAGTCAAGAAAATGAAGTCGACATGGAAAAGGAAACCAATGAACTCCCAAAGGAATGGAGAACCCATCGATATCATCCGATTGATAACATCATTGGTGATATCAACAAAGGAGTTACAACTAGACTCAAACTACAAGATGCATGCTTAAACATGGCATTTGTTTCTCAAATCGAACCTTCCAAAGTTAGTGAAGCACTAAAAGATGATCAGTGGATACTTGCAATGCAAGAAGAGCTTAACCAATTCGAAAGAAACGAAGTATGGGAACTTGTTCCTAATCTAGGTGATAAACACATAATTGGTACAAAATGGGTATTTAAAAATAAACTTGACGAAAATGGTATAGTTGTTCGCAACAAAGCAAGATTGGTCGCCCAAGGATATAATCAAGAAGAAGGAATCGATTTTGACGAAACTTTTGCTCCGGTCGCAAGATTAGAAGCAATACGGTTACTACTTGCTTATGCCTGTTCTATGAATTTTGAATTATTTCAGATGGATGTGAAAAGCGTATTTCTAAATGGATACATCAATGAAGAAGTATATGTCAAGCAGCCACCCGGCTTTGAAGACTTCAAGAATCCTACACATGTATTCAAACTAAGGAAAGCTCTCTATGGTCTAAAACAAGCACCAAGAGCTTGGTACGACAGATTGAGTGCCTTCCTGTGTGAAAGAGGTTTTGAAAAGGGAAAGGTTGACAAGACATTATTTATTAAACGAAATAATGTTCACACCTTGTTGGTCCAAATTTATGTTGACGATATCATATTCGGTCCAACAAACAATGCAATATGTGAAGAATTGATGATGCAAGGTGAATTTGAAATGTCTATGATGGGAAAATTAAACTATTTTCTTGGTCTTCACATCAAGCAACTCAAGCATGGCATCTTCATCAATCAAGCAAAATATTGCAAAGAACTGCTAAAAAGATTTGACATGGAAAAATGCAAGGAGAGTGCAACTCCCATGGGATCCGGAACATATGTTGATAAAGATGAAACTGGTGCGTCTATAGACATTTCAAAATATCGAGGTATGATTGGATCTTTATTATATCTAACGGCCAGTCGGCCAGATATCATGTTTAGTGTTTGTCTATGTGCAAGATTTCAAGCAGATCCAAAAGAATCACATCTTGTAGCTGTCAAAAGAATCATGAAATACTTAAAAGGCACCATCAATGTTGGACTATGGTATCCTAAAGGTAGCATCTGTAGTCTCGTTGGATATTCTGATTCAGATTATGCAGGATGTAAAACAGACCGTAAAAGCACAAGCGACACTTGTCATGTACTGGGCAATGCACTCGTATCTTGGTCGTGTAAAAAGCAAGCATGTGTCGCACTGAGTACTGCTGAAGCCGAATACATAGCAGCAGAAAGTTGTTGCGCACAAATCCTATGGCTCAAGCAACAACTATGTGATTATGGAATTGATCTTGGATGCATTCCGCTACGATGCGACAACACTAGTGCAATAAATATTTCAAAGAATCCAATCATGCATTCTCGGACCAAACACATTGATATACGACACCACTTTTTGTGCCATCATGTGCTTAAAGGAAATGTTGAAGTAACCTTTGTGGATACTCATAACCAACTTGCGGACATCTTCACTAAACCACTTCCTAAAGACTCCTTTTTCAAAATACGACGCGAACTCGGCATCTTAAGTGAAAGTGATCTTTAAACATCAGGTAAAATGTTATCATCAGGTTAAAGGTATGAGTTAATTCTTGTCTTCACATGTTTACATGTTATTTGAATTTAGTTGACTATTTGAATTAAAATGTTATCAATGTGTTAATCCTTATCTTCACATATTAGAATTTAGATGACTATGTTTACATGTTATTTATGTGATTATATGAAGCTTGTGTTATGTTCTGCTTGATAAAATCATGTCTGTTTCAAAAATCTGGAAGTCGTAGCCGAATACAATCAACCTGTATTCGAATACAGATAATTCTGGAAAACTGTATTCGATTACCATCTTACTGTATTCGAATACAGATTCGCAGTTTTCTGTCATATATAAAGCTGTGCAGTCAGTATTCGAATACCACTTCCTCCTTCCCCTCGAGCTCGTCCTTCCTCTCTGCGCATCAATCTCCACAGAACGGGTTCGTTCATTCAAGCTTGCCTTCCCAAACCTTGATTTCCTTCAATTAATTGCGAAATCACTCTTCCATTTCTTCAGATTCGCAACTTCACGAACCCTAACCCCCAAATTTTCTTCACAAATTACGACTCAGTTTCAAATCCCGAACCAGTGGCAACAAACACCGAGCCCATTCATTTGGTATTCTACCAATCTCCCACTCTTGTTCGTTAGAAAATCGAACTATCTCAGAACAAGTTGTTGCTCGACCAAAACCCTCCAACAAAATGTCAAACATCTCCAACACTGTTGAAAACGCACGCAAACGTGGACCTCGCACCAAGCTTGCTAGTGTGGGTCCTTCCAAGCGCCGCACAAAGAGCACCAGTGTCACTGACTTATCTCGTCTTCTGCACTCTCCCGAAGAAATTACTCGGTTTCGAACACTTTACTTCGACAAGAGGCTCATCGTCCCCAAATTCGGTACTTTAGATTCATTCTCTGCTTTTCAATTTCCTGCTTTACTTAGGGCTCAACATGTTGAGGACTTTATTGCTTACAAAGGTCCGATATATCCTGATTTGGTTCGAGTCTTTTATTGTAATCTTCGTCGGGATGGCAAAATGTTGATTTCTCGTGTCAAAGGAATAACTATTGAACTTGATTCTCATATTGTTGGTAACATTTTGAAAATACCTGATTTCGGCCAGAAAACCAGTCCGACTAATTTATGCAAATGGTATAGTGTCTCGAAACATGATGCTTATGCGACTCTGTGTCGCTTTGACAAACAAACCATAGAACGCAAGCAACTTCAGACTAGCTCCACCTTTGCAAGGCAACGATTTAGTGTTGGAAATTTAACTGTCGACTATCGTCTGCTTCATTACTTCTTAAGCTACATTTTGGTTCCTAAGGCCGGTAACTATTCTCAAATTTCTGAGTTCGAACTTCAGATTCTATACTACATGTATGAATGTCTTCCTCTTAACTGGGCATATTTTGTTAAGTCAGTCATGTTTATATCCCGTGAAGCTGTTGGTTTGCCCTATGCTAAGGAAGTTTCTCGCATTCTTGAACATTTTGAGGTGGATTTTTCTGAGGAAGTTGTGTATACGGTTACTAAGGATAACCTGCTAGATTTGGGTGTTCTTCCCAGCATGAAAATTGTTTGGAGTGAACCGTTGCAAAAATACATCCATCAGAGTGATATAGATCAGACATCTGCTGGTGCTCCTACCGACCCCTCTGCACCTGATACTGCTCCTACAGATGATGCTGCTGACGATCCTGCATCTGATGATGATCAGGTTTCTAACCGAATGATTATGGCTAAACTTGACTCTCTTCAGACCTGCTTCTCAGGATTTACCACTTCGGTCGATGCTCGCTTTCAAGCTCTCGAATCCACCATCGCTACCAATCACGACAGCCTGGTCCACGAGATCTGTATCATCGCCGATAAAATTGATCACCTCCATCTACCCCCGGATTGTCGCTGACTTGTCTTTCGTCTCCTAGGACTAGTTCGTTTTTTGTGTTACTAGGATTGACTTTCCTCCTATTTTGCTTCATGTAATCGTTGCTACTTTCCGGTTATCTTTGCTATTATTGTATGACTTTTATGACTTTATGACTTTATGACTTTTATGACTTCATCTGATTGCTTATCTCATATGTGATCTTTCTTGATTTATGTTATATTTCTTATGTTAAATCCCTTACTTTCCTATTGCTGGTATTCTTCTTTTTGATCATGTCAAAAGGGGGAGAAAATCTGTGTATTTTGTTGCTTGTTGCTGTCTGTTAAAATTTAAATGTAGGTACTCAAAACACCTATTGAAAATATTACGGGGGAGTACAATACGCCTACATTACGGGGGAGTCGTAAACAACAACAACAATGTTTTTTTGTCATAATCAAAAAGGGGGAGAATGTAAAAATACATGTTTTTGATTATACACAAAGACCAATGGTGACACAGCAACAAAAAGAAGAATTCCTCCAAATCATTTTTCAAACATCCTTTGATGACTTATAAACAAATCAATTATATAAAGGTAAAATAATTCAAGCCATAATTCAACTACAAGAGAACCTTACATACTTTGCATATGCATAAACAATATTTTCAAAAGTCCAAAATAATATTTTCAAAATGTTAGAATCTTTATTTTTGACTAAAAATAATATTGTAATCGAATACAACCCAGGTGTATTCGAATACAGATGCAATTTGCTAAGTCAGAAGCAAAAACGTATCATCTGTATTCGACTACAACCAAGGTGTATTCGAATACAGATAAAAATTGATAAGTCAGAGACTTGGCCATCTCATCTGTATTCGACTACAGATGAAAAATTTATAAGTCAGAGAGTTGGCCATCTCATCTGTATTCGAATACACAGTGAAATGTTTGAATAATTTTTAACGTTGCAGCAAGTTGTATTCGAATACAGATATCCTGTAATCGAATACAACTGGAAGAAATGCAATGTTTCAGTTCTGAATTCAATTTAAAACAGTGCAATTCTTCCTCAAACCTCTTGGATCAAAAGGCCACGAATCTAAAGAGTTGTTTGAGGACTATAAATAGGTCTTAACTTCATATTCAAATTACGAATTCGAATTACACAATTTCAAAGACTTTGAACTAAATTTTCTGAATTTTTCTAAGTCATTTTCAGAAATTCAAGTACTTGCATATCATTTTCATATCCTTAAGGTTCTCAAAGTACTTGGATAAATCTTGAATTATTCTATCTCCTCTCTATTCCTATACCCTTATAAAAACAACAAGTGTTTGTAAAAGAAAGTTGTACTTTCTTTAAGTGTTATATCTTAGATAGTAGTGTTCTATCATTGAAGGTTTGTTAGAAGATTGTAGCCAAGGTCCCAGGGTGAGGACTTGTACATATTCTGATAGATAGTGAAGAAAATCTTTTGTGGTGAGCAAGAGGACTGGACGTACTCTTGGTTATTAGGGGAACCAGGATAAATTTGCAGTGTTCATTTACTTACTGTTATTTATTTCTTCATCTATCAACATTGAACGCGAAAATCAATCACTATAATTCTAAAAACTGTCAAAATAACCAAACACCTAATTCACCCCCCCCCCTCTTAGGTGCACATCTGATCTTACACTATTCATGTCATTTACTATACGACACAGTTAGAGTTTTTGCTTTAATTTATAAAGATACAATTATACATATGATATTTTGCAATTTAGAAATGTATTATTATATTCTTAGTAGCACAATCGAAATGTATATTCTAGTATCCTTTTGATAAATGACGAATAAAGTTGAAAGAGTGATAGAAAATAAATGTATGTACAATTTTTTATTGAGTATAAGGGAGGTGGATGTTTTCTCAAAATTAGAAGAGGTGTTAGTGTTATTTAAAATGATCTCATACGAAAGAAATCTAATTTCTCCAATAAATAATGCTTGGTTATGAAAAAATAAATAAAAAGAAAAAAGTAATGCTTGCAATTCAAGTATGCATATATAATTTTCAGACTCTACTACGACAACTTTCATAAATTAAAATATCATATATAAAATTAAACATGGCTAATTAAGCTTCACAAAAATAAATTGTTACCCAAAATATACAAAATTTAACTGCACTGGAACTTCAACAACATAGTATTTTGCATGTGACAACATTGTAACAAGGTCACGGTAAAAAAAAGTCAAAATTTTCGTTGAACATTTCAAAAACCACTCATCTATTTAAGAATGAATGAATATGTGATTAAAAAAAACCATTAATTAATAATTATGTAATGTCATTCTAATAAAAAATTCTGACAGATATATTTTTGTAGTTTGCATAAACTATAATTCTTCAATATGAGGCACAGTTGACTACCTAAGCTTAACAATATAACGCGAACATAATAAATAAATAAATAAATAAATAACAATAAAATTATAAATTTAAATGCTTTAAGAATAGATTTTTCTCCAAACAAAAATTTCAAAGGAATTTTAATTGGCAAACTACTTTAGTTTGTGTATTGGTATAACTTTATAAGCAAAAGTCATATTACTATTAAAATAAGATTATTAAGGAAAACTGTATAAATCAATTGCCCAAGTTTTAACCTACTTTAATTTTATCTTTGCTTTGATTACTTCTTAAACATATATTGCTCACAATCACTCTTTGCCTTCCTCACTAATCCATCAAAAGTATAGTAGCCTCTTTTTAAATAAAATAAAAATAAATAAAAAACTTAAAATGCATTAAATCAACCAGTCTCTATGTGACCAAACAATGAGCAAAAAAAAAGAGTGTCTAATCAGTTAATGTTGGGCTCAACAATAGCCCATGTGACCGAACAATGAGCAATCCTATTAAAAGAAATCTACTACACACTTCAACATCTATTATTCTCACCCGTACAAAACTATGTAAATTACAGAAAAATCCTTCTATTATTTTATTAAAAAACTTAAAATGAAATTTTTGTAACTTCTTGATTTAAAAAAGAAAAAGGAAAATTCAGTACAGAATCTTTGAAAAACTAAAAAATTTTGAAACAATTTTTTGATGCAATTTTAGAAATATAAAATTATTAACATGACCATTATTTATATATATATATATATATATATATATATATATATATATATATTGTCGCGTCCAGTTTTTTTCGCAAAAAAGGAGTCGCCACCAATTTTATTTTATTCAAAGGAAAAAATTGGATAAAACCTAAAATAATGATTTTTGAACCAAAAATTTGGATTCGGGAGTCGATTACGAGTAGGGAAGGTATTAGCACCCTACAACGTCCGTTAAACGGTTACCCTATAATTAACTGTATACAAACTATTTATTTATTTATTCATTTATTTTTACCCCAATAAGAATAATAAAAAAAATAAAAAATTATTTACATTAATAAAAGAAGGAAAAATATTTTTTTTTTATTAATTTGGTTTGACAAGGAAAAAACCTTGCTCCTACGTATCCCCAGATGCAATAGGAAAATCAAAACACATGTAGTTCTTGGGTAGAAAATATTTATGTATTAGACTGATTTTATTATTAATTTTACTTTATATATATACATATCAAAATAAATTAACAGCATAATAGTGATAATAATAATAATAATAGTAATAATGGTAATAGTGATAATAATAATAATAACAAAAAAAAAAGGTGAGATGTTTGTTCGCGGAATGGATCTTTTTATTTTTGTTTTAAAGAAAAATTATTTTTTGTTAAATAAACAACGTAACGAAAATATAATAATAACAAAA
>JBBPBP010009778.1:38430814-38457976 GCA_037974735.1 Cicer chorassanicum | reverse complement strand
CATATTTATTAAATATAAAACTATTTCATTACATATTTAATTTTTTATTATTTTTGCTAATTTATAATATTTAAGTTATTATAGGTTAATTTGAAGAAAAAAAAAGTATGTAATTATTTTACAATTATAATTTTATACAGTAATATTATTGAAACATAAAATATAACACAAATACAACATCATATAAAATATAATAAGAATCACATTTTATATTTTATAAAATATCAAAATATCATATTTATATCTTATTTTATGTTAAATTTTGTATTCTAATAACATTAATCTTAAATATACCGTGTTTCTATTTTATCATGTAAACTAACCCTCGAAGAATCACCAAACACATAAATTTTACTACAATGAAAGGGACTTGCCAAGCATAGATGACCTCACAAAGCATAGTTAAAAACGTTATTTTTTAGTAAACATATTCTACTTGTAAACATACAAAAGTAGGAGTTGAATGATGTGGGTCCATATTGCAAAGAAGGCTCAGAAAGTTTGGCATTTAAACGCGAACACTATCTGCGTCAACCATTATAGCACGTGGACCTTATTCCATTTTTGGCAATCTTCATTTTAAACAAGTCACGTCGCCACTCACTAGTGGCCTCAAATTATGACTTCTGCTGCTCCACCACATGCGAAACCCCTTCTCTTTCCCTCTCTCTCTCTTTTTTTTAAATATACATTTCAAATCATTCATCAAATGGCGGAGCTCCAACAGTCACATAGTGATCAACATGGACACGGAATTAAATTAGCTTAATTTTATTAAAACACAAAATTTGACACATAGTAAAATATAAATATAATATTTATAAAATATAGTAAGAGTTTTGTTTTATTTTTTCATAAAATAACAAATTATTGGATTTATATTTTATTTTTTATTAAAGTTTATATTTCAATAATATTATTAATTAAATTATAGATTCAATGAACACTTATTTTCCTTTTTTCCCCTTCTTTTCCACTAGTTAATTGGTTGAACTCAAAAGTATTTTAGGAGAATTGGTGTTTGAATCAAGAATAATGCTTGGTTAGATTTTACCACCTTTCAATCAAATTATTGATAATTATACTAATTTTCTTTGAGAGCAAGACACTTAAGACAAAAAAATGATTTTAGTACGACGGTTCTCTTTTTGTGGAGAAATTAGTGTGCTAAAGTTCACATGCCTATACAGATAGGAGATGATAATGTATAAATAAATAAAAAACTACGTTGTCTTTCAGTATGATACATAAAAGAAAATATAAAAGTAGAATATATTTAATTTTTTTGTTATTTTTTTTGTTGTTTTTTGGGTCTAAATGACATTGTTGAAAATGTTTATTTTTGTTTAAGTAGAGTTAGTAAATCCATAACTTTGGGTGAAAAATATTAACCAGTGGGGCTTTCTAGTCACCCATTAGATTCACAATGTCAAGTGAATTGCAATTATAACCATGTGAATGTGACTCTGACTATATGTCACATGATGCTTAGTCCATCAATATGTTCCTAAATTTTATATGCAAAAAATATAACAGCTGTGTTTTCTTCATTTTGCCATTCAACAATTGCAAGTTGAATCCCTAATAAAAATATTAAAAAGCATAGAAACATATCACTACAGGAGTAATTATGCGACATACTCTAAAAAGATTTTGGGCCTAGATGATTCATTCTAGACCTTTCTAGATATTAATAATGAATAAATAAGTGATGTGTAGGTTAGGGGAAGAAATATCTCTTTCTTTACTCTTTTAATTTTGTTTCATTATATTGTAATAAAAACTGATTTTGTCTATTATAAAAAATAAAAAATAAAAATAAGTTGAATTTGAAATAATTTATATTTGGTTTATTTATGTAAAAATAAGTTAAATATTAATAATTTAAGAGAAAAATCAATTATAGAAAAAAACTACATTGAATGAATTCAACAACCGGAGCAGGAAACCTAAATCAATTATATTTGGTTTATTTGTCATGCTGTGTTGAATGACTTCAACAACCGAGCAGGAAATTGGTGTCGTGGACCTTGTTGATAACCCCTTCCCCATCTATAAATAAATGCTGTTGATAACCACAAATATAAGAATGGCTAGAAGAAACTCAAACACCTTGTTGATAACCCCTTCCTCATCCATTGATGAATAAAATGTTCAAATCCATCTTCTTCTCCGTTTCATCCTATATACATATCTGTCTGTCCAATTCTTCTTCTTCACTAATATCTCATCTCCGGCCGAACTCTTCTTCTTCTTCTTCAATACTGACCATGTCTGCTTCCACCACCACTGGCGAAACACTAATTTGATAATGGGTGATGTCATATCCCAAACTTAGATAAGATAAAGCAAGATAAAGCTAACGGCAGATGGAACTCTAACTGGGTTGATCCAAAATCACATTCTCAACACTATGGTTTCGGCTAAATCAACGGGATCTACAGACGAGGAAGAAGATGCCGGATCCGACTCCGGAGCTTCTCCATCGGAGCTTCCATCGCCGGAGCTTCCTCCGCCAGCTGCACATCCGCCTTCCTCCGCCAGCTGCACATCCGCCGCCGGTGCAGATCTGCTCTTCCTTAAGCAGAGGATGATGACGGCCACTAGCACGGCCAAGACCGCCACCGCGGTGAAAATAACTGGGATAAGGCATTTTGGCGTGTGTATCTGGAAATCAGAGTCTTGAAACATAAATTGGTGGACGTTCGGGTTAGGGTTTCCGAACTTCCATCAATTCAAGACTCAAATTTCAACGTACAGACACTCTAACCTGAACCTCCATCACTTTATGTTTCGAGACTCAGATTTACACATACACACGCTAAAATACCTTATCCCAGTCATTCTCACTGCGGTGGCGGTCTTGGCCGTGCTAGTGGCGGTCATCATCATCTGCTTAAAGAAGAGCAGATCGTAACGGGCACGGAGGTGCAGCTGGCGGAGGAAGCTCCGGCGATGGAAGCTTCGGTGCAGAAGCTCCGGAGTCGGGTCCGGCCTCTTCTTTCTCGTCTGTGGATACGGCACCGAAACCGTAGTGTTGGGCAGGTGATGTTGTATCGACTCATATATCTTTAGGCCTTGTTAGGTTTTCTGCTTTGCCTTTAGATTTTAGAGAATTTTGGTGCATTATGTCGTTTAACAGTAAATTTTCATAGAAGGATGTTTAGAACTTTAGGCCTTGTAAGGTTTTCTGCTTTGCCTTTAAATTTTAGAGAATTTTGGTTGCTGTTATGAAACCCTGTGAATGGATCTGGTATTTTGAGTTTCGAAATTTTAGGTTTTCCTGATTGGGATTTTTTACATGATTGTAATTAACAAATTAGTTAATTGATTATTAATTTGAGAGTATTAGTAATATACTTATTTTGTAAAATCATTTTTAGGGTTTTTTATTTGTTTAAAATTGGAGATTTTGTGGTCTTTAATGCATTGTGTGACTCATGTAATGTCCTTGAAGTTGGAAGATTTAGAAGTTCTGGTTGTTCCTTGTAGTGTTCATGATGGAAAGGAAAAATATGAATTCATTACTCTTTTATAGCTAGTTTCTGCATTTGTCTTTTGATTTATATGTGCACATTGTAAGATATCTGCTTCAAAGTTGACTTTATTCTTAAGTAGTTCTCCATGGTTGATGCTTCTTCTAGTTGACTTGTTTGGGTCCCTAATCAATGTTATTTCAGTGTTTTGCTAGAGTTTAGAATTCGAACACTATTTCTTGTTCTTAAGGAGCTCTCCAATGTTTTTCTAGATTTTAGAATTCTAACAATGTTACAGTTCTAATATCCTGTTTTCTCTTTGTTCTTTCAAAAGGCAAACTAAATTATGGAAATTAGATAAGTCTTTAAAGGCTTCTGTTAGAATTAATTCATTAGATTATCCAACGATTAATACTTTTGTTTATATTCTCACTGCTTGAACAATATTGTGGTTAAGAATAATCATTATTGCCAATTGATGGGAAATTCCAGTGGCTGGGGCCTGATATATATTATGAATTATATATTGGTTCTGCACATTATAGCTTTAGATCAGTGGATTTTATCCAAGTTCATTCTTATTCAAAGTTTAAGAACTTGGAGATTTATATGTATGTAATTATTTTAGTGCACTATATTGTGTATTTACATTGTAATTTGATTAATTTTGTACAATAAAATTACTATATAACAAATTATTTGTCCAAAAAAAAATTTGTTGTCAAAATTTATACCTACGAAATTCAAATCTCACTAAAGTGTATAGTGACAGTATAGTGACAGAGACAAAACCATAGGTATATAATTTATAAAGTTATGCAAGTTCTTATGCCCACGGTACAAAAGTCGTAGGTAAAAACTCTTAACTTTGTCCAACAGACAAACGCTCCGTTGGTATTGTTTGACTATAGACGATATGAAAAATGCCGTCGGTATATGTTTTTTTTCCCTATACCTACGGATTTCAAACCTTTACCCACGACTTTGTGCTATCACTGTCAAGTTTCTTGTAGTGTCTTAAGTATGATCTGATTGAAAGTGTAAAGTACTTCCAATTATTATTAATTAATCATTTGAGTGATATAACTTATTAGACTATGCTTGACATTTTTCGTGTAAGTCACTTTTATGTCAAAGTGTAGATTTCATCGTATCTTGCTTTATCTTTTTAAGTTTGGGATTGTACAGCAAAAGGTCTGATTTTGCATAATAATAAACATACGGCCATAACTATCTATTGAGTTTCCAGAAGAATGCTAAGATTCTATATAAATAAAATAAAATAAAAAAAGAAAGAAGAGGAACAATGCTAAGATTCAAAATAAAATGTAGGGATATGCATTTTTTTTATAATGAAGTTTATGATTGTACATATTGGAAGATGTTCACTGGGTACAATAATGAGTGAATTAATTGAACAATCTCCATCAACTTTTGCTAACTATTTTATGCATTTTATTTTTCCTTTCGGCTAGGGGGCGGAAAAAGGGAGAGGGGCCTACATTTATAATTATATAAGCTTAAAATTAAACAAGCTTTATACCAAAAATTAAAACATACTAATAAAATAAGCTAAATTTTACAAATAGGCAGCCGAAAATTAAGCATTCTTGTTCTTTGGCACTTTGTATCTATGATTGCATTTTTTTTAGTAAATTAAGTAATAATAAATAAATTCGCACACAATTATGAGATTTTAGATTTAAACTCGATATTTGATATTCAACTTAACAATTATGATATTTTTTAATGAAATTAGATCTTACATATATTTTTAGTCGCATTTTAATAGGAGTCAAAATTAATTTTAATTTATAATATGATATATTTGAGCGTTATCTAGTAGGACTTTGTTAAGAAGATTCGTTGGATCAAGAAGGTAGACCTTAGCAAATCAAAATGAAAGGGAATGATGGGATTTAGAACGCTCAGAGCTTTCAATAAAGCCATGCTTGCTAAACAAATTTGGAGACTCCATTCTAACTCAAATTCTCTTCTTGCAACCATCCTAAAAGCTAGATATTATACCAACACAGATTTCATTAATGCTAACTTGAATAACAAACCTAGTTACTTTTGGAAAAGTGTTCATCATGCTAAATGGATTCTATGCAAAGGTTGATGTTGGCCAAGGATTGTTGTCTACGGAGGGGTCAATTTTGAATCAGACTTGCATGAATCTTATTAGTGCCGTTAGTAGCACCAATATTGCAAGTAATAAATAAATAATTAATCAATTTGATATATTGTTTTTGCTGACTAGATGTATTCACTTAATTAGTGATTATGTGACTGTTTAAAGTTAATTAATTAATTTAGATTTTAAGTTAGATAATTTTAATTTTTTTGTTTGAAATATGAGATATTTGATGTCGATTAAACAGTCACACAGTTATTAATTGTGTGAATGACTTCAATCAATAATTATAAGAAATTTATATTCATAATTGATGCATAGAGTATATAAATGTTGTAAATTATGTGTTAATGAGTTTGATTTCCACTTATAAAAAAATGTCAAAGTTAGACTTTAAATTTTTTTATTAAGGTATGATGTAAATTGCTAGCGATATAAAATAGTTTTACTTATCCTCTCATACTCATACAAAATTTTGATAGTTACAAAATTCACTTCACAATAAATGTTTTGCCATATTAGGTGTGACTATATGCCATTTCTTTCAACAAAAATCAAACTACATGCATTTTCTTTTTTATGAAGACCCCTAAAAAAAATAAATGTCATATTAGTTTAAATGCATTAATGTATATCTTCAAATATAGTCGTGGTTAAATTGAGTTTGATTGCCTATAAATAACATTCAAGAGGCTCATGACTTCTCTGAGATTTAACTTCAATTTTTTTTTTGTCTTAACATAAAATTATCTTAATATTTATTGCAACATTTTAATCAAGGAAAACATAGCTGAAACTATGTTCAATATTTGTAGGTTTTTATGAGATATGATTAAACTTGATTCTAAAGAATTAGAGTAAACATGATTTTAGAGACAGATGAGTGATGACTTTATAAAGAAGTAGAGAAAAGACATAAAAAAAGTGAGATATAAAATTTAAAAAAATTGGAGAACATTGTCGCCACTAAATTCTAAAGGGTTGAAAAAGAATTGGAGAACATTGTATTTATTATTTAATGGGTAAATATTTTGATTTCTATTGTAACGAAATTATAGTGGACAATGCCAAAAAAAATTTGGGACAAAATGTGTTTATTAGAGTTGAAAAATGGATTGTTGAAGGGTCCAATTATATAAATTATATAAATAAGTCAAATTGGTCCAATCTATTTTATTATTGGACTACTATTTATTAAAATTGGTCTATCTAATATGGACTATGTGGACTAATCAATCAATCCGATCAACTAATCAATCAGCCACAAAATCACACTTTTATAAGGGTAAAGACCGCCACAAAGGAAACCTTCTGTGGCCGTTTTGGTAACCAAAAAAACTAGCTTTTGTGGCGGTTTTGGCTGCCACAAACATTTGTGACTGGCTTATTTGTGGCTGCCTAAAGCAGCCACAAATGTGCCTGTTGTGCCCGCTTTCCTCCCTTTGTGAGGGCTTTTGGGCGCCACAAAAGCTTGATTTTCTTGTAGTGGTTATTGTTGAAATTAATTTATTAATTTGTGATACAATGCATGCTTTTATGTATAATATATTATGGAAACTTAATAGTCAAATGAGCATGTTATAAACATCAAGAACAAACATAAAAATCTTGATTACTTTAGGATCTATGACATGTTGATTTATCAACAAAAAAAATTACGTTTTAGGAATACTTTGATTCATAGCTAATCATCCCTTTGTGGTAATCTTGAATAGTCTTTAAGCATCGATCCTGAAACAGATAAACAGACGACGAGCACTCGCTTGCTTGTGGTTCTTCTTCAACTTAAACTCTTTATGCCCTAAGAACTCTTCAAACAGGGAGAAGATGCGATATGCGGTGTGTTAGGTATATTGGGATCATAGCCTATATATAAGTTTGTCAATTAGAGTTCTATTTCAAAATGGACGATGACATCCTTTTATATTGAACTCATATCAATTAATTAAATAATTATTATAATTAAATAAAAATATATATTCACATAATAATATTAGAATATAATAATTAATTAAAATATTAATAAAATATTTCAACAATTGATACAAACTCTCTCAAACTTGATAAGCTTAAATCAATAAATAACCTCAAATAAATCAATTCAATCAAATATTAATTTTTTTTACTCAAAACAGGTACTAAATTAAAATATATATTTACACAAATGTTTAAGTCAATTAAAATATCATCTATTATTTGGGACAACTCTCAAGTCATTAATTCATTATTGTACATTTTACATATAAGTATAATTAATGCTACCTTAATCTAAACTTTATAATATTGCAACCATATTAGCTGATATTAAGGAGATCTACACAATTATGTGGATAATGCTTATTTGTGAAAGGATCCCCTCTTGTACATACTTAGATAGTTCGATATTTTCTATGAGGTTAAAAAATTAATTACATTTTGTTTACGAATATTTAAAAAAAAAAACAAAATTAATTATATTTACTTCATATATACTATCTTTGATTTTTTTTTTTAAATTACATCTATAAATTAAATATATCAATTTTATTAACTTAAATATATTTTATCAAAAAAATAGTTCTAATAAAAAAATTTTGAGCAATGAGCATGAAAAATCGATTTTGAAAGTGTAATTAATATTCCGACAAATTTAGTTTCTGAAAACTGAGGTATATATAAATACTTTTGTTTTTAACAAGAAATAGACATTTAATAAGCAATCAATTTGATGGCATGCAAAGCACAAAGAAAGAAGATTTGGACAGAGAGAGAACTAAAACTTATTAATAAGCCAATGTATTTCATGCCCTTCTTATATATCACTATATGTTTCATTTTGTTTGATTATGCTTCGTTTTTAGAACTTAATCTTACTTACTCTATGCTTTACTAATTTTGATTTTGTTTGATTTCGGTTTCTATAGACAAAATACGAATATATTGTTGATTGTATTAATATTAATAAGGAACTACCATTTGATCATCCTTTGCTAATAAATTCTAAGTTACATGTATGCATTTAATTCTAATGAGAAAAAATATTAGATTTTAGTTTTCTTCTAATGATATTTTTCTTTCGTTTTATTTAATTGTAGAGAAAATCTAATTTTTAAAATGAAATTAGAAAAACTAGTGTGAAGAATTCATCGACTAAGACAATGTTTGAGCTTGAAAAGGACCGATGTCCGACAAAAATTGTTCTTATTAGAAGGACAACCAAAGAAGATCTCATCCAAGGCAAATTATTTTTTAATAATCTAATCTTTAGAGACCGTCCTATTAATCACATAAGTTTCTCTTGTACTTTTTAGTTTTAAATGTTTTTACTTTATAATATTTTCAACTATAGAGTAGTTACGTAATCAATCTATTGTATTTATTGGTTCAGAAGTAACTGTGAGTGATTCAAATACTTCTTTTCACCGGATTTAGTGGAACAAATGACATTTATAATATAAGAGTTGAGAATAAAACGTAGGTTCAAAATAGACTTTCGGATGACATTAATTTAATCGAATTTAGATGACATGTAAATTTCATTTTGTTGATTTATATATTGTCATATATATTAATTCTTCACGCACAAATTTATTTGTTTATAAACTTCGACATACATACTTTGTTGAATACATTAAATATATAGTTATGAGATCATATTATCATTTTTTTTATCTTCCATTAATGATAATAATACAAGTTTCATTTGTTTAATATTTAATTTGAGATTTAAATATGATAGAAAAACGGTTTTAAGACCGGATTCTAAAATATACTATATCTTAGTTTGATTCAAACTAATAAACAATATCTCAGTGGACGTTTCGACCAATTATTAAAATATTAGTAAAAATTTTGAGAATATATACATAAATGAATACGATAAAAAGTAGTTGAAATTTGAAATCAGTATAGTTAATTAGTATTAACTATAATGAGTGAGAGAATGCTTCTTCTTCTGTTATTTCTTCTTCCACTCTCAGTTTCTTTCTTTTTATCAACAATTTCTCGTCCACCAAAATTATGAACAACTTAAATCTTCTAATTTTAGTTACATTTTAGTTTCTAATGAATAGGTAGTAACTTTTTAGATGTAATAAAATAATAAAAATAGTTTTAAATAAGAGTAGCTAAATTATATAGATTATTTATGATTTGTTGATCTTAGTAACTGTATATAAAAATTAAATCCAAAAGAAATGTTGAATGTTTGTAGTCCAACGAACTAACCATATTTTATTTAATTACAAGTTAAGTTTCATCGTTTGCATACGTGTTAAAATTATTATTGATGTAAAATCTCAAGCAATACGTAGATTTTCAAAATTTACTAGTGCAACGGAAATTGAGTTTTGATATACATTGTATTTCACACTTTAATCTTCTATAAGTTTGTCCATCTTTAATAAATGTTTGTGAGAGAGGCGAAGAGTAAACAAGTTTCTTCTTTCAATGATGTCTTTTAAATTAATATAAGAACAAAAGTAGTTTGGGTATTATGATAACTTTTAAAATGGTTTTGGAGTGTATTGGATATTTTGGGGTGACTATGAAAAAAAAAAAAATCAACGTTGACCCAATCAATTCCTTTGTCCTATTCAAATCTCTAATACTTTTTAAGCGTCTATGCATTAACATAGGTATTATTAATAAAAGAAAATTTCTTAATAAAAAAGAAGAACAAATATCATTTAAATTTAATATTATAGTTTGCTATTGATTGAGAGTTTCTAATCTAAGCCAAAGTTTGTTCGTCGTATTTTAATTTTATTGGTGTAAGGCTTACAATTGTTTACATGATGAGTGAAACTTGATCAGTAACAAGTAAATGACTATAGTACAATATGCACTACATCGTCATGTATTTGCGAGATCTATTTATGATGAGTGATGTTATATTATGCGAATACAATATGCACTACACAAGATTTCACAAAAATATTTGAGGTTAAAAACTTTTTAAATAATTTAATGATTATGATTTATTGACACCGTAAAAAAATGTTTATATTGATAATACATATAAATTAAATATTTTATTTAGGAATTAAAAATAAATAAAATATTGTAAATAAAATAAGATTTTTTTGTTTTTATATATTAATATAAGAAAAAAAATTGTTAAATACATCTTCGTTCCGAAATATAACAAATTTATTTTTATATATTTTGTCTAAATTTAATACTAAATACATCAATTTGATTTGACTATTTTTTTTTGTTACATTTTTTGTCTGATTTGTAACACTTACTCTCTCTTTCAATAATGAAGTATAAATAAAAATAATATTCAAAAATTAATATATTTAATTTATAATTTAAATTAAATATATTAAATTTTTAAATACTATTTTTATTTTATTTTAAAAGAAGAGTTTAGTTACTGTACACTATCAATATAAAAATTTAATACGGTGAATTATTTGACATATAATTGTGACTTTTAATATTATTATATAAAATTTAAAGATTTAAAATAATTTTGATAGAGATTGATTTACACAGTGGGTAGTAGAAATTAAATTTTTAGAAGAAATATATTATTATTTTTTTATTAAGAGTATATATTACTTTACAGGACGTGTTATCGAAAAGAAAAAGACCGTTGAAATTGCAAAGTTGGCGTGAGTGAGTAATATTGTAATTCTTAGTGAGAGAAATGAAGAGAGATTGATTGATTGATTTAAGAGAAATTAAGAGAAAAATGTGGTGTAGAGTGCTGTATTAAGAGAAATTAAGAGAAAAAGAGTATTTTATCATATATGCTAGCATATTTAAATTTCACTTTAACTATGACTAAATAAAATAAAGTAGTATTTAAATACGTAAAAAAATAGTAAAAATGTTAACAAGTATATATTTGAAGTAGTCTTTAAATATGTAAAAAATATTAAAAATGTTAACAAATATATAATTTGAAAATGTATGCCGTACCACTTTGGGAACTCTTTTTTTTAATTTGTTTACTCTAAAATTCGATTTATATTCAAATCTCATTTTATATTGAGTTGGCTTATTCCATAGATTTTAATTACGGACGAATTCAATAATCAACTGGTGGGAGCTATATCTTATGTTATAAATATTTATATAAAAATTATGGTTTAAATATGTTTTTGGTCCCTGTAAATATAACCTTTTTTGATTTTAGTCCTCGTAATTTTTTTTTTTTGGTTTACATCCCTGTAATATCAAAAACAATTTATTTTTAGTCTTTACCGTTAAGTAGACATTACAAAAACGTTAATGGACAAAGGGAAACATTTTTTTGTCCCTGTAAATATAACTCTTTTCAGTTTTAGTCCCTGAAATTTTTTTTTTTAATTTCATCCCTGCAATATTCAAAAATCTTTTTAAATATAAAAAAATATTTAAATAATGTTTAAAATATTTTCACTTCAAAAATTTAAAATTTATTAATCTTCTATTTTATTTATTTATTATTATTAAATTAATTTTCATTTGTATACTTAATTTTATTTGTTATTTAAATCGTATTCAACACCGTCCAAATGAAAATAATTCAAAAAAAAAAAAATTTAGATACTTTCAATGTTTATTGGCAAAATAATTAGACATGCCCTAAATCATCAATTCCATCAACTTCAAAATTAACACGTAAAAAAGATTAATTAAATGAATTAATTTAACCAAAATAGACAATTGTCATTTATGACATTCATAACCAAAATGCATAGAAACATCTTGTCTTTACCAAAATAGACAATTGTCATTCATAATCCAAATACAAAGAAGTATTTTGTCTTAACCAAGACACACAGAATAATCTTGTATTAACCAAAATATATAATTGTCATTCATAATTAATTTACATTAACACTTAACTTAGGTTCCCCACAACAACCAAAAAAACAAAATAACAATTTCAAAATAGTCACTGAGTCATCCTCCTACAAATCCCTTCCAGAATTAAGATCCTCGCCAGGTTCTCTTCTCCTTAACTTTTTTGGCCTTCTTGGTCCTTTCTTATATAGTGGAGGCAACATGTTCTCAACTTCCACTACGGGCCACATGTCTTGACCATTTAAAGGACTTACATTAAAACTATAACATAGTTCATATGTATCCCTCGAATAACAATTATCAACATAGTCTTCGGGGTTAAGATTCTTACGGCCAAGGGCAGCAACTGCATGCCTACAAGGGATACCTACTAACTCCCAAAAATTACAACTACAAGTTTTTTTTCTCAATATCCACAATAAAACTGTATGGTAGTTGCAAATAATCAACCTGAAACTCTGAATTTCCTGCCCATGTTGGGACCCAATTACCACTACGCTGCACTTCTTGATCTAACCTCCTCCTAGGTTTAGGCATGATTCTATGCTGCCACCTATCAAGCTTATATCTTAGGTTTGCGATTCTATTCATCAAATAATTTCTAATCCATTCACACATTGTTAAAATAGGCTTATCTCTAGCAACTAAAATAGTGCTATTAAACGCTTCAGACAAGTTATTCATTAAAACATCACACTTTGGATAAAACGTAAATGCATGCTTACACCACAATTTGGTAGGTACTGCAGTAAGCCACTCCCACGCCTTCACATTTACACCGTTTAGTTCTTTCATTTTCTCCTCCCATGCTTGAAAGTATGTTGCCTTGGCAGCTCCCATCATTAAATCTCTTATTAAAGTTCCACCACCAAATTTCTTCTTGAAGTTGGCATATAAATGCCTCAAGCATAACCTATGCTCAATTCGTTCAAACATTTCTTCAAACACTGGGATCAAACCCTACAAAACCAAATTAATAATGAAAATATTGTAGTATTCAATCAATTTTTATTGCTATTTTTACATAACCATTTCTTCTAATATTCAATCAAACATTAAAATAGAACAAATTAACTAATACTGTAAAAATATAACTAAGTACCTTTTGTTGGTCAGAGATGAACACCCATCTCTTCTCTTGACCAATGTCCTCTAGTAATAAAGTGAGAAACCATTTCCAGGACTCCTTAGTCTCAGTTTCAACCACCCCGAAAGCTAAGGGAAAGTATTGATCATTTGGGTCCCTACCAACAGCAATTAGAAGTGTTCCTCCATACTTTGTCTTTAGATGACATCCATCCACCCCAATAAAAGGCCTACAGCCTCTCAAAAAACCCTTTTTACAGCCATCAAAGCAAAAATAAAAACTACTAAATCGTGGTTGAAGTGTTGGACATGGACGATCGATATTTATTTTACAAGTGTTTCCAACACTTGCCCTCCTCAGCTCTGCAGAATATCTCCACAACAAATTATATTGTTTTGCTGCATCACCTTCTATAATCTCCTTTGCAATCTGTTTAGCCTTCCATGCTCGTCCTATTGTTATACCTACAAAATATGTCCTTCTAATATCAGAAACGATCTCATGAATCTTCATATTGTCACAACTGCTCAACTTATCCGCCACAGACTTAGCAATCCACTTAGAATTTGCAGAACTATTATTCAAAACCCGACCACATGTGTGATCACCACACCATTTCTTCATTCTAAAAGTGTGACTATCCCCCACTTTACTTACAAGTGCTAAGAACCCACATTTAGCTTTGCATATCACCCTTACTCTTATGTTATCATTCTTTATAAACTTGATTTGCTTCCCATTTAATATAGACCACTCTCTGATTGCATCTTTAAACTCAACAAGTGATTTAAACTCTAGTCCCAATTTGAACTTGTAATTCTTGTTTAGCTCCTCCACCCTAAACTGATCATACTTTGGTCCCTTCTCTTTGTCTGAATTTGAATCAAGGTCACTACTATCTAGCTCTTCACTAACATAAGCATACTCCATTTCAATATTTGAATTATAATTATCCAACACAGGAACAATTTCCATGTTCTTAGTTGTTTTCTTTGGAATGGACCTATTTGTAGTAGTCTTCATACTATATGGTTTACCATGATTTAGACCTCAGATTTCAACATTATATGATCCAACAGAAGGATCATGTATTGTATTATTAACACCAAAACCATCATCCAAGCCAAGTGCTCTTTCATCCTCACTATCATCAAACTTAACACCATCAAACTTACCGCCATAGTGAAAACTAACAGAAAAGTTCATCCTGTAGGGTAAAAAACAATACACATCTCAATAAGACAAACTTTCATCCCATCAAACAATAATAACATTAGAATAATTGAAAACAAAGTAAATGCACGTTTAGGTCCCACAAATATTTTATTCATCAATGAATGAGAGAAAGGTTTATCAATAAGGTGTTTGAGCTTCTCCTTCTCCGATTAAGCCATTGCTAAATTTGGAGATGGACACAAAAGGAAAAGGAAGAAATGTATATTGTGAAGGAGGAGTGTCTGCAAACTTGTTGTAACAAACCACGCACGCACGCACGAGTTGGTCCCAAAAAAGAAGAAAATCATAGTTGGTCCCAAAAAAGAAGAAAACAAAGATGAGTAATCAAATAAAATTACCTTTAACACGCACGCACGAGTTGCTCCAACACCAATCGTTATCTCCTTCGCAAAAGAAGATCACAGAGAAAAACCACCGTAACAAACTAAGCGCTAGATATATTCATGAGTTCGTGACCGCCACGAAGAAGATACGATCGCTGATATTTATACCTATGTAATAACTTGATCTCTCATATGTATGATAGAATAATGTGGTTACCAATTTACTTCACATAATAGTTACGATATATTATTGTTGTCATAATTAACAATATTACTTTGACTATAGATACTTCAAGAATGATGTTATAAA
This sequence comes from Cicer chorassanicum, assembly GCA_037974735.1. NCBI lineage: Eukaryota > Viridiplantae > Streptophyta > Magnoliopsida > Fabales > Fabaceae > Cicer > Cicer chorassanicum. The sequence continues at coordinate 38,442,627 of JBBPBP010009778.1, read as the reverse complement.
AAAAAAAATAAAAAGAGTATTTTATCATATATGCTAGCATATTTAAATTTCACTTTACAATGAAGTCATTAACAATGACTAAATAAAATAAAGTAGTCTTTAAATACGTAAAAAATAGTAAAAATGTTAACAAGTATATAATTGAAGTAGTCTTTAAATATGTAAAAAATATTAAAAATGTTAACAAATATATAATTTGAAAATGTATACCGTACTACTTTGGCAACTCTTTTTTATTTTTTAATTTGTTTACTCTAAAATTCGATTTATATTCAAACCTCATTTTATATTATTGAGTTGGCTTATTCCATAGATTTTAACTACAGACGAATCAAATAATCAACTGGTGGGAGCTATATCTTATGTTATAAATATTTATATAAAAATTATCGATCTGTAAGTCATAAAATAATCACATTATTATAAACTAGTATTTTCTATTGTACCATTCCCATTATCACTCATTATCACTGCAAATTTAGTCTTCTTTCATTTTTTTAAATTTTGTTTCAGAAAATCGAAGGGTCTCTTTAATTTATTTTTTCTCAACCAGAAGATTAAATATTCTTAAATAATCAAGAATGAGAAAATGAATTTTCCAACAACAAAAAGCAACGCAAATTATATTGAAATTAAAATTAAAGTACACCAAATTCACCAAATTGCTTAACAAACGGAAACGGCAGATGGAACACAATACACCAAATTCACCTACCAAATACTATGGTTTCGGTTAAACCAGCCGCATCTACAGAAGAGGAAGAAGAAGCCGGACCCGATGCCGGGGCTTCCTCTGCGAGCTCCACCTCCGCCGGTGGTGCAGATCTCCTCATACGTAAGCATACGATGACGGCCACAACTACCGCCAACACCGCCACTGCGGTAAAAATGACTGGGATCAGCCATTTTTTAGTGTGTATGTGAAAATCATCGTCTGAAAACATAGTGTGGAGGAGGTTGGGGTCGGAGGTGGCGGTGGAGGTGGTGGTGGGCAAGGCAGACATTGTTGAAAAGAAGAAGAAGAGGAGTAGTTTGGCCGCGATGAGATAGTTGCTTTTGAAGAAGAACTCGAGATATGTATATATATAGAGACGAAACGGAGAAGAAGATGGGTTTGAACATTTTATTCATCAATGAATGAGAGAAAGGTTTATCAATAAGGTGTTTGAGCTTCTCCTTCTCCGATTTAGCCATTGCTAAATTTGGAGATGGACACAAAAGGAAAAGGAAGAAATGTATATTGTGAGGGAGGAGTGTCTGCAAAACTTGTTGTAACAAACCACGCACGCACGCACGCACGAGTCGGTCCCAAAAAAGAAGAAAATCATAGTTGGTCCCAAAAAAGAAGAAAGCAAAGATGAGTAATCAAATAAAATTACCTTTAACACGCACGCACGAGTTGCTCCAACACCAATCGTTATCTCCTTCGCAAAAGAAGATCACAGAGAAAAACCACCGTAACAAACTAAGCGCTAGATATATTCATGAGTTCGTGACCGCCACGAAAAAGATACGATCGCTGATATTTATACCTATGTAATAACTTGATCTCTCATATGTATGATAGAATAATGTGGTTACCAATTTACTTCACATAATAGTTACGATATATTATTGTTGTCATAATTAACAATATTACTTTGACTATAGATACTTTAAGAATGATGTTATAAAAAATAAAATAAAAAGAGTATTTTATCATATATGCTAGCATATTTAAATTTCACTTTACAATGAAGTCATTAACAATGACTAAATAAAATAAAGTAATCTTTAAATACGTAAAAAATAGTAAAAATGTTAACAAGTATATAATTGAAGTAGTCTTTAAATATGTAAAAAATATTAAAAATGTTAACAAATATATAATTTGAAAATGTACACCGTACCACTTTGGCAACTCTTTTTTATTTTTTAATTTGTTTACTCTAAAATTCGATTTATATTCAAACCTCATTTTATATTGAGTTGGCTTATTCCATAGATTTTAACTACGGACGAATCCAATAATCAACTGGTGGGAGCTATATCTTATGTTATAAATATTTATATAAAAATTATCGATCTGTAAGTCATAAAATAATCACATTATTATAAACTAGTATTTTCTATTGCACCATTCCCATTATCACTCATTATCACTGCAAATTTAGTCTTCTTTCATTTTTTTAAATTTTGTTTCAGAAAATCGAAGGGTATCTTTAATTTATTTTTTCTCAACCAGAAGATTAAATATTCTTAAATAATCAAGAATGAGAAAATGAATTTTCCAACAACAAAAAGCAACGCAAATTATATTGAAATTAAAATTAAAGTACACCAAATTAACCAAATTGCTTAACAAACGGAAACGGCAGATGGAACACAATACACCAAATTCACCTACCAAATAATATGGTTTCGGTTAAACCAGCCGCATCTACAGAAGAGGAAGAAGAAGCCGGACCCGATGCCGGGGCTTCCTCTGCGAGCTTCACCTCCGCCGGTGGTGCAGATCTCCTCATACGTAAGCATACGATGACGACCACAACTACCGCCAACACCGCCACTGCGGTTAAAATGACTGGGATCAGCCATTTTTGAGTGTGTATGTGAAAATCATCGTCTGAAAACATAGTGTGGTGGAGGTTGGGGTCGGAGGTGGCGGTGGAGGTGGTGGTGGGCAAGGCAGGCATTGTTGAAAAGAAGAAGAAGAAGAGGAGTAGTTTGGCCGGGATGAGATAGTTGCTTTTGAAGAAGAACTCGAGATATGTATATATATAGAGACGAAACGGAGAAGAAAATGGGTTTGAACATTTTATTCATCAATGAATGAGAGAAAGGTTTATCAATAAGGTGTTTAAGCTTCTCCTTCTTCGATTTAGCCATTGCTAAATTTGGAGATGAACACAAAAGGAAAAGGAAGAAATGTATATTGTGAGGGAGGAGTGTCTGCAAAACTTGTTGTAACAAACCACGCACGCACGCACGAGTTGATCCCAAAAAAGAAGAAAATCATAGTTGGTCCCAAAAAAGAAGAAAACAAAGATGAGTAATCAAATAAAATTACCTTTAACACGCACGCACGCACGAGTTGCTCCAACACCAATCGTTATCTCCTTCGCAAAAGAAGATCACAGAGAAAAACCACCGTAACAAACTAAGCGCTAGATATATTCATGAGTTCGTGACTGCCACGAAGAAGATACGATCGCTGATATTTATACCTATGTAATAACTTGATCTCTCATATGTATGATAGAATAATGTGGTTACCAATTTACTTCACATAATAGTTACGATATATTATTGTTGTCATAATTAACAATATTACTTTGACTATAGATACTTCAAGAATGATGTTATAAAAAATAAAATAAAAAGAGTATTTTATCATATATGCTAGCATATTTAAATTTCACTTTACAATGAAGTCATTAACAATGACTAAATAAAATAAAGTAGTCTTTAAATACGTAAAAAATAGTAAAAATGTTAAAAAGTATATAATTGAAGTAGTCTTTAAATATGTAAAAAATATTAAAAATGTTAACAAATATATAATTTGAAAATGTATACCGTACCACTTTGGCAACTCTTTTTTATTTTTTAATTTGTTTACTCTAAAATTCGATTTATATTCAAACCTCATTTTATATTGAGTTGGCTTATTCCATAGATTTTAACTACGGACGAATCCAATAATCAACTGGTGGGAGCTATATCTTATGTTATAAATATTTATATAAAAATTATCGATCTGTAAGTCATAAAATAATCACATTATTATAAACTAGTATTTTCTATTGCACCATTCCCATTATCACTCATTATCACTGCAAATTTAGTCTTCTTTCATTTTTTTAAATTTTATTTCAGAAAATCGAAGGGTCTTTTTAATTTATTTTTTCTCAACCAGAAGATTAAATATTCTTAAATAATCAAGAATGAGAAAATGAATTTTCCAACAAAAAAAAGCAACGCAAATTATATTGAAATTAAAATTAAAGTACACCAAATTCACCAAATTGCTTAACAAACGGAAACGGCAGATGGAACACAATACACCAAATTCACCTACCAAATACTATGGTTTCGGTTAAACTAGCCGCATCTACAGAAGAGGAAGAAGAAGCCGGACCCGATGTCGGGGCTTCCTCTGCGAGCTCCACCTCCGCCGGTGGTGCAGATCTCCTCATACGTAAGCATACGATGACGGCCACATCCACCGCCAACACCGCCACTGCGGTAAAAATGACTGGGATCAGCCATTTTTGAGTGATTACGTGAAAATCATCGTCTGAAAACATAGTGTGGTGGAGGTTGGGGTCGGAGGTGGCGGTGGAGGTGGTGGTGGGAAAGGCAGACATTGTTGAAAAGAAGAAGAAGAGGAGTAGTTTGGCCGGGATGAGATAGTTGCTTTTGAAGAAGAACTCGAGATATGTATATATATAGACACGAAACGGAGAAGAAGATGGGTTTGAACATTTTATTCATCAATGAATGAGAGAAAGGTTTATCAATAAGGTGTTTGAGCTTCTCCTTCTCCGATTTAGCCATTGCTAAATTTGGAGATGGACACAAAAGGAAAAGGAAGAAATGTATATTGTGAAGGAGGAGTGTCTGCAAAACTTGTTGTAACAAACCACGCACGCACGCACGCACGCACGCACGCACGAGTTGGTCCCAAAAAAGAAGAAAATCATAGTTGGTCCCAAAAAAGAAGAAAACAAAGATGAGTAATCAAATAAAATTACCTTTAACACGCACGCACGAGTTGCTCCAACACCAATCGTTATCTCCTTCGCAAAAGAAGATCACAGAGAAAAACCACCGTAATAAACTAAGCGCTAGATATATTCATGAGTTCGTGACCGCCACGAAGAAGATACGATCGCTGATATTTATACCTATGTAATAACTTGATCTCTCATATGTATGATAGAATAATGTGGTTACCAATTTACTTCACATAATAGTTACGATATATTATTGTTGTCATAATTAACTATAGATACTTCAAGAATGATGTTATAAAAAATAAAATAAAAAGAGTATTTTATCATATATGCTAACATATTTAAATTTCACTTTACAATCAAGTCATTAACAATGAATAAATAAAATAAAGTAGTCTTTAAATACGTAAAAAATAGTAAAAATGTTAACAAGTATATAATTGAAGTAGTCTTTAAATATGTAAAAAATATTAAAAATGTTAACAAATATATAATTTGAAAATGTACACCGTAACTTTTTGGCAACTATTTTTTATTTTTTTATTTGTTTACTTTAAAATTCGATTTATATTCAAACCTCATTTTATATTGAGTTGGCTTATTCCATAGATTTTAATTACGGACGAATCCAATAATCAACTGGTGGGAGCTATATCTTATGTTATAAATATTTATATAAAAATTATCGATCTGTAAGTCATAAAATAATCACATTATTATAAACTAGTATTTTCTATTGCACCATTCCCATTATCACTGCAAATTTAGTCTTCTTTCATTTTTTTAAATTTTGTTTCAGAAGATCGAAGGGTCTCTTTAATTTATTTTTTCTCAACCAGAAGATTAAATATTCTTAAATAATCAAGAATGAGAAAATGAATTTTCCAACAACAAAAAGCAACGCAAATTATATTGAAATTAAAATTAAAGTACACCAAATTCACCAAATTGCTTAACAAACGGAAACGGCAGATGGAACACAATACACCAAATTCACCTACCAAATACTATGGTTTCGGTTAAACCAGCCGCATCTACAGAAGAGGAAGAAGAAGCCGGACCCGATGTCGGGGCTTCCTCTGCGAGCTCCACCTCCGCCGGTGGTGCAGATCTCCTCATACGTAAGCATACGATGACGGCCACAACCACTGCCAACACCGCCACTGCGGTAAAAATGACTGGGATCAGCCATTTTTGAGTGTGTATGTGAAAATCATCGTCTGAAAACATAGTGTGGTGGAGGTTGGGGTCGGAGGTGGCGGTGGAGGTGGTGGTGGGCAAGGAAGACATTGTTGAAGAAGAAGAAGAAGAAGAGGAGTAGATTGGCCGGGATGAGATAGTTGCTTTTGAAGAAAAAATCGAGATATGTATATATATAGAGACGAAACGGAGAAGAAGATGGGTTTGAACATTTTATTCATCAATGAATGAGAGAAAGGTGTATCAATAAGGTGTTTGAGCTTCTCCTTCTCCGATTTAGCCATTGCTAAATTTGGAGATGGACACAAAAGGAAAAGGAAGAAATGTATATTGTGAGGGAGGAGTGTCTGCAAAACTTGTTGTAACAAACCACGCACGCACGCACGTACGAGTCGGTCCCAAAAAAGAAGAAAATCATAGTTGGTCCCAAAAAAGAAGAAAACAAAGATGAGTAATCAAATAAAATTACCTTTAACACGCACGCACGAGTTGCTCCAACACCAATCGTTATCTCCTTCGCAAAAGAAGATCACAGAGAAAAACCACCGTAACAAACTAAGCGCTAGATATATTCATGAGTTCGTGACCGCCACGAAGAAGATACGATCGCTGATATTTATACCTATGTAATAACTTGATCTCTCATATGTATGATAGAATAATGTGGTTACCAATTTACTTCACATAATAGTTACGATATATTATTGTTGTCATAATTAACAATATGACTTTGACTATAGATACTTCAAGAATGATGTTATAAAAAATAAAATAAAAAGAGTATTTTATCATATATGCTAGCATATTTAAATTTCACTTTACAATGAAGTCATTAACAATGACTAAATAAAATAAAGTAGTCTTTAAATACGTAAAAAATAATAAAAATGTTAACAAGTATATAATTGAAGTAGTGTTTAAATATGTAAAAAATATTAAAAATGTTAACAAATATATAATTTGAAAATGTACACGGTACCACTTTGGCAACTCTTTTTTATTTTTTAATTTGTTTACTCTAAAATTCGATTTATATTCAAACCTCATTTTATATTGAGTTGGCTTATTCCATAGATTTTAACTACGGACGAATCCAATAATCAACTGGTGGGAGCTATATCTTATGTTATAAATATTTATATAAAAATTATCGATCTGTAAGTCATAAAATAATCACATTATTATAAACTAGTATTTTCTATTGCACCATTCCCATTATCACTCATTATCACTGCAAATTTAGTCTTCTTTCATTTTTTTAAATTTTGTTTCAGAAAATCGAAGGGTATCTTTAATTTATTTTTTCTCAACCAGAAGATTAAATATTCTTAAATAATCAAGAATGAGAAAATGAATTTTTCAACAACAAAAAGCAACGCAAATTATATTGAAATTAAAATTAAAGTACACCAAATTCACCAAATTGCTTAACAAACGGAAACGGCAGATGGAACACAATACACCAAATTCACCTACCAAATACTATGGTTTCGGTTAAACCAGCCGCATCTACAGAAGAGGAAGAAGAAGCCGGACCCGATGCCGGGGCTTCCTCTGCGAGCTCCACCTCCGCCGGTGGTGCAGATCTCCTCATACGTAAGCATACGATGACGGCCACAACTACCGCCAACACCGCCACTGCGGTAAAAATGACTGGGATAAGCCATTTTTGAGTGTGTATGTGAAAATCATCGTCTGAAAACATAGTGTGGTGGAGGTTGGGGTCGGAGGTGGCGGTGGAGGTGGTGGTGGGCAAGGCAGACATTGTTGAAAAGAAGAAACAGAAGAGGAGTAGTTTGGCCGGGATGAGATAGTTGCTTTTGAAGAAGAACTCGAGATATGTATATATATAGAGACGAAACGGAGAAGAAAATGGGTTTGAACATTTTATTCATCAATGAATGAGAGAAAGGTTTATCAATAAGGTGTTTGAGCTTCTCCTTCTTCGATTTAGCCATTGCTAAATTTGGAGATGGACACAAAAGGAAAAGGAAGAAATGTATATTTTGAGGGAGGAGTGTCTGCAAAACTTGTTGTAACAAACCACGCACGCACGCACGCACGAGTTGGTCCCAAAAAAGAAGAAAATCATAGTTGGTCCCAAAAAAGAAGAAAACAAAGATGAGTAATCAAATAAAATTACCTTTAACACGCACGCACGCACGAGTTGCTCCAACACCAATCGTTATCTCCTTCGCAAAAGAAGATCACAGAGAAAAACCACCGTAACAAACTAAGCGCTAGATATATTCATGAGTTCGTGACCGCCACGAAGAAGATACGATCGCTGATATTTATACCTATGTAATAACTTGATCTCTCATATGTATGATAGAATAATGTGGTTACCAATTTACTTCACATAATAGTTACGATATATTATTGTTGTCATAATTAACAATATTACTTTGACTATAGATACTTCAAGAATGATGTTATAAAAAATAAAATAAAAAGAGTATTTTATCATATATGCTAGCATATTTAAATTTCACTTTACAATGAAGTCATTAACAATGACTAAATAAAATAAAGTAGTCTTTAAATACGTAAAAAATAGTAAAAATGTTAACAAGTATATAATTGAAGTAGTGTTTAAATATGTAAAAAATATTAAAAATGTTAACAAATGTATAATTTGAAAATGTACACCGTACCACTTTGGCAACTCTTTTTTATTTTTTAATTTGTTTACTCTAAAATTCGATTTATATTCAAACCTCATTTTATATTGAGTTGGCTTATTCCATAGATTTTAACTACGGACGAATCCAATAATCAACTGGTGGGAGCTATATCTTATGTTATAAATATTTATATAAAAATTATCGATCTGTAAGTCATAAAATAATCACATTATTATAAACTAGTATTTTCTATTGCACCATTCCCATTATCACTCATTATCACTGCAAATTTAGTCTTCTTTCATTTTTTTAAATTTTGTTTCAGAAAATCGAAGGGTATCTTTAATTTATTTTTTCTCAACCAGAAGATTAAATATTCTTAAATAATCAAGAATGAGAAAATGAATTTTCCAACAACAAAAAGCAACGCAAATTATATTGAAATTAAAATTAAAGTACACCAAATTCACCAAATTGCTTAACAAACGGAAACGGCAGATGGAACACAATACACCAAATTCACCTATCAAATACTATGGTTTCGGTTAAACCAGCCGCATCTACAGAAGAGGAAGAAGAAGCCGGACCCGATGCCGGGGCTTCCTCTGCGAGCTCCACCTCCGCCGGTGGTGCAGATCTCCTCATACGTAAGCATACGATGACGGCCACAACTACCGCCAACACCGCCACTGCGGTAAAAATGACTGGGATCAGCCATTTTTGAGTGTGTATGTGAAAATCATCGTCTGAAAACATAGTGTGGTGGAGGTTGGGGTCGAAGGTGGCGGTGGAGGTGGTGGTGGGCAAGGCAGACATTGTTGAAAAGAAGAAGAAGAAGAGGAGTAGTTTGGCCGGGATGAGATAGTTGCTTTTGAAGAAGAACTCGAGATATGTATATATATAGAGACGAAACGGAGAAGAAAATGGGTTTGAACATTTTATTCATCAATGAATGAGAGAAAGGTTTATCAATAAGGTGTTTGAGCTTCTCCTTCTTCGATTTAGCCATTGCTAAATTTGGAGATGGACACAAAAGGAAAAGGAAGAAATGTATATTGTGAGGGAGGAGTGTCTGCAAAACTTGTTGTAACAAACCACGCACGCACGCACGCACGAGTTGGTCCCAAAAAAGAAGAAAATCATAGTTGGTCCCAAAAAAGAAGAAAACAAAGATGAGTAATCAAATAAAATTACCTTTAACACGCACGCACGCACGAGTTGCTCCAACACCAATCGTTATCTCCTTCGCAAAAGAAGATCACAGAGAAAAACCACCGTAACAAACTAAGCGCTAGATATATTCATGAGTTCGTGACTGCCACGAAGAAGATACGATCGCTGATATTTATACCTATGTAATAACTTGATCTCTCATATGTATGATAGAATAATGTGGTTACCAATTTACTTCACATAATAGTTACGATATATTATTGTTGTCATAATTAACAATATTACTTTGACTATAGATACTTCAAGAATGATGTTATAAAAAATAAAATAAAAAGAGTATTTTATCATATATGCTAGCATATTTAAATTTCACTTTACAATGAAGTCATTAACAATGACTAAATAAAATAAAGTAGTCTTTAAATACGTAAAAAATAGTAAAAATGTTAACAAGTATATAATTGAAGTAGTCTTTAAATATGTAAAAAATATTAAAAATGTTAACAAATATATAATTTGAAAATGTATACCGTACCACTTTGGCAACTCTTTTTTATTTTTTAATTTGTTTATTCTAAAATTCGATTTATATTCAAACTTCATTTTATATTGAGTTGGCTTATTCCATAGATTTTAACTACGGACGAATCCAATAATCAACTGGTGGGAGCTATATCTTATGTTATAAATATTTATATAAAAATTATCGATCTGTAAGTCATAAAATAATCACATTATTATAAACTAGTATTTTCTATTGCACCATTCCCATTATCACTCATTATCACTGCAAATTTAGTCTTCTTTCATTTTTTTAAATTTTGTTTCAGAAAATCGAAGGGTCTCTTTAATTTATTTTTTCTCAACCAGAAGATTAAATATTCTTAAATAATCAAGAATGAGAAAATGAATTTTCCAACAACAAAAAGCAACGCAAATTATATTGAAATTAAAATTAAAGTACACCAAATTCACCAAATTGCTTAACAAACGGAAACGGCAGATGGAACACAATACACCAAATTCACCTACCAAATACTATGGTTTCGGTTAAACCAGCCGCATCTACAGAAGAGGAAGAAGAAGCCGGACCCGATGTCGGGGCTTCCTCTGCGAGCTCCACCTCCGCCGGTGGTGCAGATCTCCTCATACGTAAGCATACAATGACGGCCACATCCACCGCCAACACCGCCACTGCGGTAAAAATGACTGGGATCAGCCATTTTTGAGTGATTATGTGAAAATCATCGTCTGAAAACATAGTGTGGTGGAGGTTGGGGTCGGAGGTGGCGGTGGAGGTGGTGGTGGGCAAGGCAGACATTGTTGAAGAAGAAGAAGAAGAAGAAGAGGAGTAGTTTGGCCGGGATGAGATAGTTGCTTTTGAAGAAGAACTCGAGATATGTATATATATATATATATATTGACGAAACGGAGAAGAAGGTGGGTTTGAACATTTTATTCATCAATGAATGAGAGAAAGGTTTATCAATAAGGTGTTTGAGCTTCTCCTTCTCCGATTTAGCCATTGCTAAATTTGGAGATGGACACAAAAGGAAAAGGAAGAAATGTATATTGTGAGGGAGGAGTGTCTGCAAAACTTGTTATAACAAACCACGCACGCACGCACGCCCGCACGAGTTGGTCCCAAAAAAGAAGAAAATCATAGTTGGTCCCAAAAAAGAAGAAAACAAAGATGAGTAATCAAATAAAATTACATTTAACACGCACGCACGAGTTGCTCCAACACCAATCGTTATCTCCTTCGCAAAAGAAGATCACAGAGAAAAACCACCGTAACAAACTAAGCGCTAGATATATTCATGAGTTCGTGACCGCCACGAAGAAGATACGATCGCTGATATTTATACCTATGTAATAACTTGATCTCTCATATGTATGCTAGAATAATGTGGTTACCAATTTACTTCACATAATAGTTACGATATATTATTGTTGTCATAATTAACAATATTACTTTGACTATAGATACTTCAAGAATGATGTTATAAAAAATAAAATAAAAAGAGTATTTTATCATATATGCTAGCATATTTAAATTTCACTTTACAATGAAGTCATTAACAATGACTAAATA
>JBBPBP010009778.1:38413381-38430804 GCA_037974735.1 Cicer chorassanicum | reverse complement strand
TATAATTTGAAAATGTACACCGTACCACTTTGGCAACTCTTTTTTATTTTTTAATTTGTTTACTCTAAAATTCGATTTATATTCAAACCTCATTTTATATTGAGTTGGCTTATTCCATAGATTTTAACTACGGACGAATCCAATAATCAACTGGTGGGAGCTATATCTTATGTTATAAATATTTATATAAAAATTATCGATCTGTAAGTCATAAAATAATCACATTATTATAAACTAGTATTTTCTATTGCACCATTCCCATTATCACTCATTATCACTGCAAATTTAGTCTTCTTTCATTTTTTTAAATTTTGTTTCAGAAAATCGAAGGGTATCTTTAATTTATTTTTTCTCAACCAGAAGATTAAATATTCTTAAATAATCAAGAATGAGAAAATGAATTTTCCAACAACAAAAAGCAACGCAAATTATATTGAAATTAAAATTAAAGTACACCAAATTCACCAAATTGCTTAACAAACGGAAACGGCAGATGGAACACAATACACCAAATTCACCTACCAAATACTATGGTTTCGGTTAAACCAGCCGCATCTACAGAAGAGGAAGAAGAAGTCGGACCCGATGCCGGGGCTTCCTCTGCGAGCTCCACCTCCGCCGGTGGTGCAGATCTCCTCATACGTAAGCATACGATGACGGCCACAACTACCGCCAACACCGCCACTGCGGTAAAAATGACTGGGATCAGCCATTTTTGAGTGTGTATGTGAAAATCATCGTCTGAAAACATAGTGTGGTGGAGGTTGGGGTCGGAGGTGGCGGTGGAGGTGGTGGTGGGCAAGGCAGACATTGTTGAAGAAGAAGAAGAAGAAGAAGAAGAAGAGGAGTAGTTTGGCCGGGATGAGATAGTTGCTTTTGAAGAAGAACTCGAGATATGTATATATATATATATATTGACGAAACGGAGAAGAAGGTGGGTTTGAACATTTTATTCATCAATGAATGAGAGAAAGGTTTATCAATAAGGTGTTTGAGCTTCTCCTTCTCCGATTTAGCCATTGCTAAATTTGGAGATGGACACAAAAGGAAAAGGAAGAAATGTATATTGTGAGGGAGGAGTGTCTGCAAAACTTGTTATAACAAACCACGCACGCACGCACGCACGCACGAGTTGGTCCCAAAAAAGAAGAAAATCATAGTTGGTCCCAAAAAAGAAGAAAACAAAGATGAGTAATCAAATAAAATTACATTTAACACGCACGCACGAGTTGCTCCAACACCAATCGTTATCTCCTTCGCAAAAGAAGATCACAGAGAAAAACCACCGTAACAAACTAAGCGCTAGATATATTCATGAGTTCGTGACCGCCACGAAGAAGATACGATCGCTGATATTTATACCTATGTAATAACTTGATCTCTCATATGTATGCTAGAATAATGTGGTTACCAATTTACTTCACATAATAGTTACGATATATTATTGTTGTCATAATTAACAATATTACTTTGACTATAGATACTTCAAGAATGATGTTATAAAAAATAAAATAAAAAGAGTATTTTATCATATATGCTAGAATATTTAAATTTCACTTTACAATGAAGTCATTAATAATGACTAAATAAAATAAAGTAGTCTTTAAATACGTAAAAAAAAGTAAAAATGTTAACAAGTATATAATTGAAGTAGTCTTTAAATATGTAAAAAATATTAAAAATGTTAACAAATATATAATTTGAAAATGTATACCGTACTACTTTGGCAACTCTTTTTTATTTTTTAATTTGTTTACTCTAAAATTCGATTTATATTCAAACCTCATTTTATATTGAGTTGGCTTATTCCATAGATTTTAACTACGGACGAATCCAATAATCAACTGGTGGGAGCTATATCTTATGTTATAAATATTTATATAAAAATTATCGATCTGTAAGTCATAAAATAATCACATTATTATAAACTAGTATTTTCTATTGCACCATTCCCATTATCACTCATTATCACTGCAAATTTAGTCTTCTTTCATTTTTTTAAATTTTGTTTCAGAAAATCGAAGGGTCTCTTTAATTTATTTTTTCTCAACCAGAAGATTAAATATTCTTAAATAATCAAGAATGAGAAAATGAATTTTCCAACAACAAAAAACAACGCAAATTATATTGAAATTAAAATTAAAGTACACCAAATTCACCAAATTCCTTAACAAACGGAAACGGCAGATGGAACACAATACACCAAATTCACCTACTAAATACTATGGTTTCGGTTAAACCAGTCGCATCTACAGAAGAGGAAGAAGAAGCCAGACCCGATGCCGAGGCTTCCTCTGCGAGCTCCACCTCCGCCGGTGGTGCAGATCTCCTCATACGTAAGCATACGATGTCGGCCACAACCACAGCCAACACCGCCACTGCGGTAAAAATGACTGGGATCAGCCATTTTTGAGTGTGTATGTGAAAATCATCGTCTGAAAACATAGTGTGGTGGAGGTTGGGGTCGGAGGTGGCGGTGGAGGTGGTGGTGGGCAAGGCAGACATAGTTGAGAAGAAGAAGAAGAAGAAGAAGAAGAAGAAGAAGAAGAAGAAGAAGAAGAAGAAGAGGAGTAGTTTGGCCGGGATGAGATAATTGCTTTTGAAGAAGAACTCGAGATATGTATATATATAGAGACGAAACGGAGAAGAAGATGGGTTTGAACATTTTATTCATCAATGAATGAGAGAAAGGTTTATCAATAAGGTGTTTGAGCTTCTCCTTCTCCGATTTAGCCATTGCTAAATTTGGAGATGGACACAAAAGAAAAAGGAAGAAATGTATATTGTGAGGGAGGAGTGTCTGCAAAACTTGTTGTAACAAACCACGCACGCACGAGTCGGTCCCAAAAATGAAGAAAATCATAGTTGGTCCCAAAAAAGAAGAAAACAAAGATGAATAATCAAATAAAATTACCTTTAACACGCACGCACGAGTTGCTCCAACACCAATCGTTATCTCCTTCGCAAAAGAAGATCACAGAGAAAAACCACCGTAACAAACTAAGCGCTAGATATATTCATGAGTTCGTGACCACCACGAAGAAGATACGATCGCTGATATTTATACCTATGTAATAACTTGATCTCTCATATGTATGATAGAATAATGTGGTTACCAATTTACTTCACATAATAGTTACGATATATTATTGTTGTCATAATTAACAATATTACTTTGACTATAGATACTTCAAGAATGATATTATAAAAAATAAAATAAAAAGAGTATTTTATCATATATGCTAGCATATTTAAATTTCACTTTACAATGAAGTCATTAACAATGACTAAATAAAATAAAGTAGTCTTTAAATCCGTAAAAAATAGTAAAAATGTTAACAAGTATATAATTGAAGTACTCTTTAAATATGTAAAAAATATTAAAAATGTTAACAAATATATAATTTGAAAATGTATACCGTACCACTTTGCCAACTCTTTTTTATTTTTTAATTTGTTTACTCTAAAATTCGATTTATATTCAAACCTCATTTTATATTGAGTTGGCTTATTCCATAGATTTTTACTACGGACGAATCCAATAATCAACTGGTGGGAGCTATATCTTATGTTATAAATATTTATATAAAAATTATCGATCTGTAAGTCATAAAATAATCACATTATTATAAATTAGTATTTTCTATTGCACAATTCCCATTATCACTGATTATCACTGCAAATTTAGTCTTCTTTCATTTTTTTTGAATTTTGTTTCAGAAAATCGAAGGGTCTCTTTAATTTATTTTTTCTCAACCAGAAGATTAAATATTCTTAAATAATCAAGAATGAGAAAATGAATTTTCCAACAACAAAAAGCAACGCAAATTATATTGAAATTAAAATTAAAGAATACCAAATTCACCAAATTGCTTAACAAACGGAAACGGCAGATGGAACACAATACACCAAATTCACCTACCAAATACTATGGTTTCGGTTAAACCAGCCGCATCTATAGAAGAGGAAGAAGAAGCCGGACCCGATGCCGAGGCTTCCTCTGCGAGCTCCACCTCCGCCGGTGGTGCAGATCTCCTCATACGTAAGCATACGATGACGGCCACAACCACCGCCAACACCGCCACTGCGGTAAAAATGACTGGGATCAGCCATTTTTGAGTGTGTATGTGAAAATCATCGTCTGAAAACATAGTGTGGTGGAGGTTGGGGTCGGAGGTGGCGGTGGAGGTGGTGGTGGGCAAGGCAGACATTGTTGAAGAAGAAGAAGAAGAAGAAGAAGAAGAGGAGTAGTTTGGCCGGGATGAGATAGTTGCTTTTGAAGAAGAACTCGAGATATGTATATATATATATATATTGACGAAACGGAGAAGAAGGTGGGTTTGAACATTTTATTCATCAATGAATGAGAGAAAGGTTTATCAATAAGGTGTTTGAGCTTCTCCTTCTCCGATTTAGCCATTGCTAAATTTGGAGATGGACACAAAAGGAAAAGGAAGAAATGTATATTGTGAGGGAGGAGTGTCTGCAAAACTTGTTGTAACAAACCACGCACGCACGCACGCACGCACGAGTTGGTCCCAAAAAAGAAGAAAATCATAGTTGGTCCCAAAAAAGAAGAAAACAAAGATGAGTAATCAAATAAAATTACATTTAACACGCACGCACGAGTTGCTACAACACCAATCGTTATCTCCTTCGCAAAAGAAGATCACAGAGAAAAACCACCGTAACAAACTAAGCGCTAGATATATTCATGAGTTCGTGACCGCCACGAAGAAGATACGATCGCTGATATTTATACCTATGTAATAACTTGATCTCTCATATGTATGCTAGAATAATGTGGTTACCAATTTACTTTACATAATAGTTACGATATATTATTGTTGTCATAATTAACAATATTACTTTGACTATAGATACTTCAAGAATGATGTTATAAAAAATAAAATAAAAAGAGTATTTTATCATATATGCTAGCATATTTAAATTTCACTTTACAATGAAGTCATTAACAATGACTAAATAAAATAAAGTAGTCTTTAAATACGTAAAAAATAGTAAAAATGTTAACAAGTATATAATTGAAGTAGTCTTTAAATATGTAAAAAATATTAAAAATGTTAACAAATATATAATTTGAAAATGTATACCGTACCACTTTGGCAACTCTTTTTTATTTTTTAATTTGTTTATTCTAAAATTCGATTTATATTCAAACTTCATTTTATATTGAGTTGGCTTATTCCATAGATTTTAACTACGGACGAATCCAATAATCAACTGGTGGGAGCTATATCTTATGTTATAAATATTTATATAAAAATTATCGATCTGTAAGTCATAAAATAATCACATTATTATAAACTAGTATTTTCTATTGCACCATTCCCATTATCACTCATTATCACTGCAAATTTAGTCTTCTTTCATTTTTTTAAATTTTGTTTCAGAAAATCGAAGGGTCTCTTTAATTTATTTTTTCTCAACCAGAAGATTAAATATTCTTAAATAATCAAGAATGAGAAAATGAATTTTCCAACAACAAAAAGCAACGCAAATTATATTGAAATTAAAATTAAAGTACACCAAATTCACCAAATTGCTTAACAAACGGAAACGGCAGATGGAACACAATACACCAAATTCACCTACCAAATACTATGGTTTCGGTTAAACCAGCCGCATCTACAGAAGAGGAAGAAGAAGCCGGACCCGATGTCGGGGCTTCCTCTGCGAGCTCCACCTCCGCCGGTGGTGCAGATCTCCTCATACGTAAGCATACAATGACGGCCACATCCACCGCCAACACCGCCACTGCGGTAAAAATGACTGGGATCAGCCATTTTTGAGTGATTATGTGAAAATCATCGTCTGAAAACATAGTGTGGTGGAGGTTGGGGTCGGAGGTGGCGGTGGAGGTGGTGGTGGGCAAGGCAGACATTGTTGAAATGAAGAAGAAGAAGAGGAGTAGTTTGGCCGGGATGAGATAGTTGCTTTTGAAGAAGAACTCGAGATATGTATATATATAGACACGAAACGGAGAAGAAGATGGGTTTGAACATTTTATTCATCAATGAATGAGAGAAAGGTTTATCAATAAGGTGTTTGAGCTTCTCCTTCTCCGATTTAGCCATTGCTAAATTTGGAGATGGACACAAAAGGAAAAGGAAGAAATGTATATTGTGAAGGAGGAGTGTCTGCAAAACTTGTTGTAACAAACCACGCACGCACGCACGCACGCACGCACGCACGAGTTGGTCCCAAAAAAGAAGAAAATCATAGTTGGTCCCAAAAAAGAAGAAAACAAAGATGAGTAATCAAATAAAATTACCTTTAACACGCACGCACGAGTTGCTCCAACACCAATCGTTATCTCCTTCGCAAAAGAAGATCACAGAGAAAAACCACCGTAACAAACTAAGCGCTAGATATATTCATGAGTTCGTGACCACCACGAAGAAGATACGATCGCTGATATTTATACCTATGTAATAACTTGATCTCTCATATGTATGATAGAATAATGTGGTTACCAATTTACTTCACATAATAGTTACGATATATTATTGTTGTCATAATTAACAATATTACTTTGACTATAGATACTTCAAGAATGATATTATAAAAAATAAAATAAAAAGAGTATTTTATCATATATGCTAGCATATTTAAATTTCACTTTACAATGAAGTCATTAACAATGACTAAATAAAATAAAGTAGTCTTTAAATCCGTAAAAAATAGTAAAAATGTTAACAAGTATATAATTGAAGTACTCTTTAAATATGTAAAAAATATTAAAAATGTTAACAAATATATAATTTGAAAATGTATACCGTACCACTTTGGCAACTCTTTTTTATTTTTTAATTTGTTTACTCTAAAATTCGATTTATATTCAAACCTCATTTTATATTGAGTTGGCTTATTCCATAGATTTTTACTACGGACGAATCCAATAATCAACTGGTGGGAGCTATATCTTATGTTATAAATATTTATATAAAAATTATCGATCTGTAAGTCATAAAATAATCACATTATTATAAATTAGTATTTTCTATTGCACAATTCCCATTATCACTGATTATCACTGCAAATTTAGTCTTCTTTCATTTTTTTTGAATTTTGTTTCAGAAAATCGAAGGGTCTCTTTAATTTATTTTTTCTCAACCAGAAGATTAAATATTCTTAAATAATCAAGAATGAGAAAATGAATTTTCCAACAACAAAAAGCAACGCAAATTATATTGAAATTAAAATTAAAGTACACCAAATTCACCAAATTGCTTAACAAACGGAAACGGCAGATGGAACACAATACACCAAATTCACCTACCAAATACTATGGTTTCGGTTAAACCAGCCGCATCTACAGAAGAGGAAGAAGAAGCCGGACCCGATGCCGGGGCTTCCTCTGCGAGCTCCACCTCCGCCGGTGGTGCAGATCTCCTCATACGTAAGCATACGATGACGGCCACAACTACCGCCAACACCGCCACTGCGGTAAAAATGACTGGGATCAGCCATTTTTTAGTGTGTATGTGAAAATCATCGTCTGAAAACATAGTGTGGAGGAGGTTGGGGTCGGAGGTGGCGGTGGAGGTGGTGGTGGGCAAGGCAGACATTGTTGAAAAGAAGAAGAAGAGGAGTAGTTTGGCCGCGATGAGATAGTTGCTTTTGAAGAAGAACTCGAGATATGTATATATATAGAGACGAAACGGAGAAGAAGATGGGTTTGAACATTTTATTCATCAATGAATGAGAGAAAGGTTTATCAATAAGGTGTTTGAGCTTCTCCTTCTCCGATTTAGCCATTGCTAAATTTGGAGATGGACACAAAAGGAAAAGGAAGAAATGTATATTGTGAGGGAGGAGTGTCTGCAAAACTTGTTGTAACAAACCACGCACGCACGCACGCACGCACGAGTTGGTCCCAAAAAAGAAGAAAATCATAGTTGGTCCCAAAAAAGAAGAAAACAAAGATGAGTAATCAAATAAAATTACATTTAACACGCACGCACGAGTTGCTACAACACCAATCGTTATCTCCTTCGCAAAAGAAGATCACAGAGAAAAACCACCGTAACAAACTAAGCGCTAGATATATTCATGAGTTCGTGACCGCCACGAAGAAGATACGATCGCTGATATTTATACCTATGTAATAACTTGATCTCTCATATGTATGCTAGAATAATGTGGTTACCAATTTACTTTACATAATAGTTACGATATATTATTGTTGTCATAATTAACAATATTACTTTGACTATAGATACTTCAAGAATGATGTTATAAAAAATAAAATAAAAAGAGTATTTTATCATATATGCTAGCATATTTAAATTTCACTTTACAATGAAGTCATTAACAATGACTAAATAAAATAAAGTAGTCTTTAAATACGTAAAAAATAGTAAAAATGTTAACAAGTATATAATTGAAGTAGTCTTTAAATATGTAAAAAATATTAAAAATGTTAACAAATATATAATTTGAAAATGTATACCGTACCACTTTGGCAACTCTTTTTTATTTTTTAATTTGTTTATTCTAAAATTCGATTTATATTCAAACTTCATTTTATATTGAGTTGGCTTATTCCATAGATTTTAACTACGGACGAATCCAATAATCAACTGGTGGGAGCTATATCTTATGTTATAAATATTTATATAAAAATTATCGATCTGTAAGTCATAAAATAATCACATTATTATAAACTAGTATTTTCTATTGCACCATTCCCATTATCACTCATTATCACTGCAAATTTAGTCTTCTTTCATTTTTTTAAATTTTGTTTCAGAAAATCGAAGGGTCTCTTTAATTTATTTTTTCTCAACCAGAAGATTAAATATTCTTAAATAATCAAGAATGAGAAAATGAATTTTCCAACAACAAAAAGCAACGCAAATTATATTGAAATTAAAATTAAAGTACACCAAATTCACCAAATTGCTTAACAAACGGAAACGGCAGATGGAACACAATACACCAAATTCACCTACCAAATACTATGGTTTCGGTTAAACCAGCCGCATCTACAGAAGAGGAAGAAGAAGCCGGACCCGATGTCGGGGCTTCCTCTGCGAGCTCCACCTCCGCCGGTGGTGCAGATCTCCTCATACGTAAGCATACAATGACGGCCACATCCACCGCCAACACCGCCACTGCGGTAAAAATGACTGGGATCAGCCATTTTTGAGTGATTATGTGAAAATCATCGTCTGAAAACATAGTGTGGTGGAGGTTGGGGTCGGAGGTGGCGGTGGAGGTGGTGGTGGGCAAGGCAGACATTGTTGAAGAAGAAGAAGAAGAAGAAGAGGAGTAGTTTGGCCGGGATGAGATAGTTGCTTTTGAAGAAGAACTCGAGATATGTATATATATATATATATATTGACGAAACGGAGAAGAAGGTGGGTTTGAACATTTTATTCATCAATGAATGAGAGAAAGGTTTATCAATAAGGTGTTTGAGCTTCTCCTTCTCCGATTTAGCCATTGCTAAATTTGGAGATGGACACAAAAGGAAAAGGAAGAAATGTATATTGTGAGGGAGGAGTGTCTGCAAAACTTGTTATAACAAACCACGCACGCACGCACGCCCGCACGAGTTGGTCCCAAAAAAGAAGAAAATCATAGTTGGTCCCAAAAAAGAAGAAAACAAAGATGAGTAATCAAATAAAATTACATTTAACACGCACGCACGAGTTGCTCCAACACCAATCGTTATCTCCTTCGCAAAAGAAGATCACAGAGAAAAACCACCGTAACAAACTAAGCGCTAGATATATTCATGAGTTCGTGACCGCCACGAAGAAGATACGATCGCTGATATTTATACCTATGTAATAACTTGATCTCTCATATGTATGCTAGAATAATGTGGTTACCAATTTACTTCACATAATAGTTACGATATATTATTGTTGTCATAATTAACAATATTACTTTGACTATAGATACTTCAAGAATGATGTTATAAAAAATAAAATAAAAAGAGTATTTTATCATATATGCTAGCATATTTAAATTTCACTTTACAATGAAGTCATTAACAATGACTAAATAAAATAAAGTAGTCTTTAAATACGTAAAAAATAGTAAAAATGTTAACAAGTATATAATTGAAGTAGTCTTTAAATATGTAAAAAATATTAAAAATGTTAACAAATATATAATTTGAAAATGTATACCGTACTACTTTGGCAACTCTTTTTTATTTTTTAATTTGTTTACTCTAAAATTCGATTTATATTCAAACCTCATTTTATATTGAGTTGGCTTATTCCATAGATTTTAACTACGGACGAATCCAATAATCAACTGGTGGGAGCTATATCTTATGTTATAAATATTTATATAAAAATTATCGATCTGAAAGTCATAAAATAATCACATTATTATAAACTAGTATTTTCTATTGCACCATTCCCATTATCACTCATTATCACTGCAAATTTAGTCTTCTTTCATTTTTTTAAATTTTGTTTCAGAAAATCGAAGGGTCTCTTTAATTTATTTTTTCTCAACCAGAAGATTAAATATTCTTAAATAATTAAGAATGAGAAAATGAATTTTCCAACAACAAAAAGCAACGCAAATTATATTGAAATTAAAATTAAAGTACACCAAATTCACCAAATTGCTTAACAAACGGAAACGGCAGATGGAACACAATACACCAAATTCACCTACCAAATACTATGGTTTCGGTTAAACCAGCCGCATCTACAGAAGAGGAAGAAGAAGCCGGACCCGATGTCGGGGCTTCCTCTGCGAGCTCCACCTCCGCCGGTGGTGCAGATCTCCTCATACGTAAGCATACAATGACGGCCACAACTACCGCCAACACCGCCACTGCAGTAAAAATGACTGGGATCAGCCATTTTTGAGTGATTATGTGAAAATCATCGTCTGAAAACATAGTGTGGTGGAGGTTGGGGTCGGAGGTGGCGGTGGAGGTGGTGGTGGGCAAGGCAGACATTGTTGAAATGAAGAAGAAGAAGAGGAGTAGTTTGGCCGGGATGAGATAGTTGCTTTTGAAGAAGAACTCGAGATATGTATATATATAGACACAAAACGGAGAAGAAGATGGGTTTGAACATTTTATTCATCAATGAATGAGAGAAAGGTTTATCAATAAGGTGTTTGAGCTTCTCCTTCTTCGATTTAGCCATTGCTAAATTTGGAGATGGACACAAAAGGAAAAGGAAGAAATGTATATTGTGAGGGAGGAATGTCTGCAAAACTTGTTGTAACAAACCACGCACGCACGCACCCACGAGTTGGTCCCAAAAAAGAAGAAAATCATAGTTGGTCCCAAAAAAGAAGAAAACAAAGATGAGTAATCAAATAAAATTACCTTTAACACGCACGCACGCACGAGTTGCTCCAACACCAATCGTTATCTCCTTCGCAAAAGAAGATCACAGAGAAAAACCACCGTAACAAACTAAGCGCTAGATATATTCATGAGTTCGTGACTGCCACGAAGAAGATACGATCGCTGATATTTATACCTATGTAATAACTTGATCTCTCATATGTATGATAGAATAATGTGGTTACCAATTTACTTCACATAATAGTTACGATATATTATTGTTGTCATAATTAACAATATTACTTTGACTATAGATACTTCAAGAATGATGTTATAAAAAATAAAATAAAAAGAGTATTTTATCATATATGCTAGCATATTTAAATTTCACTTTACAATGAAGTCATTAACAATGACTAAATACAATAAAGTAGTCTTTAAATACGTAAAAAATAGTAAAAATGTTAACAAGTATATAATTGAAGTAGTCTTTAAATATGTAAAAAATATTAAAAATGTTAACAAATATATAATTTGAAAATGTATACCGTACCACTTTGGCAACTCTTTTTTATTTTTTAATTTGTTTACTCTAAAATTCGATTTATATTCAAACCTCATTTTATATTGAGTTGGCTTATTCCATAGATTTTAACTACGGACGAATCCAATAATCAACTGGTGGGAGCTATATCTTATGTTATAAATATTTATATAAAAATTATCGATCTGTAAGTCATAAAATAATCACATTATTATAAACTAGTATTTTCTATTGCACCATTCCCATTATCACTGCAAATTTAGTCTTCTTTCATTTTTTTAAATTTTGTTTCAGAAAATCGAAGGGTCTCTTTAATTTATTTTTTCTCAACCAGAAGATTAAATATTCTTAAATAATCAAGAATGAGAAAATGAATTTTCCAACAACAAAAAACAACGCAAATTATATTGAAATTAAAATTAAAGTACACCAAATTCACCAAATTCCTTAACAAACGGAAACGGCAGATGGAACACAATACACCAAATTCACCTACTAAATACTATGGTTTCGGTTAAACCAGCCGCATCTACAGAAGAGGAAGAAGAAGCCAGACCCGATGCCGAGGCTTCCTCTGCGAGCTCCACCTCCGCCGGTGGTGCAGATCTCCTCATACGTAAGCATACGATGACGGCCACAACCACAGCCAACACCGCCACTGCGGTAAAAATGACTGGGATCAGCCATTTTTGAGTGTGTATGTGAAAATCATCGTCTGAAAACATAGTGTGGTGGAGGTTGGGGTCGGAGGTGGCGGTGGAGGTGGTGGTGGGCAAGGCAGACATAGTTGAGAAGAAGAAGAAGAAGAAGAAGAAGAAGAAGAAGAAGAAGAAGAAGAAGAAGAGGAGTAGTTTGGCCGGGATGAGATAATTGCTTTTGAAGAAGAACTCGAGATATGTATATATATAGAGACGAAACGGAGAAGAAGATGGGTTTGAACATTTTATTCATCAATGAATGAGAGAAAGGTTTATCAATAAGGTGTTTGAGCTTCTCCTTCTCCGATTTAGCCATTGCTAAATTTGGAGATGGACACAAAAGAAAAAGGAAGAAATGTATATTGTGAGGGAGGAGTGTCTGCAAAACTTGTTGTAACAAACCACGCACGCACGAGTCGGTCCCAAAAATGAAGAAAATCATAGTTGGTCCCAAAAAAGAAGAAAACAAAGATGAGTAATCAAATAAAATTACCTTTAACACGCACGCACGAGTTGCTCCAACACCAATCGTTATCTCCTTCGCAAAAGAAGATCACAGAGAAAAACCACCGTAACAAACTAAGCGCTAGATATATTCATGAGTTCGTGACCACCACGAAGAAGATACGATCGCTGATATTTATACCTATGTAATAACTTGATCTCTCATATGTATGATAGAATAATGTGGTTACCAATTTACTTCACATAATAGTTACGATATATTATTGTTGTCATAATTAACAATATTACTTTGACTATAGATACTTCAAGAATGATATTATAAAAAATAAAATAAAAAGAGTATTTTATCATATATGCTAGCATATTTAAATTTCACTTTACAATGAAGTCATTAACAATGACTAAATAAAATAAAGTAGTCTTTAAATCCGTAAAAAATAGTAAAAATGTTAACAAGTATATAATTGAAGTACTCTTTAAATATGTAAAAAATATTAAAAATGTTAACAAATATATAATTTGAAAATGTATACCGTACCACTTTGGCAACTCTTTTTTATTTTTTAATTTGTTTACTCTAAAATTCGATTTATATTCAAACCTCATTTTATATTGAGTTGGCTTATTCCATAGATTTTTACTACGGACGAATCCAATAATCAACTGGTGGGAGCTATATCTTATGTTATAAATATTTATATAAAAATTATCGATCTGTAAGTCATAAAATAATCACATTATTATAAATTAGTATTTTCTATTGCACAATTCCCATTATCACTGATTATCACTGCAAATTTAGTCTTCTTTCATTTTTTTTGAATTTTGTTTCAGAAAATCGAAGGGTCTCTTTAATTTATTTTTTCTCAACCAGAAGATTAAATATTCTTAAATAATCAAGAATGAGAAAATGAATTTTCCAACAACAAAAAGCAACGCAAATTATATTGAAATTAAAATTAAAGAATACCAAATTCACCAAATTGCTTAACAAACGGAAACGGCAGATGGAACACAATACACCAAATTCACCTACCAAATACTATGGTTTCGGTTAAACCAGCCGCATCTATAGAAGAGGAAGAAGAAGCCGGACCCGATGCCGAGGCTTCCTCTGCGAGCTCCACCTCCGCCGGTGGTGCAGATCTCCTCATACGTAAGCATACGATGACGGCCACAACCACCGCCAACACCGTCACTGCGGTAAAAATGACTGGGATCAGCCATTTTTGAGTGTGTATGTGAAAATCATCGTCTGAAAACATAGTGTGGTGGAGGTTGGGGTCGGAGGTGGCGGTGGAGGTGGTGGTGGGCAAGGCAGACATTGTTGAAGAAGAAGAAGAAGAAGAAGAAGAGGAGTAGTTTGGCCGGGATGAGATAGTTGCTTTTGAAGAAGAACTCGAGATATGTATATATATATATATATTGACGAAACGGAGAAGAAGGTGGGTTTGAACATTTTATTCATCAATGAATGAGAGAAAGGTTTATCAATAAGGTGTTTGAGCTTCTCCTTCTCCGATTTAGCCATTGCTAAATTTGGAGATGGACACAAAAGGAAAAGGAAGAAATGTATATTGTGAGGGAGGAGTGTCTGCAAAACTTGTTGTAACAAACCACGCACGCACGCACGCACGCACGAGTTGGTCCCAAAAAAGAAGAAAATCATAGTTGGTCCCAAAAAAGAAGAAAACAAAGATGAGTAATCAAATAAAATTACATTTAACACGCACGCACGAGTTGCTACAACACCAATCGTTATCTCCTTCGCAAAAGAAGATCACAGAGAAAAACCACCGTAACAAACTAAGCGCTAGATATATTCATGAGTTCGTGACCGCCACGAAGAAGATACGATCGCTGATATTTATACCTATGTAATAACTTGATCTCTCATATGTATGCTAGAATAATGTGGTTACCAATTTACTTTACATAATAGTTACGATATATTATTGTTGTCATAATTAACAATATTACTTTGACTATAGATACTTCAAGAATGATGTTATAAAAAATAAAATAAAAAGAGTATTTTATCATATATGCTAGCATATTTAAATTTCACTTTACAATGAAGTCATTAACAATGACTAAATAAAATAAAGTAGTCTTTAAATACGTAAAAAATAGTAAAAATGTTAACAAGTATATAATTGAAGTAGTCTTTAAATATGTAAAAAATATTAAAAATGTTAACAAATATATAATTTGAAAATGTATACCGTACCACTTTGGCAACTCTTTTTTATTTTTTAATTTGTTTACTCTAAAATTCGATTTATATTCAAACCTCATTTTATATTGAGTTGGCTTATTCCATAGATTTTAACTACGGACGAATCCAATAATCAACTGGTGGGAGCTATATCTTATGTTATAAATATTTATATAAAAATTATCGATCTGTAAGTCATAAAATAATCACATTATTATAAACTAGTATTTTCTATTGCACCATTCCCATTATCACTCATTATCACTGCAAATTTAGTCTTCTTTCATTTTTTTAAATTTTGTTTCAGAAAATCGAAGGGTCTCTTTAATTTATTTTTTCTCAACCAGAAGATTAAATATTCTTAAATAATCAAGAATGAGAAAATGAATTTTCCAACAACAAAAAGCAACGCAAATTATATTGAAATTAAAATTAAAGTACACCAAATTCACCAAATTGCTTAACAAACGGAAACGGCAGATGGAACACAATACACCAAATTCACCTACCAAATACTATGGTTTCGGTTAAACCAGCCGCATCTACAGAAGAGGAAGAAGAAGCCGGACCCGATGTCGGGGCTTCCTCTGCGAGCTCCACCTCCGCCGGTGGTGCAGATCTCCTCATACGTAAGCATACAATGACGGCCACATCCACCGCCAACACCGCCACTGCGGTAAAAATGACTGGGATCAGCCATTTTTGAGTGATTATGTGAAAATCATCGTCTGAAAACATAGTGTGGTGGAGGTTGGGGTCGGAGGTGGCGGTGGAGGTGGTGGTGGGCAAGGCAGACATTGTTGAAATGAAGAAGAAGAAGAGGAGTAGTTTGGCCGGGATGAGATAGTTGCTTTTGAAGAAGAACTCGAGATATGTATATATATAGACACGAAACGGAGAAGAAGATGGGTTTGAACATTTTATTCATCAATGAATGAGAGAAAGGTTTATCAATAAGGTGTTTGAGCTTCTCCTTCTTCGATTTAGCCATTGCTAAATTTGGAGATGGACACAAAAGGAAAAGGAAGAAATGTATATTGTGAGGGAGGAGTGTCTGCAAAACTTGTTGTAACAAACCACGCACGCACGCACCCACGAGTTGGTCCCAAAAAAGAAGAAAATCATAGTTGGTCCCAAAAAAGAAGAAAACAAAGACGAGTAATCAAATAAAATTACCTTTAACACGCACGCACGCACGAGTTGCTCCAACACCAATCGTTATCTCCTTCGCAAAAGAAGATCACAGAGAAAAACCACCGTAACAAACTAAGCGCTAGATATATTCATGAGTTCGTGACCGCCACGAAGAAGATACGATCGCTGATATTTATACCTATGTAATAACTTGATCTCTCATATGTATGATAGAATAATGTGGTTACCAATTTACTTCACATAATAGTTACGATATATTATTGTTGTCATAATTAACAATATTACTTTGACTATAGATACTTCAAGAATGATGTTATAAAAAATAAAATAAAAAGAGTATTTTATCATATATGCTAGCATATTTAAATTTCACTTTACAATGAAGTCATTAACAATGACTAAATAAAATAAAGTAGTCTTTAAATACGTAAAAAATAGTAAAAATGTTAACAAGTATATAATTGAAGTAGTCTTTAAATATGTAAAAAATATTAAAAATGTTAACAAATATATAATTTGAAAATGTATACCGTACCACTTTGGCAACTCTTTTTTATTTTTTAATTTGTTTACTCTAAAATTCTATTTATATTCAAACCTCATTTTATATTGAGTTGGCTTATTCCATAGATTTTAACTACGGACGAATCCAATAATCAACTGGTGGGAGCTATATCTTATGTTATAAATATTTATATAAAAATTATCGATCTGTAAGTCATAAAATAATCACATTATTATAAACTAGTATTTTCTATTGCACCATTCCCATTATCACTCATTATCACTGCAAAACCACATTTTCTGTAATTTTTATTGAATTATTATAGGTTGTCCATTTTAAATCTAACAATCTTAATATATTTTTTACATATAAATAAATAAATAAAGTGATCATTTTTATAATTTTTATTATAAATAATAAAGTAATATTCGATGACACTTTAAAGAATCAAATTCATTCATAACTAGAGTCATGCTAACAAATGTATGTTAAGGATACCAAAGTACAAATTTTATATTGAAAAAAAAAAAATTTGACATTTT
>JBBPBP010009778.1:38403008-38413103 GCA_037974735.1 Cicer chorassanicum | reverse complement strand
TTTTGAGTTGTTTCTTGATAATTTTTATTGTAAAATTGTTTTATTTATAGTTGCATTAGAGATTAAAAGTATCAAAATAATATAAATAAATATATCAAGTGATAATTTGTTTACTTTTTATTTCTTTTATTTTTATTACAAATAAATTTATTTGAGATAGTTAAATATAAAACTATTATTACTAAAGCTAAACCCGATATTTTTTGAACCAAAGCTAACTCATGCAATTGGATAGCTTCGCCACTGATTTATAATTGATTCAATGTAATTGTGATAATTTCTTTCATTCAATGTAGTTTTTTTTTCTATAATTGATTTTTCTCTTAAATTATTAATATTTAACTTATTTTTACATAAATAAACCAAATATAAATTATTTCAAATTCAACTTATTTTTAATTTTTATTTGTTATAATAGACAAAATCAGTTTATATTACAGTATAATCAAACAAAATTAGAAGAGTAAAGAAAGAGACATTTTTTCCCCTAATTATCATATTAGCAATATCTTAATTGAATAACTTGTTTAGGTCAATCTTGCAAAAAAAACTTGTTTAAATTGATGTCTAAAAATATTTGTTTGAATAAAATCTAGGTCTAGATCGAAAAACAACCTGAATTGTAAATATAAAATCATAGGGTACATTTGTAGTTTTATGGTTTCCTGCTCCGGTTGTTGAATTCATTCAATGTAGTTTTTTCTTTCTATAATTGATTTTTCTCTTAAATTATTAATATTTAACTTATTTTTAAATAAATAAACCAAATATAAATTATTTCAAATTCAACTTATTTTTAATTTTTATTTTTTATAATAGACAAAATCAGTTTTTATTACAGTATAATCAAACAGAATTTAAAGAGTAAAGAAATTAGAAGAGTGAAGAAAGAGATATTTCTTCCTCTAACCTATACATCACTTATTTATTCATTATTAATATCTAGAAAGGTCTAGAATGAATCATCTAGGCCCAAAATCTTTTTATAGTATGTCGCATAATTACTCCTGTAGTGATATGTTTCTATGCTTTTTAATACTTTTATTAGTGACAGGCCCATTTAAATAGGAAAATAGTACATTTTTTTATAATTGCTCTGAGACTTTGAAGGTCACCCTCAATCAACCATCAACCAAAAATCAACCATTAAACAAATTTAATAAAAATACATTATTTTGAATCTTATAGGAAAAAAATTAGTAACACACCTTTAATCTCATGAAACAAAGACAAATTTTCCAGAAGTACAACATGATTTATTAGAGAAACTCCAAAGTTCATGTAACTTCCCAGTTTCCAAAAGTAGTGGTTATAAAAAATTTACTAGTCAATTAAAGTGAATTATAGAATCATCACGTGTTCTGAAGAAGAGGAAACAGCTGGGAAAAGTGCATAAAAACAAAGAAAATCATATAATTAACATTGTCATTGATATACCATCCAACACCTATTGCTGTGTGTAGATTACAAGAAATCGCTCAAACTTTTTGTCCTTATTAATGTCACACAAAATTTCTCTTAATCTTATCCTAAATTTTTCATTTCATTAATTTTGTTTTCTGTTTTAGGGCATTTGAATGCACAGTTTTTGTTAGGTACACTAGTCAAATTAACTTCAATTAGAAAATTAAAGTTGATTAGGTAAAAAAGTTAAATATGTTACATTTTCGATTAAATTATTGATGTTGGGGAGTATAGAAACAAAAGATTTTAACATCATATCTCCACTCAAAATCTTAAAACAACGAATATATAAGTTACATATCTTACATACGTGATATTTAATTTATTCATATTAATGTGAAATTTAACTACTCAAACTTAAACACAATAATTAACATTAACGGGAATAAATCATATTTTGGCTTGAAGATTGGAGAAATTGGAATTTGAATGAGACATTTTTTCGTTGATTGAAATGAGTGAGACTGGGGGAGGAATAGGGAGCTGAACCTAAAATTGTGTGATTAATTAATTTTCTTTAGATTTTGTAATAGTAGTCAAGCACAGGTCTTCTTTCACAATCCACACAAGATGCTGACTTTGAAATACCAAATACTCATTTGACCAAATAAAAAATAACTCCAATCACCAATTTTATGGATTTACTAACTCTACTTAAAAAAAATACCAATGGTAGATTCTAGAAATTGTTTTATTTTCTTAAACGAGATATTACTATAAGTTGGTATAAGTAATTAACTTGAGATTGTGATATTTTATACTCTTGGTTGACCACTT
Source organism: Cicer chorassanicum (assembly GCA_037974735.1). Taxonomy (NCBI): domain Eukaryota; kingdom Viridiplantae; phylum Streptophyta; class Magnoliopsida; order Fabales; family Fabaceae; genus Cicer; species Cicer chorassanicum. The sequence continues at coordinate 38,410,862 of JBBPBP010009778.1, read as the reverse complement.
ACGATCGATTGTTCTTTGTAAGTCCATTGATTACAACTTACCCTTCTTTTCGATGGACTGATAAACGTCTACAACTATATATATATGTCACGAAAATAGTTTAATTTTAAAAAAAGAGTTAAATATATAACAAAAAAATTAAATATATTCTTAAACTAGTATATTAAATTTAGTTGGTGAATGAAAAAAATATTAAATTTTAATTGTATAAAAGATAAAATAAAACTGAAATAAAGAAAATAAAATCGACAATAATTATTTAGAAAAATAGCTCAACGACGCTTTAAAGGTTCAAATTTATTTATTATTAGATCTATAATAATTATCAATATCTTTTCAATGTCAATAACTAAATTATTTATAAGAAATTTATCATCAATTTTATTTATGAGTCGTCTCTTATAATTTTTATTGTAAAAGATGTTTTATTTGAAGTTGAAGTAGAGATAGAAAATGTCAAAATAATACGAATAAATATAACAACTAAGTGATAATTTTTTTACTTTTTGTTTTATTTCTAACATATTTCTTATTGAGGATAATAATTTTAACTAGTGAGACATAACAAGATAATGTTTGTGATTAATTTATCATGTTAGTTCATCAAATACTTAATTCAGACAAGATACAATCTCTTATATATAAGTTATATATTATCTTGTTTCTTTAAACACGTCTCTTAGTTTGTGTAAGTAAAAATAATTTCTCTTATCCTATCAACCAGACGAACCTTTAGAATAAATTGAATATCACCGCGTCTTGCAAGAAGTCTATTAGAGATGTCAAATAAAATTGAGATGTGATAACTTTATGTTTAGAACTCATTTTCCTTGAATAACAAAAAAGAAGGACTCATTTTCCAAAGTTAGAACTATCATTGCAAGGTCACTTTGATAGCAAATAGCTCACGTTGAGATAAAATCAAGGTTATTTCCGAATAAATAATTTAATTAAGTATTTATAATATAAGTATTAGTAAGTGTAATATTTATGGATAATATGTTTGTATATAATTATAAAGAGTACAATAGACATTCATTGTAGTATGAAAGAGCTTTATAATGACAATCAATTGAAATGATTTATTTTTTTATGTTATATCACTTAAGTGGGATAAAAGTAGATAGTTTAGCGGAATATACGATTGTGATAGGATGAGAATTTAAAATTCTGTAAGTGTATTTCCATTTTTCTCAATTATAAATAGTTTTCAAAAGTTATATTTGAGAGTTTATAGACATGTAATAAGTTCACTACAAGAAAACACTCATTTTGTAGCCAACTTAAAAAATATTTTGTGGCCGAAAAATACCCTCACAAATTACTGACCGAAAAAGCTCTCACAAATACTAAAATTCAAATTGGTTGTTATTTGTGGCTGAAAAAACTCTCACAATAGACTAAAATTTTAGCAGGATTTTGTGGTGACCTAATCCCTCACAAAATAACAACGTTGGAGCATTGTGAGGGCTTAAGCCGCCACAAAATCCTACTAAAATTTTAGTCCATTGTGAGGGTTTTTTCAGCCACAAAATCACACTTTTATGAGGGTAAAGGCCGCCACAATGGAAACCTTTTGGGGTCGTTTTGGTAACCAAAAAAACTAGCTTTTGTGATCGTTTTGGATGCCACAAACCTTTGTGACTGGCTTATTTGTGGTTGCCTAAGGCAGTCACAAATGTGCCTGTTGTGCCCGCTTTCCTCCCTTTGTGAGGGCTTTCAGCCGCCACAAAAGCTTGATTTTCTTGTAGTGGTTATTGTTGAAATTAATTTATTAATTTGTGATACAATGCATGCTTTTATGTATAATATATTACGGAAACTTAATAGTCAAATGAGCATGTTATAAACATCAAGAACAAACATAAAATCTTGATTACTTTAGGATCTATGACATGTTGATTTATCGAAAAAAATTAGGTTTTAGGAATACTTTGATTCATAGCTAATCATCCCTTTGTGGTAATCTTGAATAGTCTTTAAGCATCGATCCTGAAACAGATAGACAAATGACGAGCACTCGCTTGCTTGTGGTTCTTCTTCAACTTAGACTCTTTATGCCTTAAGAACTCTTCAGACAGGGAGAAGATGCGATATGCGGTGTGTTAGGTATATTGGGACCATAGCCTATATATAAGTTTGTCAATTAGAGTTCTATTTCAAAATGGACGGTGACATCCTTTTATATTGAACTTATATCAATTAATTAAATAATTATTATAATTAAATAAAAATATATATTCACATAATAATATTAGAATATAATAATTAATTAAAATATTAATAAAATATTTCAACAATTGATGCAAACTCTCTCAAACTTGATAAGCTTAAATCAATAAATAACCTTAAAAAATCAATTCAATGAAATATTAATTTTTTTTTACTCAAAACAGGTACTAAATTAAAATATATTATTTACACAAATGTTTAAGTCAATTAAAATATCATCTATTATTTGGGACAACTTTCAAGTCATTAATTCATTATTGTACATTTTACATATAAGTATAATTAATCCTACCTTAATCTAAACTTTATAATATTGCAACCATATTAGCTGATATTAGGAGATCTACACAATTATGTGGATAATGCTTATTTGTGAAAGGATCCCCTGTTGTACGTACTTAGATAGTTCGATATTTTCTATGAAGTTAAAAAATTAATTACATTTTGTTTACGAATTTTTTAAAAAATACAAAATTAATAATTTTTACTTCATATATAGTATCCTTGATTTTTTTTTACATTACATCTATAAATTAAATATATCAATTTTATTAACTTAAATATATTTTATCAAAAAATTAAAAAAATATTTCTAATAAAAAAACCTTGAGCGATGAGCGTGAAAAATCGATTTTGAAAATGCAATTGATATTCCGACAAATTTAGTTTCTGAAAACTGAGGTATATTGATGCAATGTAAGCACATTAACCGGTCGTTTAAGATTATCGTTCTAGCCTTCTAGGTGATGCAATGTAAAATTATCAACAATTTATTTTTAGTTTTTTTAAAATAGCATTTTTTTATAATATAATTTTTTTAGATTTTTTATTTAAAATATTATTTTCTATTAAGGTTTGCAAATGCATTTATTTAAACGCGGAACAATGCGAGAGGGACTGGGATTAATGTAGCATAATTTTTCATTATTGTACCCAAAAAATAAGGTTATTTCACTCTATTTTTATATAGAAAATAATTATTTGTGTTGGATATCATAAATTTGCTAAGTAGAGAAGAACTTTGGTTTATGTTTTTCCTTTTGGATATCTTCATTTTAATGTTCAATGACATTAACATGAATACTTTGAGTAGTTTGTAATGTGTTTTGTGTTTGACAAGTGACTACGCACTTGAACATTTGGTTAAGTCATGGATTTATATGAGTTTTTTGCTGAGTCAGAAATTGAAACGATAACGTTTTGTTAAATTGAGGATCAAAATGATAGTTTACCATCAGATTCAAATTTATCACTAATTCAACGTGTTCTACTCGTGTGCTAGCGCACCCAATTTCAAGTGATACTAATTCTTTTGCAACACTATTAATTCAAATTAACTAAGAAATCACACAGAACTCAATCTATAAAATAAAAGAGAATCACAATCTTGTGTTTAAGTTATGTTGATTTATACTAAATTCAGATATTATGATATGACATATTAATTGAATATTTGACCCCTCCATATTGATCTTATATCAATGTTGTCACAACATGGACTAATTTGGTGATGAAATTTAAATTTTTCATAGACTAAGTTGTTCATAATTAGTCCATGTACAATCACAATTATTCCCAATTTTATGTCTAAGATAACAAAATTTCATTAACAAATTAAAATATATGGACTAATTTGACCGATATTTACAATCTCAAGAACCAATTTGCATATTCACTCTAACAATTTTTTTAATTTTTCCCTCTAAACAAATATCAATTTTATAAATACATAATATATATTCATCTTTTGTTTGTTTTCTATATTTGAGAGTAAAATAAACATTTTTAAAGTTAACATTATTTTTGCACATTTCGTCGTTAGAGGTATTGTTTTCGAACGACTGTTAATACCTTTCTTACATATGACTTAAAAAAATTTAAATTGTATTTTTTGACGATCTAACAATTCAATTTTAACTAATTAAACTGATTATGACTCAAAAAAAAAAAATTAAATTTTGACGATCAATAAGTTAAATCTTAAAAACTTTAATAAGTTAAATCTTAAAAACTTATTCGCATGCTCTCTTATGTTTCAATTTCGAACGGTTAAATTTCAAATTCAGTTTTATATAAACAGTTGTGATATTTCCTATATATGCTTTGTCATATAATGAAGTTTAGTTTCCAAGAAGGGAACTAAAAGATTTATTCACATAATGTTTTCACTTCACTAGATTGATCACCTGATCAAGATACCATACCATTCCCAAGATGCATAAGGCTCCATAGAGTACTACTTCAACCTCGACTATAAGTAAAAAAAGTATGAGTTTGATGTTTTCAAATATAAATTAAAGTGACTTATTCCATTCAACATTGTTTTAGATATATTTTTGCATTACTTGATTAGTGTTGTGAGATATGATCAAAGGTAAATTATATGTAATTGAATTTTTTTTTATATGATATTAAAAAAATTAAATGCACTTAACTTTTATTCTTAAAAAGTTTAAAAGTACCACCATCATCGCTACTCAATAAATTATGAAGCTTCATCCATATGAAATTTTTTGAAGGCATATACATCTACGAGTTATGAATTTGCCATTGTTGTTAGCTACAATTGGAAAACTTTTGCTCCCTCTTATTAATTGAGTAATACAAAAGGACCAATATTTATAATACTCTTATTTATAATATCCAAATAACTTCATCCATCAATCTCCCAAATCAATAACTAGTTTTGAAAAAAAAAATACCCCTATAATAACAATTAAAAGGCCAAAAAGATTTATTTAACATTTCAAAAACCACTCATCTGTCTAAGATTAAATGAATACGTCATGTCATTTAATAAAACATTTATTAAGTTTAAAGTTCATAATAAGAAATGAGATTTGTGGAGTAGATGTAAAGGTTGTATGTGTATATTAATTATATGCTAAAAGTCCACACCTATAAAAGGCCACTAGATCATAATTCTCTCACTAATTCATGTACCCAGTTTTTATTTATTGTTTTTTGAATTTTATTTTATTTTTCTGTGATAAAATCATTTATATTATAACAATAAGTCTCTTATAATTTGACAATTCATGTAATATATTTTTATCGTCTTATGATAAATATTTTATTTGTTATTTTTTATTCTAAATTATTTATCTTTTTACGATATCAAATATATTAATAATTTTTTTTTAATAGATGTTATAGATAAATATATTTAGGACAACCAATTACAAAGCTCAAATCACATCCTCATCTCAATACACTTCACAAGAAAAGTTTATATGTAGAATGTTCAAGTTAAAACTCTACCCCATATCAAAGCTATGGACATGTAACTATAATTTCATAACACTATTTTTATGTACATATATACATTATTTTATTGTTACAAATTTTTTAATTACATAATCTATATTTTCCTCTTATTGAACCTAAAATTTTTATTAGTATAAAGTACAATATTTAATTACATAAAAAAAAAAATTCAACTATTTAGATTGAAAGCTTCTAAATGATCAATAGAACCTATAAATTTAGAACATCACTGACTTAATCAACTTTCCAATTAGTTAGAAGGTCTTGCTCAACTATTTTATTATTTAATATTTTACTTTATACTTATTTAGATCATCACTCACTTAATCAATTCTCATCATTATGAAATGGTTCAATAATCCCTTCTCCTGAACCTCAACGCAATAGTGTCCTGCAATCGGTGTAAATATAATAATAGAACAATCAAAAAATTCTGCTTAGTCTCCTTAATTTATTTTTCCCCAAGCACTATCAATTGTGTATCTTTAAAAAGGTTTGACCATATTCGTAAATGTTTAATAATTATACACTAAAAGTATTTTACAGAAACATACAATCGTATTTCATCAATTGTGTTTAATAATTTCACAAATCATTAATATAGAGCCTATAAGGTTTGGACACGACTCATTTAATTAATGTAGTATTGGGTTTGTTTATTTAATTAAAAAATAAATTTTATCAAATATTTAAAAATATGATAGATGATAACAACATTGTGGGATATATGGTTTCTTTAACTAATTAGTGGTTCGATCCTTAGTCGGTGTATATATATGTTGGATAAGATCAATCCGTTGAATAAATCTCAATTACATCGAGTGGTTAATTTCTTTAGTTAGCTCATTAAAATGTTAGATTTAACTATATATATATATATATATATATATATATATATATATAAAATAAACGGAAGGAATTAATTAAGAAGATAATAAGAAATAGACATTTAAAATATGAAATTACTTATTGGCCATCAATTTGATGGCATGCAAAGCACAAAGAAAGAAGATTTGGACATAAGCCAATGTATTTTATGCCCTTCTTATATATCACTGTATGTTTCATTTTGTTTGATTATGCTTCATAGAACTTAATCTTACTTACTCTATGGTTTACGAATTTTGATTTCAATTTCTATAGATAAAATATGAATATATTGTTGATTGTATTGATATTAATAAGGAACTATCATTTGATTATCCTTTGCTAATAAATCCTAAGTTACATGTATGCATTAAATTCTAATGAGAAAAAATATTAAATTTTAGTTTTCTTCTAATGATATTTTCTTTCGTTTTATTTAATTGTAGTGAAAATCTAATTTTCAAAATGAAATTAGAAAAACTAGTGTGGAGAATTCATCGATTAAGACAATGTTTGAGCTTGAAAAGTACCGATGTCCGAAAGAAATTGTTCTTATTAGAAGGACAATCAAAGAAGAACTCATTCAAGACAAATTATTTTTTAATAATCTAATCTTTAGCGACCGTCCTATTAATCACATAAGTTTCTCTTGTACTTTTCAGTTTTAAATGTTTTTACTTTATAATATTTTCAACTATAGAGTAGTTATGTGATCAATCTATTGTATTTATTGATTGCAGAAGTAACCGTGGGTGAGTCATATACTTCTCTTCACCGGATTTAGTGGAACAAATGACATTTATAATATAAGAGTTGAGAATAATCAAACAAGTTTTTCTATTACGTAGTTTCAAAATGGACATTTGGATGACATTAATTTAATCGAATTTGGATGGCATGTAAATTTCATTTTGTTGATTTATATATTGTCATATATATTCTTCACATACAAATTTATTTGTTTATAAACTTCGACATACATACCTTGTTGAATACATATAATATATAGTTTATGAGATCATATTATCATTTTTTATCTTCCATTTATGATAATTATACAAGTTTCATTTGTTTAATATTTAATGTGAGATTTAAATATGACAGAAAAACGTACGGTTTTAAGACCGGATTCTAAAATATACTATATCTTAGTTTTATTCAAACTAATAAACAATATCTCAGTGGATCGTTTCGACCAATTATTAAAATATTAGTAAAGATTTTGAGAATATATGCATAAATAAATACGATAAAAAGTAGTTGAAATTTGAAATCAGTATAGTTAATTAGTATTAGCTATAATGAGAGAGAATGTTTCTTCTTCTTTTTATCAACAATTTCTCCTCCACGAAAATTATGAACAACAACTTAAATCTTCCAATTTTAGTTACAATTTAGTTTCTAATGAATAGGTAGTAACTTTTTAGATGTAATAAAATAATAAAAATAATTTTAACTAAGAGTAGCTAAATTATATAGATTATTTAT
>JBBPBP010009778.1:38384385-38397193 GCA_037974735.1 Cicer chorassanicum | reverse complement strand
TTTTTTGTCTGATTCGTAATACTTACTCTCTCTTTCAATAATGAAGTATAAATAAACATAATATTCAAAAAGTTAATATATTTAATTTATAATTTAAATTAAATGTACTAAAATTTTAAATACTTTTTATTTTATTTTAAAAGAAGAGTTTAATTACTATACACTGACAATATAAAAATTTAATACGGTGAATTATTTGATATATAATTGTGACTTTTAATATTATTATCATAAAAATTAAAAATAAAAATTAATTTTGATAGAGATTGATTTACACAGTGGGTAGTAGAAATTAAATTTTTAGAAGAAATATATTTTATTATTTTTTTTATTAAGAGTATATATTACTTTACATGACGTGTTATTGAAAAGAAAAAGACAGTTGAAATTGCAACGTTGGCGTGAGTGAGTTATATTGTTATTCTGCCTTTGTCACTCTACATACATACACACACATCAAATTATCCACCAAATCTTATCATCATACGTACACATCAAATTTTATTGGGGCATCTATTAGAAAACTCTTTTTGCATGCATTCTCTATCTTAATTCCTTAAATTTTCAGCTACTACGGGGTTATAATTTTATTTTTTTTTTAAATTAAATCTACCAACTTAATTAATTAAGTAACACCATCAGCACTACTCAATAAATTCTCAAGCTTCATCCATATGAATTTTGTTTGAAGGCATATGCATCTACCGGTTATGAATTTGCCACTGTGCCTAACTACAATTGTAAAACTTTTGCTCCCACTTATTTATTGAGTAATACAAAAACCAATATTTATAATACTCTTATTTATAATATCCCAATAACTTTATCCATCAATTGTTGGAATTGTGTTGGTGATAATTGCTGCAAGACTTTAATAGTGAAGTTGTTGATGAAGAGTATCTGTAGCAAATTCCAAAGCGTGTTGTTACACTAGCCTTTAGGTTCGATTCGCCCCCACCAATCGGATGCAAATGAGATAACCAGCGAATCCCCTTCAGGGTACTTTGGAAAACCTTGATATGATTTGCACTATCACACCAAGCGTATCTTTCAATAGTATTTTACAAATAATGTTTCCTATTATTCACTCATGCATTAGAGAAGAATAAGATGACTTAGAATATAAGAATAGGTGGGAAAAATGGATGACAAGCACTTGAAATTCGTATATGCATTCTGTCCAAAGTGACACTATTTATAGAAAAATAATGTCACTTGAGGAAGAGATGTAATTCTTGGTTCTGTCCTGTTTTGCGAACCAGTACATATACATATAACGTTCAATATTTGAATGAATTGTTGTGATGGTTTAACGGTTAAGAGGCGCCTTTTCCCTGGGCAGTGATCTGGGTTCGAATCCAACAGATGCATCTTTTTATTTTAAAACCAACCATTGCGCCTCTTAACCCCAACCAGGGATCGAACACGAGACCTTATTACGACTGATAAAGAGCGCAACCACCAGACCAGCAACAATAACATGTCAATAATGACCAATTATGCATACATATATTATCCAATATTTTGGAAATATCTCACAATCCCCCACCATTTTCAAAATATTCTTAGTCCCATAATTTTGGAAATATCATGGTTTCAGATAATGGTATCTTACGATTTGAACCACTACTTAGTAAGCTATGGGTTCCACTTATCCCGAATAGATTGGTAGACAAGCTTTGAACCAATTATTCATTAGAACAAGTGTGCACAACTTACACATGAAATCTCGGTACTATCGAAAGAATTATAAAGAAGACATATTTGATAAGGCCTTGTGTCTTGTACCCTTTTGATGAGAATTTAAGAGTCAAGCCCTTTAACTCTTTGAAGCGGCCTCACTTCATCCTCACATAGGTAGACTATATCAGAAATACACCCATAATATGTATTTCAGCAAATTTATGCTATATATCTATTAAGAGTAAAACTCAACCTTCCAACTTTATACTTATGGTCCAAGTACTTTCAACCTTTGGGATATATCTATATTCAAGTACTTGCAATCATTCTAATAGTGTACTTTTATCATTGAACTCAAGACTTGATGTTACTCAAGTGTGAGTCGATTTTCCACCATTGATGATTAATTAGATATGGGCTTGAGTCCCATCCCCAATGATGTCTTCAACACCATGTCCCTTGTCAGACCTTTCGTCAAAGGATCTGCAAGATTCTTTTCTGTTCTTACAAACACTATGGATATTACTCCATTTAAAATTAAATCCTTTACATAGTTATGTCTTAGACCAATATGTCTATATTTTCCATTATATACTTGGCTATATGCTTTGGATAGTGTGGATTGACTATCACAGTGTATGGATACTGGTGCCATTGGCTTTGGCCAAATAGGTATCTCATACAACAAATTTCTTAGCCATTCTGCCTCTTTACTACCTGCAGCTAAGGCAATGAACTCTGCAGCCATGGTGGAGTCGGCAATGCAAGTTTGTTTCTTTGATCCCCAAGAAACTGCACCTCCACCAAGGTTGAAGATCCATCCACTTGTGGAAGCATGATCCTCAACATAAGTTACCCAACTGGCATCTGTATATCCTTCCAAAACTGAAGGATATCCACTATAGATTAAACTATAGTTAATTGTTCCTTTTAAATATTTTAATACTCTATTAACAGCCTTCCAATGTTCTTTACTTGGATTGCTAGTATACCGACTTAATCTGCCTACAGCATATGCTATATCAGGTCTGGTACAGGTCATGGCATACATCAAGCATCCGATTACCTTTGAATAATCTAGTTGTGCCACAGGGCATCCTTTATGTGGTTGTAAACTAACATTTTGATCAAATGGGGTAGAAACAGGTGTGCAATTAAATTGATCAAATTTCTTTAGCACTTTCTCAATATAGTGAGATTGGGATAAACCAATATTTACTCCATCTCTAATGATTTTAATTCCTAAAATCACATCTGCTTCACCTAAATCTTTCATATCAAAATTTTTTGATAAGAAAGTTTTGGTTTTCTCTACCTCATCTAGATTGGTGCCAAAGATTAACATATCATCCACATATAAACAAATCATAACACCATTTCCATTATGAAATTTACTATAAATACACTTGTCAGATTCATTTATTTTGTATCCATTAGAAAGCAAAACTTTATCAAACTTTTGGTGCCATTGTTTCGGTGCTTGTTTTAACCCGTATAAAGATTTAGTCAATTTACACACTTTATGTTCTTGCCCTTTGATAACAAATCCTTCAGGTTGTTTCATATACACCTCTTCATCTAACTCTCTGTTTAGGAAAGCAGTTTTAACATCCATTTGATGGATTACAAACTTATAGATGGAAGCTAGTGCCAAAAGCACTCTTATGGATGCAATTCTTGCAACAGGTGCATAAGTATCAAAGTAGTCAATACCTTCTTTTTGTGTAAATCCTTTGGCAACAAGTCTAGCTTTGAATTTATCAATGGTACCATCAACTTTCATTTTCTTTTTAAAGATCCATTTACAACCTATTGGTTTGGATCCAGGTGGGAGGTCTACTAATTTCCAAGTTTTATTCCCCATAATTGAGTCCATTTCCTCTTGGATGGCTTCTTTCCAAAAGGCAGAGTCTTGAGACTTTATTGCCTCTTCATATGTGTCTGGGTCATTCTCTAAATTGTAGCAAATTGGTCCATAACTGTTAATGGAATCATTTGTACCTTCTACAAGGAACATAAAGAAGTCTTGTCCATAATTTTTCTCTTTTCTGGCTCTTTTACTTCTTCTAGGTTTTGAACATGTCAAAGTATCATTATTAGATACATTATTTTCTAGACTTTGTACACTAGAACTTACAATTTCCTTGGGATGTGGAATTGAGTTAAATCTATTTTCTTGAAAAATTGCATCTCTTGACTCAATCACTGTGTTAATAGGATATGAGTCATTAGATTCAACAACCATGAATCTATAGGCCTTGCTATTTTCAGCATAGCCCAGAAATACACTTTCAATTCCTCTTTCTCCCAATTTCTTTCTTTTTGGTTCAGGAACCTTAACAATTGCTCTACAGCCCCAAACTTTTATATAATTAAGATTGGGTTTTCTTTTCTTCCATAGTTCATATGGGGTTATCTTGTTCCTTTTATTCGGAACTCTATTTAGCAAATAACATGCAGTTAGCATGGCTTCACCCCAATAACCTTTAGATAAACCAGAATAGGATAACATGACATTCACCATTTCTTCTAATACCCTATTTTTCCTTTCTGCAATTCCATTTTGTTGTGGGGAATATGGTGCAGTTGTTTGATGCACAATACCAGTGGACTCAAAATACTCAGGATGATAGAACTCTCCTCCCCTATCACTTCTAAAACACTTAATAAAAGTTTCATGTTGAAGTTCTACTTGTGCTTTAAATATTTTAAATTTGTCTAAAACTTCATTCTTAGAGTGCATTAAATAAACATAACAAAATCTAGAGTAATCATCAATAAAAGTGACAAAATACTTTTTACCACCTATTGTAGGCCAACCATGTAAATCGCATACATCAGAGTGAATTAAATCTAATACCTTAGAACTTCTTTCAACACTTTTAAAAGGTTGTCTTGTAATTTTAGTTAACATGCAAGTAGTACATGAATTTGAATTTTTGTCAAAATTTGGAATTAAATTTGATTTCATCATGTCATTCAATTTTCTAAAGTTAACATGTCCTAGTCGCATATGCCATAAATCATAAGACTCAACAATATAAGCAGAAATCATATTATTATTATAGTTACTAATAACATTACATTTGAACATGTTCTCACAAAGGTAACCCTTCCCTACAAACATACCCCCTTTAGAGAGAATAAATTTATCTCCCTCAAATACACATTTGAAACCAAACTTATTAAGTAAAGGTACAGAAATCAAGTTCTTCCTAACATCAGGAACATAAAATACATCTTTAAGAGTAAGTATTTTTCCAGAAGTGAATTCAATCTCCACTGTTCCTTTTCCTTTGACTTGGACAGTTGAGGCATTTCCCATGTACAAAACACTGCCATCTTCTTCATCAATGGTCTTAAATAGTTCTTTGTTTTTGCACACATGGCGGGTAGCACCAGAGTCTATCCACCAAGATTCAACATCTTCAATCATGTTGAGTTCAGAAATGACAGCAACAAGATTATCTTTTGTTGCACTTGAATTCTTCTCTTTGTTCTTCCTTTTCAAGAACCTGCACTCATTTTTAAAGTGTCCTGGTTTTCCACAATGATAACAACTTCCTTTTCTTTTCTTTCTTTGTTCATTATTACCATTGTGTTTTTCATGAGATTTATCAAAATCTCGATTTCTTTTCTTAAAAGTTTTGCTTGAATTTCCTTCCTCCATTACATGGACCTTTTCATGAGAAAATTGATTTTTAGTATCCTCTTGCTTACGGTACTCTTCTTCTAAACGAAGATGATTACCTAATTGCTCAAGAGATATGTCCTCTTTCTTATGTTTCATAGATTTTTTGAAATCTTTCCATGAAGGTGGAAGTTTGTCTATAATGGAGGATACAATAATGGTTTCATCCATGTGCATCTGATGTTGTTTGTAGTTATTAAGAATACGTTCAATTTCATGCATTTGTTCCATTACTGATTTATTATCAACCATTTTATAATTATTAAATTGAGAAACAAGAAACTTCTTACTTGTAGCGTCTTCTTGCATGTATCTTGACTCCAATTTCTCCCATAGTTCCTTTGCAGAGATGCTACTTTGATATATATCGAACAAGGAGTCAGACATTCCGTTGAGAATATGGCCCATGCATATGTAGTCATCATTGTCCCACTTCTGCCTTTCTCTTGTTTCTGCTAATGTTTCCACTTCCTTCTCTAGTGGTCTTGTGGTGTTCAGAACATATACTACCTTCAAAGTTGTAAGAAGGAATTTCATCTTTTTCTGCCAACGAATAAAGTTTCCTCCATCGAATTTCTCCAACTTCACAAAATTAGAAGTCATTTCTTTGAGTGATGCAGCCATTGATTTAAAATAATATCGAACCTAAAGATTGTTGGAACTGTGTTGGTGATAATTGCTGCAAGACTTTAATAGTGAAGTTGTTGATGAAGAGTATCTGTAGCAAATTCCAAAGCGTGTTGTTACACTAGCCTTTAGGTTCGATTCGCCCCCACCAATCGGATGCAAATGAGATAACCAGCGAATCCCCTTCAGGGTACTTTGGAAAACCTTGATATGATTTGCACTATCACACCAAGCGTATCTTTCAATAGTATTTTACAAATAATGTTTCCTATTCTTCACTCATGCATTAGAGAAGAATAAGATGACTTAGAATATAAGAATAGGTGGGAAAAATGGATGACAAGCACTTGAAATTCGTATATGCATTATGTCCAAAGTGACACTATTTATAGAAAAATAATGTCACTTGAGGAAGAGATGTAATTCTTGATTCTATCCTGTTTTGCGAACCAGTACATATACATATAACGTTCAATATTTGAATGAATTGTTGTGATGGTCTAACGGTTAAGAGGCGCCTTTTCCCTAGGCAGTGATCTGGGTTCGAATCCAACAGATGCATCTTTTTATTTTAAAACCAACCATTGCGCCTTTTCAAGGAGGAATTTATTCAAAAAGAAACCCCAGCCAGGGATCGAACACGAGACCTTATTATGACCAATAAAGAGCGCAACCACTAGACCAGCAACAATAACATGTCAATAATGACCAATTTTGGATATATATATTATCCAATAGTTTGGAAATATCTCACATCAATCTCCCAAATCAATAACTAGTTCTGAAGAAAAATACTCCTAAAATGACAATTAAAAGGCCAAAAGAATTTATTTAACATTTCAAAAACCACTCATCTTTCTAAGAATAAATGAATACACATGTCATTTAATAAAACATTTATTAAATTGAAAGTTGTTCAAAATAAAGAATGAGATTGGTGGGGGTAGAAGTAAATGTTGTATGTGTATATTAATTATGGGCTAAAAGTCAATACCTTCATAATTCCCTCACCAATTCATGTACCCTGTTTATATTTATTTATTGTTTTTTGAAATTTATTTTATTTTTCTGTGATAAAATCATTTATATTATAATAATAAGTCTCTTATAATTTGACAAATCATGTAATATATTTTTATCGTCTCATGATAAATATTTTATTTTTTATTTTAAATTGAAAGTTGTTCAAAATAAAGAATGAGATTGGTGGGGGTAGAAGTAAATGTTGTATGTGTATATTAATTATGGGCTAAAAGTCAACACCTTCATAATTCCCTCACCAATTCATGTACCCTGTTTTTATTTATTTATTGTTTTTTGAAATTTATTTTATTTTTATGTGATAAAATCATTTATATTATAATAATAAGTCTCTTATAATTTGACAAGTCATGTAATATATTTTTATCGTCTCATGATAAATATTTTATTTTTTATTTTAAATTATTTGTCTATTTACAATATAAAATATATTAATAATTTTTTTAATAGATGTTATAGATAAATATATTTAGGACAACCAATTACAAGCCTAAATCACATCCTCATCTCAATATACTTCACAAGAAAAATTTATGTAGAATGCTAAGTTAAAACTCTACCCCAAATCAAAGCTATTGGACATGTAAGTATAATTTCATAACACTATTTTTATGTACATATATACATTATTTTATTGTTACAAATTTTTTAATTACAGAATCTATATTTTGCTCTTATTGAACCTAAACTTTTTATTAGTCTAAAGTACAATATTTAATTTCATAAAAAAAAATCAACTATTTAGATTGAAAATATCTAAATGATCAATAGAACTTATAAATTTAGAACATCACTGACTTAGTCAACTTTCCAATTAGTTAGAAGTTATTGCTCAACTATTTTGTAATTTAATATTCTACATTAAACTAATTTAGATCATCACTCACTTAATCAATTCTCATCATTATGAAATGTTTCAATGATCCCTTCCCCTGAACCTCGACGCGTGCAGTTTTTATAGTGTCCTGTAATCGGTGTAAATATAATAACGGAACAATAAAAAATTATGCTTAGTCTCCTTAATTTATTTTCCCTAAAGCACTATCAATTGTGTATCTTTAAAAAGGTTTGAACATATTTGTAAGTGTTTAATAACTATTCACTAAAAGTATTTATACAATCGTATTTCATCAACTTACTACTATGCAAACATGTTTTAAGAAGTAATTTAGAAACGTGATATGAGAAAATTGTAGCATATGAATACACATTTGTGTCAAATTTGTTTACAATGTAAGTGTTTTGTCATAGATATTAAATTAAAATTAATCTATGTACACTACACTCATTTTCAATTTGCTTCCTGTGTGAAAATAGTTTAGTCCTTAAACACACAATCCTTTTCAATTTAGTTATCAGTTATTATTTTAAAATGAACCGTTTAGATATTATCAAACTTTCGATTGATCTAGGATCGAGGAATCCTATGAAAGCATTTGTAGATAAATAACTAAATTAAGTTTTCGTAATTGGTGATGCTCTCATGAAAGTAAGCTCAATCATTGAGGAACACTTTCCTAAAAATGATGTTACTATAGTTTCAAAATCTAAGTCCACTCCTAACAATAGTATTCCTAACGTTGGTCAAGGAGGGGTAAGCATCATCAGTCCAGATATGATTATGTTACATGGATGGCAATCCATAACAAAATCAATTTTAAGTACAAAATAACAATTTCATGGGTAACACATTCTCAATGAATAATAAAAACTTGAAAGAGAATAAAAATCTAACAATAATCTTTAATCCATAAATAAAATTATAATAATCTTGATAATCATTTCACCAAATTTCATCCACATCTAATAGTCATAATTGAAAAATTAATATCAAGTTTAAAATTGCTAGAATGAAACATGTTTGGTAAATGACCTAGAATCAAAATTACTAAGTAAAAAAATAAGAATTACCATAGAAAAGAACAAGTATGTTTGGAAAAAACACCAAATTTGATGCAAAATGACATAAAACAGAATTACTAAGTTAGAATAATGATTAAATATAGAATATCTAAATAAAAATGACAAATTTCATAAAAAATAAATAAAATTAGAAATAGACAAGCATTCAAATTAGGAATTTCGAAGGCATATTACACATAAGCATGAATTCCTAGTACAAGTTTCTAAAAAACATTACTAAACATCCTAATACATAAGCTGCGTCATCTTTTGCTGTAAATTAATTCTTCAATCTCCTTACAAAGTGTCATACTTGCAATCAGCATATTCCCTATAAATGTCGTTTGTTCCACTAAATTATGAAATAGACGTTTAAATTATGAAATTACTTATTGGCCATCAATTTGATGGCACAGAGAAAGAAGATTTGGATATAGAGAGAGAACTAAAACTTATTAATAAGCCAATGTATTTCATGCCCTTCTTATATATCAGTGTGTGTTTCATTTTGTTTGATTATGCTTCATTTTTAGAACTTAATCTTACTTACTCTATGGTTTACTAATTTTGATTTTGTTTGATTTTGGTTTCTATAGACAAAATATGGATATATTGTTGATTGTATTGATATTAATAAGGAACCACCATTTGATCATCCTTTGCTAATAAATCGTAAATTATATGTATGCATTAAATTCTAATGAGAAAAAATATTAGATTTTAGTTTTCTTCTAATGATATTTTCTTTCCTTTTATGTAATTGTCGAGAAAATCTAATTTTCAAAATGAAATTAGAAAAACTAGTGTGAAGAATTCATCGACTAAGACAATGTTTGGGCTTGAAAAGGACCGATGTCCGACAGGAATTGTTCTTATTAGAAGGACGACCAAAGAATATCTCATCCAAGGCAAATTATTTTTTAATAATCTAATCTTTAGAGACCGTCCTATTAATCACGTAAGTTTCTCTTGCACTTTTCAGTTTTAAATGTTTTTACTTTATAATATTTTCAACTATAAAGTAGTTATGTGATCAATCTGTTGTATTTATTGATAGCAGAAGTAACCGTGGGTGATTCATATACTTCTCTTCACCGGATTTAGTGGAACAAATGACATTTATAATGTAAGAGTTGAGAATAATCAAACAAGTTTTTCTATTATGTAGGTTCAAAATGGACATTCGGATGACATTAATTTAATCGAATTTGGATGACATGTAAATTTCGTTTTGTTGATTTATATATTGTCATATATATATTCTTCACACACAAACTTATTTGTGTATGATTTGTCAATTTGATATGATGCATTTATTTTTGTTGGCTCCACAAATATATAATGATGCTGCAACTAATATTTTTGCAGTATGGACGGTAAAATTTCTTTTACCTTCATTTTATTTCTTCTAACAATTTAGTGTTTATAAACTTCGGACATAAATACCTTGTTGAATACATTAATTATATAGTTAATGAGATCATATTATCATTTTTTTTAATCTTCCATTAATGATAATAATACAAGTTTATTTGTTTAATATTTAATGTGAGTTTTAAATATGACAGAAAGACGGTTTTAAGACCGAATGCTAAAATATACTATGTCTTAGTTTTATTCAAATTAATAAATAATATCTCAGTTGACGTTTCAACCAATCATCTATCTATGATGGACCGATGATTGAGATAACAATCTCTATTACTCACGTGATCACTATATACTTTGAAATTTCTACAATTAAAAAAATAATTAAATTTAACATATTTAATTATTGAAAAACTATTTTAATTTTTTGTGGCAATAAATTTTTAAGTAAATATAATGAATATATTTTTACGTAATTTATAAAGACTACTAATGATATATTCACTAACATAGTTCAAGAATGTTTTCAGGATCCTAAAATACAGAATTGGTGACTAATAAATGAAGATGAAAAATATTGGATATTTTCCGGCATCTTTATTATTCAATTTAATCTATGCTAATAAAGTGGGTTGGGGCGGTAGAACAACAACATCTTTTGGGGTCCCTAGTCCTCCAATATGGTTTGGTTACTTTCCCGATGGCAATTTTGTTTGATGGAGTTATTTTAGACATGTTGCATTTAAGGATAATAACTGGAAGGACAAAGGACTAATAAATCGACGATTAAACTATATACTAGCAAACCAAATTGCTTTGGTGTTGATTACTTTGGAGATAAAGGAGGAGAACTTGGAGATTTTCTCCAATATGAAAGACCGGGAGGTAGATGTGATTAATTGTAAGCCTTTTAATTTAAATTTAAAAATGAATAAAATTATATTTGTATCACAAATTTCTTTCGTAAACCTCTTTATTGTTATCTTAAATTTGTTACAAAAATGTGTTTTCTATTTTACAAAATAGATTAATTTAAAATAAATTCTCCCAAATATTCCTTCCACTTCTATACTTTTGTTTTTTAAACCAAAAAAATCTTATATACTTTTATTTTATATTTTAGTATTTTTTTACTATTGATCTCTTTATTATTTTACTATTTATTCAGCATAGTTCAGACCATGAACCTATGGAGCTGGGTTTCAAGATTTTATTTATAAGCATTAGTCTAGTAGCTATTTAAACACAAATAGCACACACAAACTGGGACGGAGAGGTGTTTATCGTGGATCGAACATCACACAAACCCGCAACACAACTACTTCTGCTACTCATTGGGGACAATAGTAAGTATCCTGCAATGACAGAAAATTTAAAACTAGTGATTCTCATTTTTCTTTTCTAAATAATTATTTTAAAATAGAAAACAAGTAAAATAATATATATAAATAATAAAAATATGTGAAGATGATCATCAATACGGTCATCTTAATAATTTTATATTTCTAAAATTGTATCAAAGAATTGTTTCAAATTTTTTTAGTTTTCCAAAAATTCTGTACTGAATTTTTCCTTTATTTTTAAATCCAGAAGTTACAAAAATTTCATTTTAATTTTAATTTTTTTAATAAAATCATAGAAGGATTATTCTGTAATTTACATAGTTTTGTACGGGTGAAAATAATAAATGTTTAAGTGTGTAGTAGATTTCTTTTAATAGGATTGCTCATTGTTTGGTCACATGGGCTATTGTTGAGCCCAACATTAACTGGTTAGACACTCTTTTTTTTGCTCATTGTTGGGCCACATAGGGACTGGTTGATTTAATGCATTTTGAGTTTTTTTTTTTTTTAATTTCAAAAGAGGCTACTTCACACAACAAAATTTATAACTCAAATTTTGGTGCAAAAAACCTATCGTGAAGGTAAATGCACTCAAACAAAATATGACTTTTGCTTATAAAGTTATACCAATACACAAACTAAAGTAGTTTGCCAATTAAAATTACTTTGAAATTTTTGTTCGGAGAAAAATCTATTCTTAAAGCATTTAAATTTATAATTTTTTTGTTATTTATTTATTTATTATGTTCGCGTTATATTGTTAAGCTTGAGTAGTCAACTGTGCCTTATATTGAAGTAATTAAACATAAGAATTATAGTTTATGTAAACTACAAAAATATATCTGTCAGAATTTTTTATTAGAATGACATTACATAATTATTAATTAATGTTTATTTTTAATCACATATTCATTCATTCTTAAATAAATGAGTGGCTTTTGAAATGTTCAACGAAAATTATGATCTTTTTAACTGTGACCTTGTTACAATGTTGTCACATGCAAAATACTATGTTGTTGAAGTTCCAGTGCAGTTTTGTATATTTTGGGTAACAATTTATTTTTGTGAAGCTTAATTAGTCATGTTTAATTTTATTTATTTATGAAAGTTGTCGTAGTAGAGTTGAAAACTATATATGCATACTTGAATTACA
>JBBPBP010009778.1:38338228-38350269 GCA_037974735.1 Cicer chorassanicum | reverse complement strand
ATGTAATGAACAATTCTCTCATTTTATTAATATCATTCAATTTATTTTTCGATTTCTCTTTTATCAATAACTTAAATTAATAATCGTAATATATACTACTATGAATGATCACATATCATTCACCGTAAATCAATACTTAAAATATTATTTAAAATTATAAAGAAGATCGATAACACTGCTCAGAAATATAAATTAACAGTTCTATTAATCTTTATGTCTAAATAATGATTCAATCAGTAATAATTCAATAAAAATAAGATAAAACAAATGTATTTCTCAAATCTCGATTCATCAAACCTGATTGTCTAAGTCATAAATAAAAAAGGAGTTGTTAATCCAAATTTCTAAATAATATGCATAGAACATCTATCAAACTAATAAAAAAAATTGTATTTGAATCTCCTTTTAGATCACATACAAAAGTATTGAAACCATAAGGTTGAAATTGAATCCAATTTAGATTTACTCATTGACCCCTCAATTTAAATTCCAAATGTGTAAATTAGTTAAGCACAAATTTGACCAAAGGTACCAATCTGTGTCAGTGTAAGAGACAAATGATGGAAGAAAAGGTCACATTTAGATAGAAGTCAAACCTAACCAAGATTTAGAGAAAATATAGATCGTGGAGTACGAGGTTCTTACATAGATTTTTGTTCAGATATCAAGTAAATTTCTTTCCCTATCTAAGCTACAGTGTCACACATATAACTCCATGGCTGTGTTTTTCATTGATTTTCTCATTTCCTATCACATCAATTATTGTTTGTATGAGTGAATTTTGACATGTTGTTTGATTTGATTCATACAATACCATTACTCATTTTATTTTTCATTTTTGAAACACCTCCTTTTGTTTTCAAATCTAAACTCCAAAACTCATTATGACACCATTTTTATTAACATAAATTGAAATCAAATAAAAGTCAAAATAACAAACACCATTTTTCCACATTATGAATTTCATAAAAGTTGGAACCTTGAGAAACACAAAAATACAATAAGAAACAATATCATTAATCATCATTTAAGCCCAAAGTCACTGTCCTCATTGACAATTAGAAAATTAAAAAAAAAAAAAACAACAAACTCTTCTCATAAAACTAAAACTACCACTACATGGATTTTACAATGCAATTATATTAATTGACACATAACAATAATAATCTAATTAAAGACCACACCCACTTCTACACATCACCACTAGTTCACCATGACTATTCAGTTTCACACCCCCCCAATTTATGATTCAACACTCACTTCTGTCATTTGAGGTTTCACCTTAGGAGGCCTACCTCTCGGTTTCCCACTTGGAGCAACAGGAACAGCAGCAACAGAAGTACCACCTGAAACACCAACATCAGCAACAGAAGAAGCACCTGAAGCTGAAACAGAAACAGAATCCTCAGTCCTTGCAATCTTCTTAGGTCTACCTCTTGGTCTACCACTTCCAGAAGAAACCTTAGGTTTAGGTGATGCATTAGGGTCCTTTGGAGGGCGACCTCTAGGTCTTGGTGGGGACAAAACAGTTGTGGCAAGTGGGGCCAATGGATCTTTAGGTTTAGGGGGTCTTCCACGTCCTCTCTTTGGTGGTGCGTTTGGATCAGGTTTCATGTAGTTGTTCTTCAAAAACACAAGCTCACCACTTTCTTTCAATTGGTTAAGATGATGTGAAACGAGATTTGAATGGCCTTCTGGTAATTCACCATAGGTTGATTCTATGTAGTTTGTTATTGATGATTTGTTTGATCCGTTTGGTTCATGAAGTGCTTCAAGTGCTTTCATTATCATCTACAACAAAAAAAGCAAAATTTCAAGAGTTAGAAAATAAATTAAAAAAAGTTCATTTTTTTTTTAGTAATTTAGCTACCATGTTGAGAAAATCATCATATATGTTAATGGGTTTGTGAGGAAACAATGAATTGAGGTGAAATTCTTGAGGGGAAAAAAGCCCTTTTTCGAAACCCTAATTTTTTTTTCTTTATTTGATTACAAAAAAAAATTCAAGGTTAAAATTTGGTGGAAAAAAAAAAATATACCCAAGAAAGTGAAAATGGTTAGATCAAAGAGATTAGTGTAAAATTATGAAACTTTACTAAGAAAAATGCTACAAGATTTAATTTTTTTTTTTTTTTGAAAGTAAATAAGAAAAGGGGTGTGTTGATTTTTGGGTGTGAATTTACCTCAGGGTATGGAGGAAGTGATTGAGGTTTATTAACCTCTTGAGTAGCCATTGAAGCTGCAAAATAGTGAGAAAAAGAGCTACAAAAATTGAACACTAAGCTAGAAAAATAATAAAAGAGAAGGTTATAAATTTTATGAGAATTGAGAAAAGATGTGTTTTTGATGTGTGTGATATTTGCAAGATCTGAGGATTGAATTTAAAGGAAGAAAAATGTATTAAAGATTGGAAAGAAATTAAATATATTAAAAAAGCTTCCTCCTCTTTTTCCCAACCTATATCTTGTGTTCGTCTGAACAAGAATATGGACGGCTGGGAATTACTAATTGCGTTATGATCTAACGGTTGAGATTCTATTGTAGAGAATATCACATGGATTGATGACATGGCATGGATGTGTTAGTTCACAGAAATATTTGGAGGTACCTGCTGTCTGTCTTTTGCATGCTTGTTCTTTTGGATGAGGTTTTCTGATTGAGACTATCTCAATTTTGAATATTTTTTTTCGGTTACAAAATAATTATAATTATTATTATTTAAATTTAATTAAGAGTTGAAATTGCAGTCTTTGTTTTTGTAAATTATTAATACTCTTATTTATTTATTATTTTTTTTTCGATAAAGTTTTTAAATCAGAGTCAATTTTAATATTTTTGGTTTGAAAGAAGAAAAAAATATTAATTTTTTAATCTAAAAAAAGCATAGGGTTTTCAAAGTTATAATTATTAAAATATCACTAATTATAAAAAAAAATAATAGAAATACAAAAAAATTATTATAAAAATAAAATTCATGAAAAATAAATAGCATTCAATTTAATATGACCAAAAAAAAATAATAAATATTGAATTTCAATTGATATAATAAGCAAGCAACAAATATTTTATAAAACTTATTACTAAAATAAGAATTTAATATTGCGATTGCGTCACCTAACGCGTATTATTTATGTATAAAGTATGTGACAAAATTCAATTTTAAATAAATTGGTCAAAGACTATAATGAGAGACGCCGACCTCTTGAATAGATCCTTGTAATTTAATTTAAAAAAGCCGAAAATTATGTGATTTTAATTTTTTTTTTCTTACCATAACTTAAGAATGAAGTAAGTCATACATAAAAAGTATAACTTTAATTTTTATTTATGAAAGCCGTGCATCGCGTATATGTTGTAATTTCCCTAAATCAAAACTTATAGATATTAGAATTCAATAGAATAGGAGATGCAACTTACAAGTGAAAAATGTTCATTAATTAATTATATCATCGCTTAGAGCGTAGTTTAAAACATAACTAGATAGATCCCTAGATGCTAAGATGTTAATATAGATATTAAGAGTAATATGGAGTATATATTATGACTTGAATTAAGAAATAATTTGTTGAAACATTGGAGTCTAGAGAACAAAATTAAGTCGGGAAGAAAATGTATTTTTTAGAATTATTTGCTTGTGATAATTTTATATTGAAGTGATTTAGCATCACGAGCAATAATAGCTAAGAGTTTTAAAATGTACTAGTGTTACGTCTTAAAATTGTTATTTTTTAATTTCGAAAAAGTTTGAAAAAACAATTTATGCCACCGAAAATATTACTGAGTTGAGTTGCGGATTAGGTCGCTTTCTTTAAGACGTTTCGAGGCACTGCCAAAATGGTGCAAGACAGACTATAAACCACAAAGTCCCCAGGATAAAACAGCTCAGATCACTGTATCAGAGTTCTACTGCACCGTAGAAAACCGTTCTAGAATTACACCCTCAATATGGCAGTCGAACGACTACCACTCGTAATATGGCACTAAAGCCACTCAAAAGAAAAAAAGAAGAAGAAGAAGAAGAAGAAGAAGAAGAAGAAGAAGTAAGAACGGAGGAGAAGAGAGAAAAGTCTCAGATGCGAAGTGCTTTTGGTGTGATTTTTCAACTGATGAGAGTCCTCTATTTATAGAGGAAATCCGCAACTGGATCAGAAAAATGGCGCGATCCATTAGCTCTGAGTCACCAAACGTGCACTCCACACGATCAAAAAACGTGCGCGTTTGACTTCCAAAACGTGCGCTAGGGTTTTGACTTTGAATTTTGATCGGGCAACAGCAGTTACGTGGCACCAAGGTTTAGGGTTTTGACCGGACAAAAAGGAAGACTGGATTAGAGTATTCAAGTAGACTCGGTGGAGGGCAGTTACGTAATTAACATAACAATAAGAGATAAAACGCAAACATTCAATTTTAAATTAATTAAATAAATAATTTATTAATTTTTCATTTACTAAAAAATAATAATACACCACAAAGCCAATGCGTTCTTCCTCCTTCACAAAATTGGGGTACCCCTTGCGGCACACCCCAAGGTACATACCTCCACCTTATATACCCTACTAGTGTGTGATATCCCTCTTATGTGAGACTTCTTCATTTTTTCAATTCACAACAACACTAGCTCATTAATGTCATCATTATTTCCAACAATCTTCCATTAATTTCATCATCATTTCCAACAATCCCCCACTTGAATTTAAAAAAGAATGTTTCTGAAATAACGTCAAGCGCTTTTATAAGATTATGCATAAACAAATATGTCTCTTGACTTGAACCTTTGCATAGTAAGTAAGATTTAGATTCAACAAGAGTGACTCGTAGTCTTGAACTCTATCTCTAACATCATATCCACACACAACCTTTTCATTGGGTGTATTCTCAAAAGCTCGTGCATTTAAAGCCATGCACGTGTATCCCAGTATAGTGAACTCTCTAGGAATTCTGCCTCGAAATTCCATAGGAAGCGGCCCCCACTTCCACATTCACATAGGTGAGTCTATCAAGAGTACTCTTGTAGCTAGGTACTCCACTCCACATAGAGTATAGATCTCATTAAGAGTTTCTATTATCTCATCCTGATATCGCTTCAGGAATCATGCTTCTCTCATATATACTATGGCATGTTCATCTCATATCACTATGACTTGTTATTACACATTGAACCTAATTCTTGGGATCTCCAGTCTTTTAGGCTTGTTACCATCATAAGTGACTCATTGATCTATAGGCATTAGTCTCATCCTTTTGGATGTATTTAGGACTTTCTCTCTAGCTAATCCTTTCGTCAAAGGATCTGCTAAATTTTCTTCAGTGCGTACATGATCCACTATAACAGCTCTTTTAGAAAGTAATTCTCTAAATGTGTTGTGCTTTCGACGTATTTGTCGTCTCTTACCGTTGTAATAACGGTTCTCAATTTTTGCAATAGTCGCGGTACTATCGCAGTGGATCAACACAACTGGCAAAGGTTTTTCCCATAAAGGGATCTTAGCTAGCAAACATCTCAACCAGCTTGCTTCTTCACTAGCGGTAGCTAATGCTATCATTTCAGACTCCATAGTGAACTGAGCCAGTATCGTCTATTTCTTTGATTTCCAAGATATAGCACCACCAGCTATACTGAAAATATAGCCATTGGTTGCTTTGGAATCATCTGATAATGTGTTCCAATCAGTGCCACTGTATCCTTCAAGGACAGCAGGAAATCTTTGATAATGTAATCTGAGACTCATGGTCCTTTTAAGGTATCTCATGACTCTTTCGATAGTGTGCCAATGCTCCATACTAGGTCTACTAGTAAATCTACACAACAATCCCACGACATAGCCAATGATGCTCGCATATTCAGTTTGTCTAACACCTTCACCAGTGTTTTTGAAAAATTTCACACTTGGATCATATGGTGTGCAAGCAGGTTTATAGTCAAAGTAATTATATTTCTTTAGGATCTTTTCAATATAGTGAGATTGATCCAAATAAATTCCCTTTTCTGACCTAGTAATCTTTATTCCAAGGATTACACTCGCTTCTCCGATGTCTTTCATATCAAAGTTGTTACTCAATAGTGATTTCACATTATTAACGGCATGAATGTTTGAACCAAATATGAGTAAGTCGTCTACATAGAGATATATGATAGTGCAAATGTCATTTTTAAATTTGTAATAAATACATTTGTCACTTTCATTCACTTAAAACTCATTCGACAAAATCAAGTTGTCAAATTTTTCATGCCATTGCTTAGGAGCTTGTTTAAGACCATACAGAAACTCTGAATGCTCTTTTTACTCAATAAATCATAATGCAACACAGTTATTACATTGTTGTCCATTATTCAAATGGATTAGCATGACTAAAATCTATTAGTTACAATAAAACCCGCAAAATAATATATCATTTGTATTTTCAATACAAAACTTAGACAGGAAAATGTAGTCAAATGATAAAAACAAACAAACAAATAAATAAAATAAAATAAAAAGTTGGCAATATATAAATAAAACATTGCCCCTCCTTCATAATTTCGATTGTGTCAACAAATTTTAAATGTAACATTTTTCCTCCAAGCTTTTGTGCGGGTACTTCACACAACAATTGATTTTCTTGACGCAATTTGTTCTTGGGCTTCCACTACAATAGGTATGATTCACTTTTCTACAATAGTTAGAAAAGTGTTCCCAACATTTTTAGGTAGCAATTTGAAACTTCTACAAAATATTGTTTGAAAGAGAGGACTTGCATATCCACAGATATCACATAATTCAAAAATCAAAACAATTTGCTGCAAATCTTGATCATCATCATTAATGTATTTTGAATCAATATCATGTTTCTTCATAAAGATTCTACCTTTCCTCTTCAAATATTTGTTTTTCACGTGTAATTAGTATTAAGAAAAGTACACTAAATGACAATAATTTTCAAAATTCTATGATGTTTCAAAAGAGATAACAAATAATACCATGTAAACTCTTGACAACACTTATCCCAACTATTCACAAACACTTATCACAACTCCTTTTCACAATAGACAATTATTCCAACATATACAGAACAAAAAATTATTACAACATATTCATAGCAGACACTTACAACATATTCATAACAGAAATTCATCAGCGCATGTTGCACACAGTATCTACACATCATGTTGCGCAAATGAGGAGTTATATCTGTTGTCTAGTAGGCAGTATCATTTTCACTAAGAAAATCTAGTCAAAGTACGGCTTAGGTCATCGAATGTATAGCCCAATGGTACAATTTGAGATGTTGAAGGAGTTTCATGAAGGAAGTACAAGGTGAGATCCCTACTGCTAGCATTTCTCTTTCCCTTTAACTAATTACTAACTACTAACATTTGTCTATTAAAAAATACATATGTGGCTCGAGTATATAGAGTGGTATTGTAGGTTCTCTTACCTATACATCGACCTAAAGAACTTATCCACCTATAGGGCATGTTAAAACTATTGAATTTATTGTTAAATATTATGTGTTGTTTTCTATAAGTGATGTTCTGAATGAGGAATTATGATGGGAAGGGATTCTCTACCTTTGATGACTTTAATTCTATCTCTCTTTTAACAAAAATTTCTCTCTCATCCAAATAATTTTTATTAATTTATTTTAACCACCAATTTTTCTCCAAAATGAACTAAAATCACCTAACAACTAAGCTAGGGAATTTAATTCCAAATTATGACATTGTGTAGGGAGTGATAAGTGGGCATCATGTGTAGCCCACACTTGCCCTTAGAGTTTAGAACAAGAGTTAATTATATTTTTCGTGTATCCACACATGAATCAATAAATATATATATTAAAATCAAAGTGGCAAAAAAATTTGTTAAGTTTTGGTTTTTGTCAAAATTTTGTATACACTACTTTTATGTGCACTTTGTTCTATGATTATTAGACAATTGTTATCAATCAAGAAAATAGACAATTATTATCTCGAACCAACTATCATACCTGAAAACGTCATATTATTACTCTCCTCTTTAGCATCCAAATCTTTAGCAATATTAATGACACTACACTAACAAAAAATCCCACTACACTTACTAATGGTGTTTCAACACCTAACACATAATACACATATTGGTTCACCATTAATCAACTTATCATCAATCTTCTTATTTCTTCCATGATTGAAGCT
Organism: Cicer chorassanicum; assembly: GCA_037974735.1. Taxonomy (NCBI): domain Eukaryota; kingdom Viridiplantae; phylum Streptophyta; class Magnoliopsida; order Fabales; family Fabaceae; genus Cicer; species Cicer chorassanicum. Next base: position 38,342,114 of record JBBPBP010009778.1, on the reverse strand, counting down.
GATAGTCTCTCATTTGTCTTATATGACATTGTTCAAACACATTTGGTTGCCATTGAAGCTCCATATTTTAATATATATCTCTCTCTCATGTCATGTATGTCATAAATTAGATTCAATTTTGTGCCAAAGGAAAATATCACCATTAACGATCTCTTTTCACTAAAAAGCATTCTTAATGAACTTGTTGTCATGGATAAAAATATATTAGATGATGTTATCCTTTACAACAACAATGGTCTTGGATTTGAATATCGTGACATTATTGCCTTAATTCGACCAAATGAGTTTCCCTTCACCTTTGAAGAAATTTATAACCACCTTCTTGCCCATGCTTAATACGTTTGTCATAATTTCCAAATGAAAATTTAAGTTTCAAATACAAACATAGCATTGAAAAACACAAAAAATGATGGTCTTTTACCAACACCATCTATATTTTGTAAATCTAACAATGTTTATATTAAATTTCATTCTTCTTTTTTCAGTGGGAGGGATCAGGTAACAAGGGCAATTTTTATGCATGTCCAAGTAATGGTGGTCTTTATACCGACAACCCAACTTCCTCTTCAACTACTTTCATATCTACCAACTTAGCTCTTTTTGACCTCTGGCATGCAAGGTTTAACCATCCATCTTCAAAGGTCCTTACCCAATTGCTTTCTACTTGTGGTATATCTAGGAATTTTGATAACAAAGTTATAAATTATAATTCCTACTATGTTAATAAAAGCAACAAACTTCATTTCTCTATGTCCTCCATAAAAATCATTTCTCCTCTTGAACTTATTTTCTCTAATGTTTCAGGACCATCTCCCATAATGTCCATAAATAGTTACAAATAATATCTTGTTTTTGTTGACCATTTCACTCGCTAGACATTTATTTATCCATTAAAAATAAAAACTAATATAGTGATGAGTTTTCATCAGTTCTTTTTTTAAGCCCTTTTTGTTAGCTTTAATTAGAGTTTTATTTAATTACAAACATTTTTTGGAGTTAATTGAATAAAGAAAATGACTTTTGGTCTTCTTGAATCGTCTTAGACGTTTTGTTACTAATTTTTTCTAACTACAAAATGACAGATGGTTAGAAAATAAAGAAGTACAAAATACCCTAAATTGAAGTCTGGAGCGCCACAAAATAATCTCAGGACATAATGCGCAACAATTCACTTTCTTAAACATCTTCCTATTTCTGAGCGCAACAAAGGTTGCTTTCAATGCAATGCATATTAGAAAATAATCTAATACTAATGTAATAATTCAACCGCTATTAGAGTCTAAGAACAAAACACAAAATACAATAGAATACACCTAAAGAGACAAGTCATAATTGAACTATTTCATTTGTGTCTCAACCAACACCGCGAGAGAACTTTGATACTCTCCACCACTTGGTTGACCTTAAATTCTTGATGACAAAAAAGAATATTGTTCCTCAACTTCCAAATGCAACAAAGCCAGATAAGATTCAAAACCTTGATGTCCCGTTGTCAATCCATACACAACCCCCTAAATCGAAGTGCATGATGAATAACACTATTTGGTAACACGCTCATAACATTCTACCACTTCAAAATCTCCCCCCAAACCAATTCAAACCTCGGGCAAACAAAAAATAAGTGTTAAACATCTTCTTCTACATAACACCCACTAACACACAAACTATCATTTACCTCCCAATATCCTATTCTAATCAGATTATCCTTCGTAGTAGGCAAGTGATCATGCAAAAGTCTCCAAGCAAATAATGATACATTTGACAGAGCCAATTTGTTCTAAGTGATCTTGAATGACGGTGAAAATATATCTTCAAAATTCTGCATCAAGATATTATAATCCTCTATCACAATATAATTTGAATTGTGACATGTTGATCGAAGCCAAATATCCTCGGCACAATCTTTTCGTGAACTCCATATTGCACCTCTAACCCCCCCAACTCTCCCTAAACATAGAAGCTACCAACACATCTTTATCATTAACAGTCCCAAATAGGCTCTTAAACCTATTCTTAGTTCGTTTGAAATCTTAGTTTTTGAAATTTTTCAAAAACAATGTCTAGATCTTTTGTAAGTGCATAAAAATATATGAAGATTCTAAAGTAATAACTGATGGTTGAGGATGATGAAAAAAGTTATCATAGGTTTGAGATAAAGAGGAGAAAGTATGATAATACATGGTGAAAGGGGGAAGATATGAGATTTAGGATTTTTAAGATGTGAAGATTTTTTTGTCTTTTTACAATTAAGTGAGAGATCGAAAAATAAAATGAGAGAGGTGGCAATAACATTTACCCTAATCTAAATCCTTGAGTTGACAAAAAAAAATAATGCAAATCCTTGAGTTGATTGGGCCTAACCCAAAATAAGAATAACCTCCCAAAGCAAAGAATTGTCGTTTTTGTTGGAGGCCACCAATCATCTTTAGATACAAGCCTACGTGTATTTGATCAAAAAGAAAAGCCAAGGTGTATAGCTCACTTTTTGTCAAAAATTGAGTACTTTTATTTGGTCAAACGTTGAATACTTGATTTTATAGATGAAAAAAAAGTAAATTTTTTAGCAACCATAAAAAAGGTGGGTACTAATATTCATAAAATTAAAATAAATGCAAAATTTAAATTGATTTAAATAAATAAATATAAAAAATAATGATTAATTGTTGGGTACTATGTCCAATCAAATTCTAGTATAAGAAGTGTTAAAAAAATCTTCACGGTTTGAGTTCGTTGGGTGTCAATATTAGAACATATATATTGTTGTTTGTTTCATGCATGGAAGGTTCAAAATCACCAATCTTACGTGTACAAGGCACATAACTATATAAGTGTGTTTAATTAAGCATGTTGTTTTCTGTCTTATTAGAATGCATTCAATTGGAAATTACAAGCCAAAACTATTTGCTTACTTTGGTATTTACTTTTTAATTATGTTGTTATTAGAAAAATTATAGTTGTATGTAACTATTTCTCAATTTCTGCTAATATAAATAAAGTATAAAGTTTTATTTTATTGCATTGTCACACTGTAAAAAACTTTACAATATTAAAATTTTAATAAATAATTTTATTATTACAATTATTTATAAAATTTCACATAGTTTCTTTATCATTTTATTTATAAACAATAAATATATAATTAAATCTATAATTAAAATATATATAAATCATTTTTGTTTGAATTACGAAAACTAAAAACATCGGAAAAAAATTTATGGAACAGATTATGTTTAATCTCAAAAAATTAATATAATTACTAATTTATTAACATTTTGATTGAAAAAATAACTCGAGGATCACCAAAGTATTCTACTGTATAGTAATTGTGTCACGTGCCAAAGTGTTAGTTAGTTTGCAAGCATGCTTTGGAAGTGTAAAAAGCTATTTGAGCTTTTAATTGCTTTTCCATTTTATATTAGCATGCTTGGTTGTGGTCCTTGTGGAGTATGGTCATTGATACAAAAACTACATGATTGTCTCATGATTAAACTAAGCCACCACAAAAGTTATTAAATTTTAAGATTAAAATAAAATTGATTATTAGATAAAATAATTTAGAAATATTTATATGAAGTAAAAATTAATTTGTTTATAATAGTAAAAATTAATTTGTTTATAATAGTAAAAATTAGTTTTTTTAATCTTCTCTATTATATACCACACTCATTAAAATCATTTTCTTTTAATAGAAGTTAGTTATAAAAAATTCTCATTAAAATCATGTTTTTTTATAGAAAATATTAAAAGAAGTTTCTCATTTACATTAATGGTATATTGCATATTACGGAATCAATAATATTAAATGATTCATATTTCAATTATTAAATCAAAATTAAAATACACAATCAAAATTTAAATATGAGCACCAATTAGATGATGTAAGATA
>JBBPBP010009778.1:38323828-38336647 GCA_037974735.1 Cicer chorassanicum | reverse complement strand
ATATATATATATATATATATATATATATATATATATATATATATATATATATATATATATATATATATATATATATATATATATATATATATAAGAGTTACTCTTGAAGTCTTGTAATCATTGAGATATATTAAATAATACATAAACCTTGATTTTTTTTTGTGTGCAAAATACATTGACATCTGTATTCTGGTTTACGCTCACCTCCCCTCTATTAAACTAGGGGGTTGAGTGTGATTTGTCTAATGAATAAAGATGCTTAGTATTTATTTAAAAAATAAAAGTCGTGTGCGCGTGACATTTAAACATACTTCGCGGAAAATAATTGCAGTTTAAACAAAAATAAATAAATCATTTAAATTCAATATAAAATGCATATATACCTTATGCCTACAAGTCTTTGTTTGGCAAATGCAACTTAACTATAGGGGATGGATCATTGTCCAAAGTCTTGAGGCGGAGTTCAACATTCTTAAGATCGCGAAGATGTTGCAAGATTTCTTGAAGCAAATCCTTTCCTTCATCTCCACCATTTTGTATGGATCCCATACAATGGTGAAGAAATTCCCTATCGGTTTCAAGAGCTTGTAACCTGTCATAAACACGATCAACCTCTTCTTCAATAGAAACTTTCATGCTATCCATTTCACTTATTATAGGAGCTGAGTTTTGCATTTCCATATCAATTGAATCACTTTCCAATTTTCTATCATATGTAAATGCTCCATCATTCTCATTATCAGCTTCATCTAAATATGGTAGTAACTTCTTTGCCAAGCAACCTATTGTTCTTCTTGGTGAGTGTTTATCATCATCTGAAAATTCATTAGAATAGTCCTCTAGACTTCTAAAATTGCACTTCTCATCAAAAAATTCTTCACCATCTTCCAATGAAACTATCTTTTCTTCTAATGCTTTGAGTTGATCTAGAATAGAAGCTTTCTCTTCCTCAAATTCTACCAAAGTACTATCAAGTTCACTTACATGCTTTACACAATCTAATGCAATCTCTTCCAAGTTAGAAACTTTATCTTCTTCATTGTTGAAAAAACCATTACCTTCTTCCTTTTCTTCATTGTCATTGTTAAGATCATCCGATAACTCATCGGTATAGCCCGTGTTGCAACAAGAACAAGAAGAGTCTCTACTTCTTATACTTCCATCTTTCATTCTTCTCAACATTCTTAACTTCTCTTTTGCTTCATAATCCATAACCTTCTGCCTATACTCTTCCAATTCCATCTCAAGTTCTTGCTTCTCTTTCTCTCTTTTCGTCATTAAATCGTTCAAAAGCTGTAAAGCTTCTTGATCATATTCAGCTTGTTCTTCCATCATTCTTTGGTATTGCAATGCTTCCATCTGCATTGCTGCCTTTTCTTCTTGCAGCCTTGTTATCATTGCCATTGTTTGGTTTGCAGCTATTGCTGAGGCACTTCTCTCTTCTTCTAGTTCTTGATATATAGCACTTAGAGCTTTTTGTTCCGATTTTAGCGCTGTTTTTAGCCGATCGATTGTTAACACTGGATCGCCGAATTCTACCTCACTTGCAACACTACCATCTCCAGAATCTTCTGCTCCTGATTCTCTTTTCTCAAAGAGCATCAATTTCCTATGAAGATAATGCATGGCATCTGCAGAACTAGGAGTTTCTGGAAGCTTATCTTCTTCTACTTCACATGACTCTGAGCATTTGGATGATTCATGGCTTGTTTCCTCCTCAATTTTTTCAACTGTTATTGTTTTCTCATCCATTTCATTATATTCATTATCATTTACACCTTTTTTATCTATACCTGCATTGTTGTAGTTCAATTAACCGCTTATAGCACAAATGCTTATCATATAAATGTACCAAAAGATAAAATAAAGTCGAACTGTTTTCATAAACTTTCATGGAGAGCTTATGGAAATAAGCTTAAAACAACTTATAGACATGTCATAAGCTGTTTTCATAAACTCTACGAAATAGTATCACAAGCGCTTATGCCAGTAGATAAGCTCAATTGAACCAGTTTAAGGACTCAAGGTATTGAAAAAGGAATTATTTGCATTTGTTATAAAATTGAGTGGTTCACAATTAGATGTAAAACTCACATAGATTATTCTGAGCAATGAATTCATCAAATGCATTGTTAACTTCAGTATCATCCTCACTTGTAGAAGATTGATCTTCTGGTATGCATTGACTTGACAAGGTTGGTTCTTCAGATGGAGGCAGATTAACTGTGTAAGCAAATGTTGAAGTCATGAATGTTTAACAGTAAATCACAGTATCATATTAAGCATACATCAATGTTGTGTATCAACTCTTAAGTATCCATTTTATAAAACTAAACATTCATATGTGAATGCATGATCTCTCAAGTATGATAAATTAAGTTATTTTATCTAAACATGTGATCACAATTAATGAACTAGCATAATAGGAGACATGAAAAAACATAATCCATGCACTGTCTTTGTACCTAGTGGAGTATTTTCTTGTTCTTCCATATATGCTTCTAAATTTCTGTCATCATTGGATAAACTGTTAGACATACTTAGATTATTCTGAGAAAAAAATATTTCAAAGGCATTTTGAATTTCAGCATCATCATCACTTGATTCAGATTCATCATCTTGAGATCGAGGAAGATCAACTGCATGTAACCAAAAACTTGTGAATAATAGTCATTACATCACATATGTAATAAGATCATTCAACACAAATGTGAATAAAGTTTATGAAACTCTATAAGTCAAGCATTTTTTGTGTACCTTGTGCATCGTTTGTTTCTTCTGTGGCTGCTTCAATACTATTATTATCATTCATACAAGTTTGAGCTTCTGAATTCTGATTAAACTCTTCAACTTCAAAAGTTATAGAATTTTCCAAGCTTTCAAGTTCTCTCATGTTTGTTTTCTCTACATTCTCATCCATTGTGAGTACTACTTCCCCTCCTACAACACTTGAATGCAGTTCAACTAGGGACTCACTGGCTGAAGTTTGAATCTTTTCCTCTCCCTTTACAAGATCCTCATTTAATTTGCATAATTCAAACTTTAAACAAGTGATAGAATCTATCAACTCAACAGATATCAACCTGTTATCATCACAAGCTACATCATTCCGAAATCGCATATCGATGATTTCAAGTGATCTGTCTTCACAATGTGAAACCTGCATAATAGTAGTATCATCAAATTGGTGAATAAAATTATCATTACCACTTGGATCATCTTTTTCTACATCCTTTTCATCAGAATTCAAGTTCGAAACCGAACTCGATCGATCCTCGGCTACTTCTCTAAGGATAAAACTTTCAATATCAGAAAATATCTGATGCTCATGATCATGATCATGTTCTTCTCCATTGTTTATCTCAAACTCAAGGTACTTATCACCTTCTTTGTCATCATCATCTTCTAATGATTCAACAATGAGAGACCCTTTGCTTAGATAGTTACCATCATCATCCCAAGAAGGCTTCAACAACAAATAAGAAGGGTAAATTTGGTTTTTCAATCTCTCATTGCAACAAGAACACCTATTCATCACATTCTCATCATGTCTCATACCAAATGAGAAGTACTTTTCATGATGATGGCTTGGTCTTGAAGAAAAACAATCTTCACACATGCTATGTGTTTGTGCTAATCTTTGATGATTTGAACAGTAACTAATGTTTGAAATCTCAGTTGCATGAGTCTCACAAACAAGATCACTTTGAAAAATTGTTTCAGTTTCTTGATGAAACACATGATCAACTCTTGAACAATAAAGACAAGGTGGTTTAAGGCCAAAAAAATTGGCAAATTTTGTGATGAGGTAACTGAACAAAGAGTTTAGAAGGAGAAGAATAATTAAGATCCATTCAAGAAATACATATACTAGAATTGTAACTATCTTGTTGGTGTTTCTATGTAACATGGTTGCAAATTTGTTGGTAGCCATTGATATTTTGCTTAAACTAGAGAAGGAGCACAAAAGAAAACAGAACAGATTCAGAAGAAAAGTGTATGAAACATGGTCTAAGAAATGTGCAAGTGATTGTGTCACTGTATCAGTAATGTTATTATGGACCATTAATAATTAACTTTAGGATAAAGTGGATCTTAGCAGTTATATTTTTATCTATGCTTGTTTCACTACCCGACATGATAATTACTTGTGTTGGTTTTGTTGCATGCACACATTTTTTTAATATGTTGTAACATATTGTATTATTCTCATTTATGTGTATAAAATGAATACACACTTTGCAGCTAGAGGATGTGATTTGTGATATTAAAAAAAATAAAATAAACTCATGCTTATTTGACCATCCAATTTTTTTAGGCAAAAATAGTTAATATTTCTTTGTGGAACAACTTTTAGTGAGTTATTTTTCACTTCACATGTACCTAATTGTTATGAACTTGTAGTCAAACACAGCAAAAAGCTAAAGAGAAAATGTAACCAAAACAAAAACTATAGACAGCCCATGAATTTGGTTTGGACCACTCCCACGCGCAAGATGGTCCCCACCAATGGCTAGTAGGTCATACATTTGTTAATGTTACTTCCCCATTAATGCTAAATTAACTATAACCATACTCTCTCTTTCATTGAGTAAACTTCTACACTTCAATATGTACTATTATTTTTCTAACAAAATTATGTACTAATCAATCATTATTAGCTCTAATAGAAGGAGTTAATTCATACAATGATTCAAATCTCCTTGAACCAAAAATAAAATGTACTCCCTTCGTTCTTGATTATAAACAAAAATAGCTAATTTCGAAAAAATTAGTTAAATGTAATTAATATTCTTGATCTCATAAAAATTATAGTGCATTCTCAAAAATGTTCTTTATAAAAACTTATTCTATTAAAATAATTGAAGAGTATTTTAAGTTATATATATAAAAGAATATTTTAAAATAGACAAAAAATATGGATATTTTTTTTTATATTTGAGACCGACAATAGCACTAATTTTTTACTTAATCGGACTCATTCTTTTTTAATTACTATCGTTGATTTAGTGAAATTTATTTGAATGATGTAAATACTCATATTGATTGAAGTTTTAAATGAAATTATTGTTTTTTTAAGACAATTAAAAATTATTGATCAGCTAGACGTTTAGAACATCATCAATATACGAATACACATAAAACTTTAGAAACAGAATTTTTATATTCACATTAATGAGTTAATCATGTAGAAAACATGATAAGGAGTAGTGGGTGACTTGGGATTCTTGTATTGAAAAATATAAAGTGAAGGGGTAGGAATGATGGAAGAAGGGTGTCAAAAGTGGTTGGCATGATGAAAAGAAAAAGTGAATTGAAAGAAGGGAAGGACTTGAACCAAATATAGGTACTGTGACAGTGATTTAAGGCCTTTTGTATGAATAAAGAATGGAAATAATGTAATGTGGGGGATCATATAGTCTTGCCTTCAGCTTTTGCTTTTTTAGGTCTCTTTTTTCTTTAGCCTTTGAAAAGTTCATTCCTGGATTTAAGATGTAAACAGATATTAATGAAATCATTAAATCTTACCAACTGATACCTTAATCAAATTAATCCGTTTAATTGATTGGAAATTTTCTGTCCAATGGAGCATATATTATTATTATTATTATTATTATTATTATTATTATTATTATTATTATTATTATTATTATTATTATTATTATTATTATTATTATTATTATTAATTATTATTATTATTATTATTAATTATTGTTATTATTAATTATTATTATTATTATTAACTAGGTCAAACCCAAAACTGCACCTTTGGTCAAACTCAAATTCTGATTTTTATGGAATATACCCATTTTTCAAAGAAGTTAAACATTTTATAAAACCCAAATTTTATGTTTTATAAAATATATTTTTTCATTCAAAGTTAAAATTCTCTCTTTTTTTCTCCCTCTATGTTTTCATTTACCAAAGTTTCCGGAATATAAAATGTAACACCATGCTTGTAACGTCATTCACTTTATTTATTTATGCTAGAACACATTAATTTAAGCTTTAGGGTAAAATAAATTTCTCAATAATTTGTTCTAATAATATTCAATTTCAAATTATCCAACATCAAGGGGAAGAAAAGACTCTATTGCATGCACATATGCAATGGCCAGACAACCATTATACCACTAACTACAATCCCCACATGTGCAGCATTCATGCTAGGAAAATAAACAGTAAGTCAAATTTAAGTATTGTACCAGATAAAAGCATAGTTGTTGAGCAACTTATGTAGGAAAGTTCTTACATAGAACAATTAATGTTACAAATATGTATCTATAGATGAAGAAAGTTCTGCAATTTGTAATGCATATAACCAGCATATGAAGCACCAATACAGACACACGACAATGATATTGACACATCGAGATCGATCATAATGTGAAAAAGTGGAAGTACTTGAATGTACCTACATGTGTCGGTGTCGTGTTGGACACCAAGACATGTGACATCAGATACAACTTCAATTTGAAGTGTCGGGTGCTACATAACTTTCCAGTGATCATATGGGTTAATCCTACACTAGTTACAATCCTAGGGAGACATATTCATGCTGTACAGTGTAAAGTTTTAAATATTTCTGAATTGGTATCTTCTTAATTATCAGATTCTCAGCTTTCATTTTCTTCCTTGGTGCTTTCATCCATCATAAACCTCCAGCTATCACCTTCCTCTATTTCCCATTGCTTTTTCAGTTCATAAATAGCTTTGGATGCTGCAGCTGCAATGGCTGGGTTACTATCCTCCGCAAGCCTCTGCAACATGAATCAAATGCATCAACTTTGCTAGATGGAAAATATGAAAGTAAATATTACCTGTCGAAAAGTACTTTTTGCAGAAAAATAATGAATCACAGACCTGTAATGCCCCCATCCCTGCATTTCCAAGAGTCCACATCGATGGTGCTGCTGCAAGTGCCTTCGCTAAAGCTCGTCTATAAGTTTACATTCACACGATAAATTAAATTAAACAAGGGTTATTATATTTTGCATACATGCTTGCCATTTAAATTATAGGGTTTTACTTTTTTAGTTATACTTATAGAGGGAGCAAAAGGAGAGGATAGATAGAATTATGGGAAGATAATATTTTAGATGGAATTATGTTATGACTCAAATAATTCGTTGATAAGTAGGCAGAGATGCTTGAGCGTAGCGAGTGGAGCTAAAAGCACAACAAGTACACAACTTGTACTTTGTAACCCTATGCATTGTATAATAGGAAAACTGCATCAGTCACTCTATTGTCAAAAACGGAGGCACAATTAGCTGAACTGTGTGATATACGTTGTGTTCTTGTGCGTTTGTTTATCTGTTTACTTTTGATTCGCGTTTGCTGTCTAACAACATAGAAAGGATAAAACCCTGTCCCTATTCATATTGATACTATACTCTCTTTTTTACAACAAAACTAATCATGATATATAAGGAAGTATGGAGATTAAGCCTAAGGATTAATCTTATACTGACATATAAAACACTATTTGTAGGTTAATTTCCAAGTGGTTCTTTGAATGTTATTATTATTTATTCATTAACGCATATTTCTTTAGAAATAAAGTAATCAGTTAGCTAACTCTTTTTTTACTATTACATAGTAACTTGGTGTGAGAAAATTCTAACTTTCCTGTATTTGAGAATGTTTTAACCTTGTCACAGAATGATAAAAACATGTCAAATTATGGCAAACTACATTGTGATGCCAATCATACTAATGAACATCATGGCATATAGGAGCAGTAACAAAATACCCTTTTTTCTAGCTAGTTATACCATTGTCGAAAATTTTAAGATCAAGTAATTTGATTTGAAGAAAAATATGGCTTTTCAAATTGAACTATGCACATTGAATAGACAATGTGGTCTAATTCTTGAAAGATCATAAAATCAAATGAAGCTTACCTAGTACTGACATCAGGGGAACTAGAACATTCTGCCAACAAAGACACACTTTGTTTACCATCCATCGCATCAAGGTCTATAAGAGTTGTGATCAACAACTCAAGCTGCTCTCAGTAAAAAAAAACGTATTTAATATCAATACTTAAAAATAGTGACTAGGAATATCATACAGGAATAAAACTTTATGGTGAATCTAACCTCTTCAGGATCAGTGTAATCAATTCCATCTGCTTCAGAAAGTGCTGATGCCATACTCCAGTAAGCTTCCTATAGATACTAAAATCTTAGAACATGATTGATGTAAATCATGTGATTCATGTTTCATATAGAAACAAAACCCAAAAAGAAAATGGAAAAGAAGAAAGACCTGAAGAGCATTAATCCGTTCTGTCGTCACATCCCCGGGAAAGGAATTTGTGTTTTTTCCATTCTTTTCAAGCATGATTCGTCCTCTGGCATTATTTTCTGAAAGAGAACCCCTATCTCTGGAAATGGGACTGCACCGCAACATCATATGAAACATTATAGAGTTTAATATATGTATGTATAAGAAAGCATTTGAAATTACTTGACTTACAAGTTATACATCTTGCTCACCATCATGTTGTGAATGTTTTTTATGAGCTGCAATATTTATGTAATAGAACAAAGTTATTTATTTTGGAGCTTAAAACTAATACTATATTTAGAAATAAGCACTGGGATCATAAACTTTTATTTTTTTATTAAAAAAAGGTTCCAAAGTAAACAAATGTAGAGCATAAAATATCACCTCCAAGGCCATAAGGGCATCTTCCATGGCGCGTTGCTTGGCACGGAAGTCAGCAAGGCGTAAATCAGCCTGACAGTTTAAAGGTTATGTCAAAAGGAGTCTTGTATTTTCTGGTCATTCATATTTATAGGAATTATAAATAACCAAACACCTCATGTTTCTTATGAATAATGATACAAACTTGCTCAAATCATCCAAATTCTCTTCCTAAAACGATTTTACTCAAGTAAAAAAATATTAACAATAATTATGAGTTGATATTGCATAAAAATTATGTGTTTATGCTTTTTACGAAGGAAAACAAATTAACAATCAACATTACATGATAACCAACAAATTATGAGTACACAAATATCACATGATAGCAAATTATATCAGTACTGATTACATATCAAACTAACCAAGAATATAATATTGCAAATTAAAACTGATATTTAGAGATAAACATATTTACCTCTAAGGCCCCATCACTCCAGTGCTCATCGGCAGCACTTTTCAATCTGGACTGAGCTATATCCTTCAAGATCTGCAGAGCATATAAAATAAAATATAATAAACATAGAAAAAAGCATTATACCATTGACATGCACTCTTAAATCTTCACCACAAAAAATTGGAATATTCTAATTCTAGATGATACATACAGTGGCAATACGATTAAGGCGCTTAGCTTTTTCCTTGACACCACGGTCGATTTTCTCAGTATCCTCTCTTGCTCGAGCTATGCAGCATAATAGAGAAAATTAAGTTGACATTGTTTAAACAAGGTAAATAATGTGAATAATATAGCACATTATTTAACCAATGTAAATGAGCTAACCATCAAGTTTGAGAAATTCTGTCCCTAGAAAAGCTACATCTCGGCGTGCACGAGCATCCATCCTCATTATGCCACTTCAGAAGCAATGAGTTAACGGTTATTTCCGCGTATATCAGGATAAAATATTGTTTCTTACTGTTATTTCTTAAATGAAATAAATTTTAATTGTTTAGAATATAAAATTACATGAAAGTTGAAACGACCAGAAAATGAGTTGAGAACCAATGTTGATTACTAAAATTATAACTCCTATCTTGATTACTAAAATATCTACTAGGATAGTTAATAATAGTTTTCAAGTAATTGATTGTATTGTATAGTGATTAATTAAGGGTTCTCCAATTAAAATATTTTTTTGTCAATTCATATATCTCCAACAATATATTTCTAAAAAGATAATGAAGATGAACAATAGTTGAAGTAAATTTCAAACAGAAACAGTATTGTTAGCATATAATCAAAATCAGATTGCAGGATGTACCGCGAGAGAAACTTTGCATCGTTACAGGCAAATCTATAAGCTTCAGCCAAGCCACGAACAGAATGAGCCTGATCATTTTTCTCATCTTCAGCATGTCGTCTGTAATGTGAACAGGTCTCAAGTATGCCATCATCAAAAGGATAGGAAAAAACATACATCCTATCCTAGTTATATCACCAATGTTTTAATTTTCTTACCTAGTTAAATCAGAAACATCATCATAAGCTGTAACACGTTCTTTCTCTTCGGTGTTATTTGCTCCGGTTGATTTACATGAAACCAAAGATGTCTTTGAGATTAAACTAACTGGTTTTCCATTAACAAACCAAAATGATTCATTGAATAAGGATGATCTCTCATTGAAGACAAATCCATTGTTAACATGTCCATGTTCGAATCTAACTCTCGAAAGTTGTATTCTGTTGATCCTCGCTGACGAGGAAAAATAATGTTCTCCATGTGATCTAGAAATTGTTGTTCTATTAGTCAAGATAGGACCATTCGAAACTTTGTTCGCTGTAAGTGCCATCAGAAGATCAATGTAAGAATGAGATACACCTGGCCTTCATTGGATTTGAAATATCTATATTCTTCTGTAGAAGTAAAACAACAAAAAGAGAATGAAAACATAGTTACTACATAGATATAGTGAACTTTTCACAATTTCCATTAAGAATAAGGAATACAAGGATGATTTTCTTCTGACAAAATACAATTAAAGATTTGATTGAGAAAAAACACAAAAATAATCAGAAGCAATGCTATCAAATAGAGGCGCTATACATAGCAGAATCCGAACAAATTGTTATTGTTTTGCGATACATTATTTTGTACAAAGTGTTGTCAAATAGCGGTTATAGAGGCAAAATTTGAACAAATCATTATTTTCCGTGATCTGTGATTAACAACACTTATTTATAGTCCTTCAATATAAATCATGACAAGTATAATTTAAAAAATATGTCAACATAGCTAGCTATAAATAAACTGTTATGTGCATATTTTATCACAAATAAGTCAGACAAATTATACAGCATTATGAAGCCTATATTTCAGAAATGTGATAATATTCAACATTTATGCAATATTATGCACCTATACCCCAACCTTATCCAAAAGTGTCTTAAAAGAAACATCTATTTAAAGCAAAGCACAGCTCAATTAGTACCCTTGGTTCTAATCAAGATCCAGAGCTAGATTCTGAACAGCATCAATACATGTGTGACCTACAAAACACAGATACTAACACAGACACTAAGAGACGCATTCGATAAGAAGTATCGGTGCTACAGAGGGTGTGACTACAAAGATCTCAAAATTTGAAGTTGAAAACTAAACTATAGAGTATAGATTCATGATATAATAATGCAAAAGTTCAGAAATATTATGAATTGATAGTTAGAAAATTAAATAAATTCACCCAAAATTGGTAGAACCAAAACAAACAGTTGTCATCATTTCAGGAGGAAGCAATATATACTAAAAAAGCACTTAAAATTTCAATCATAGAACAATACCTATTTAAGATAAAAAAACTGAAACATTGTTTTAACTAAATGAACTGAAATGGAAGCTAAAAACTGACCTGTGGAACAAAGGCGTAGTTTTTATTTTTTTTTTTGTTTTTTTTAAGTAAAGGAGCATATATATATATATAATTATTTATATTGTTAATGATTTTGGGAATAAAGAGATTGAAAGAAAGGGAAAAAACATGACACAAAAAATTGAGAACCACTAGGTTAGGGTGTGGCCCTATGAATGCCAACAAGGAAGAAAAACTAAAGAGAAAATAAATAAATAAATAAATAAATAAAATAAAAAGGAATGGAATTAAGAGTAGAGACTATAGATAGATAGATATATGGAGTGAAGTGAACCTGAATAGTGGAATGAAACAACACGTCATTCCCTCATCCACTTGCCTTTTTACAAATTTTTATCTTTTAAATTTCTCATTATTATTATTATTATTATTATTATTATTATTATTATTATTATTATTATTATTATTATTATTATGCAATTTTTAGTTAGGTTACTTTTTGAGTTAATATCCAAAGAGTTATTTGAAAGTATGAGGCTAGATCAAAATAGTTTTTGAATTTTACATATTAATAAATATATTTTTGAAATTATAATTTGTTAACTAAAATAATTTATTGGTTAAATTTTGTTGTTAGAAGTTTTTGACATATATTAAATAAATATGTGATTTTTCATGTGGAAGACTCATCTTGTCATATTACTAAAAAAAACCTATGTAACATTTGTAATCGATGCATTTCACGTCAACTTTAAAGTTGTAATCTTGTTATATGTAGATATTAAATGATTTTTGTTTCATAAGTTTTATATGCAATGCAGTCTCTAACGATGTAACATTGATGCACGATTCATTTGAAAGGTAATTAGTTCATATAGTGTACATTGTCATAGCCTTTAACATTAGTAGAGGTTTGACCAGCATGTTATACTATCAATGATTTATCTTTTTTATATTGCAAGGTTCAATGAGTTTTTTTGACCCATGTCCACAATTTTAATGACTATTTTGTCTATTTACATTTACTCTTCACATTTCACAAACATATATTTTATTTTCTCTACTAATTTAGTTACTAAAATTGTTGAACATTGTTAGTTTGGTATAAAAAAACTAACAAAAATTTAAAATAACTATTAACTTTCAAAATTTTCAATCACATTAGTCATTATGAATAATATAATTTTAACGATTAAATTAAGTCATGCAAATTAATTAACATAATAGAAGATTTTTAATTTTAGCCTCTCAAAACTATATTGAAATATTAATAAAATTAAAGACTAAATCTAA
>JBBPBP010009778.1:38290363-38310796 GCA_037974735.1 Cicer chorassanicum | reverse complement strand
AAATATTAGTTAATTTAGTATTTTTATTTTAAATCATTAATTCTTTAAAAAATATATGTTTATAGTGATGCAACAAAAAATATTTGAAACAATATATAGGTATTTTTATTATACTATTTTAAAAAGAAGTAGTATTTTCTGAAGTAACTAACAAATGGACTATATATTTTTTAATTAAAATATTAAATTGTTATTTTTTTTACAAGATATTATATTGCTATATAACATGTTTGGGAAAATAAATTATCATATACTCATAATTCAAAATAAAAATTGTGATTCACTCTCTCAATTAATTAGTGAAATTGATATAAATATAATTTGAGATTATTGTACATTTTTTTACTAGGATTATAACATTTTATTTATCTCATTACTTTGTTGGAAATGAAGGTGCATGTGAAACAAGAAGGCAAGAAGACATTTAAGTGTTCTCCAACTAGCCGTTGTAAAAGTACAATCGGTTATTTTATTTTACTTTTATTTCAGATGCATTGGTTTGTTGTGTAGTATTGTTGTGTGTGTTTTATTTATTACCTGAAATTTTGTTGTGTGTTTTTTGAAACAAGAAAACAAAACAAAGAATGGGTTGCAACTTTGAAGACATCGAAAGGACTACCACTACTATCTAGGCACTAATACCTATTAACGGTCCAATCTACCCCTTATAGGAATTGTGCATCTACCTCTTGGTCCACTTCTTAACTTTGCTATGCTCATTTATTATCTAGTAGTACTATGATTCAACATTTTAATTCACGTTTTATTTTATTTTAAAAAATATATATTTATTTATTTAAATTGATAAGTTACATTGATATATTATAAATTTAATGTTATTAAAATTAAAACAGATGGATTTGTGAATAAGTTCACACAGTGACGGATCTTGCAGAAAAATATTGAGGAAGAGCTGGAGAACGTATTAACTAAAATATTATAATTGAATTTTATAAAAGTCATATATTTGTTTTTAGAGTCTCATATAATTCATACATGGTCGACAAATTGAAAAAAGTTAGAGCTTTAATTCACACAATTTTTACAATCTTCACTAGTCACACAATTTTCACAAGTCACACAATTCACATAAATTTTTAGAGCTTTACGGAATACAATCAAATAAAATGTATCCGCTTTACAATTTTCAACTTGGTTGAAAATTTTCTTCTTAAAAAATGCATCAATTTTCTTATGTTTAAACATCATGTCACTCCTAAAAAATACACAAGTTAATTAAGACAGTTCACAAATTAACTAAAACAATTTACAATTAACAAATAGTATCATACCATATCATATATGAAATATTACATGTAAAAGTTATAGTTTGTTAATAGATAGTAGTTGGGTTGTTAATTAGGGTGTTATAGTTTGTCTGTTCGATATAGTTTATCTTTCGATATTAAGTAGTTTATCTATATATAGAGCTCGTTGTATTAATTTTATCCGTACAAATTCTAATAAATGTGTATTTCATTTCTTATTTATCTCTTCAATTGTGTAATTTCTATTATGATATCAACGACTTAATTGCGATTTAAGAACAATTGAAGAATCTCCTTTACATTATGGTAAAGATAAGAAGAAGATTATTATTGACATTTGTTTTTTAATTTAACTATAGAGAAAAATTATTTAAGTAGAAGAGGAAAAGAATAAGAATCTAAGAGAAGAGATAAACGACTTTGATTGAGATAGTTTGAGGATCACCAAGAAGCGACGTCGACGATCGACTGTTGCAACTAAGAGCGAGAGTCCAAGGGAAGAGAGGGAGAGCAGCAGAGAACTGAGAGAGGGAGAGATGCTATGGTGAGAGAAGAGAGGGAGAGAGGCCGATAAGAGATATGTGATGTTGAGATAGGAGAGAGAGAAAGACAGATAGGATAAAGGTGATATCAGTTTATCAAAACTCTAAAAGTTGAGGGATATTTTAGTAACTTATCACTAATATTTTTCATAATCTATAAAAAAGATAAAAATATATATATATGTAGGGAACATCGTGGCCCTTGTCCGCTCCCAAGAATATCCGCCACTGAGTTCACATCATACAAGTAGTTGATAGCATAAAACTACAATATGCATATAAATATGAGAAAATTTAAGTGTCAAGAATATTCATGTACCAAATTTGTAACTTTGACGACGTCAAAGTCATTGATTGAAATTTAGAATGTATTGAAGCTAATTTTTCAATCAAAATCAAACAAACACATCAACAAGACACACAAACTAAATAGCATTGCACAAAAATGACAAACAAAACAATGTCGCACTCAAACAACGAAATCGTAAACAAAATTGAAAGAAACTAAATTTGTGTTAAAATTACTTAGTTAAAATGAGTGAAAAACGACTTAGAGAGGTGAATGCGGATAAAAAAAAATGGTCGTAAATCACCCATCTTTAATTGATGGATGAAAAAGAAGAGAGTTAAGGTTAGGAGGTGGCGGCTATGCAGAGAAAATATGCTATTGCAATTTTCATGCGACTTTATTTGTTTTTGGGCCTAGGGCAGTTGGTAGATTTTAAAATTTTGATGTGTCTTTAAAAATATTTAGAGAAAGTTCATGTATGATTATTAGTAATAATTTATTTCAATTTTGATGAAAGATGAAGATGATAATTGTTGATGTATTTTTTTTAGATTCGAAGAACTTTGAAATTTAAATTTGGATTTTTTATTAAAAAAATTAATAATAATAATAATAATAATAATAATAATAATAATAATAATAATAATAATATTAATCCTACATGGACTTGGGACACATTATTTTTTAATGATGCATCAGTGTTTTTAAAGAATAATTTTGTGAACAAGACTTTAGACGAGAGAGGAAAAAAGTAAATGATAACTTTGTAAACATTTTAAAAATTAAAAGATAAGTTTGTAAATGTTTAAAAGATAAAGGACCAAAATGAGAAAATAAATAAATAATCTATGTGTTACACACAAATAAGATAAATGACATGTCGTGTACTTTTGTCATTATTAAATGGTGATTTATTGTGTTGTATCTTAATATGCACTCGTGATATGCTTCTATTGTCCCATATCACGAGGCTTCAAGTATTTTTTATTAACCTCTTTCAACTCTAAATATTTTTATCAGCCGCTTTCAGACTTTCTCATGTACTGTCAATGCCTCTTCAGACTCCCACAATCACTTGAAAACGAATTGCTTATCTGGAAGTCTTTCAAGGAGAGCACTCTCTCACTACTGGACAATTTACAAAGTGATTGTGTCTAAGACATGTTTTGGTGATAACTTTCTAAGAGAAGATATGCAATGCGATTTTAAAATATCAATTCAAGTATCTCTCACAAGGAGGATATTCATTTTTCTTCTTGGATGATTTACATGATGATTACTCTCATTGAGACGATACAAAATTAAAAATATTATATCTCGATTACTATTATCGGTTTCTTCTTTTTGAACTGAGAACCTCTCAAGACGTTGTCTTCAACAAACACTCTTTTGTCAATTTCAACTTAATGTTGAAGTAAGCTTACATAGGTTTTCAAAATATAGCCATTGAGAAAACATCATTGATAGTCATTTGAGAGAATTGTTGATGTCCTTCGTCATTGCAAGAAATAGTTGTTGCAACTTTTTATATAAAGTTTGTGGCTACTTTCTAGGTTGTCTAGTACAAATTGTTGAGTCTTTAGAAATGCTACAATCTTTGAACGCAATATTGGTTCAACTTTGCTTTTAGAACCAATCTTTGAACGCAATATTCATTTTTCTTCTTGAACGCAATATTGGTTCAAATATAATAGAAGTTAAGGAAAAATATGTCATGCCTTTTAGAATTTATTAGATTATGTCTTCAACTAGGTTAAATGACGTCTTTAGTTGGGCCAAATGATGTCTTCGTGTTGAGCAGATGATGTTTTCAGTTGATCAAATTACGTTTTTGTACTTTGAGCCAGATGCTGAATGGATTGTCACAAAAGATGAATACTAGATGATCCATTCTTTTCTCACATACTCTAATTGAACTACTCGTGTTACTTTACGTAATAAAGAGTGAACATTGTATGTTATTAATCTTGAGTGTACTCAATCTGTGTAACTCATTAATCACCAGATGATTAGTACCAAATGATCATTCTTTTGTGACACACTCAATTTATACTACTCATGTCTTCAAACACGGAGCACTAGATGATATCTTTTTATTTTGGCTTAATTATAATTTTGGTCGTTTATTTTTTACCTAATATTCACTTTGGTTCTTTATCATTTTTTTATGTATATTTTGATCTTTTATGTTTTATTTGCTTTATTTTGGTCTTTATTTTTTACCTAATATTAGTTTTATTCCTTAACAAAAGGGAAAAATGTATAACTTTGCAAAAGATAAATAATTAAAATGAATATCATGTAAAATATAAAGGATTAAAACAAAAGTTAAAGAACTAAAATAAATATAACCTAATAATTTAGCATTTTATTTTTCCTTACTTTTATGTTTTCTTATCTCTTCTTGTTTTGTTATTTCCTTGATTTGCTTATCAGGTGATATTCTACATGCACACTTCAACAAGCATCACAAAATAAATTGTTCTGTCAAGTTGTTCTCATCAAAAAACTGAAGGTTATATTGTTGTGAAACCAATTTGATTCTTACAAGCTTTACATTTTCAAGCAAATTTTTCTCTTTTTGTTATAGGTGAATATATTCTCACTGTAATATATTTTATAAACAAACTTCAAACTCTAATCATCCAATATAAATCTCATCATAAATTTTTACTTGGTTCTCCTCCTCCATACTCATCATTTCACGTGTTTGGATGTCTATATTTTGTTAATAATATGAACATTCAACATATATTTGACGAGCGATTCAAACTTGGTATTTTTGTTGGTTATCCTTTTAATAAAAAAGGATATCACATAGTTTTCCTTTTGAAATTGATGGCTAATAAGTAGTAGATGATATGCACACTGGAAAATCTAATAGGTTTGAGTAAATTATTGAGGATCATGGACTTCTTTTAGTGGATCACAACAACTTCCAAGTTGTTTTTATTATAAGACAAGCTAATGTTAACACTCACACATTAGCAAAAGTATGTATCTTCAATGCTCTATGCAATTGATTGCATTGTGTTTTTATATGTATTTTAGAATTTTTATGCAATGAAATGAGTTAATAACATGGTTTGAGTTAAAAAGAAATTATGTGATTGTTGTTTAATAGCACACGAGCACCCGTTAATTCAGATTTAACATATTTTATGGTCTCTATGTTACCATGAATATGATTATTATTATTTTAATTAGAAAAATACATTTTTACAAAATAAATTGTTATTTCCCATTATAATTGTCATCATGTATCAACTAAATCATAATAAAAAATAAACTCGTTCACAAATATTGATAGATAATACAAAAATACATCATAATATTAATATATATCACATTTTGACATTAGAATTACAATTACTAATAAAATAATATAATTATATTTTGAAAAATCAAGATGATACATTATACTCAAAAAATGTGTAGTTTCTATGTAGTCTCTACTACGGTCGGATTCGATCACTGTGGAGAACTTTTTGTGATTCAAACCTGCCTAAAAATACTCATTCCAAACTAAATATTTATCCCGTCAATCCGTAGAAAAGAATGTAACCGCCCATTTGACCTTCGGATTCCTCCGTTTTCGATCAAATCAAGTATTATGTCCACCCCTATTGTCTCTAACTGAAAAAATCCACCCGCCACCCCTCATATTTGAGGGATCTAACAGTCGAAAATGGGTTGATGTTTACACACTTCGATTCCTGATTTTCAACCCGCCACATAGTGAAACTGATCGTTGTCCACCCTTAAGGTAGTGCACAATTCCGTTAGGAAAAAAAAAACGCAATGCCTAATTCAAGTGCAACGGGTAGGGATCCTCTATCTTTAAGAAGGGAAAGGTAGAGTGACTTTCTCTTTATCTCCTTCTTAATTCACACTTTTCTCTCATCTTTTCCTCCATAATTTAATCATCGCTCTCTCTCCTTTATTCATACAAATACACTAAAGGTCACTCTATCTTTCTCTCCCTAAAGGTAGAGGATCTATTTTCAAATGCAATAGAGAGAGAAACATGGATCATGGTGCAAAACTAAAAAGTTAGTGTGGTAAACATAACACAATTTAGTGTGATATGTGCAAATATTGAAAAGTTACGGGGTATATATGCATACACTCAAGCAATAGTGGATCCGCCATGTGTGTGAAGGAAAAAAATATAAGCTGTTATCCATACATTGGTCACACATATGGGTGTGAACAAGATTAATATTCTAGGTATGAGGTTGGCCTACGATCTATCATATATATATATATATATATATATATATATATATATATATATATATATATATATATTTATATTTATTTATTTATTTATTTATTTTTTCTGGTTTGGACTTATCTTTTTTAAAAGTCCGGTCTAACTTGAAAGCCTATTTAAAAGCTTATTTCATGTTAAAATATTTAAATAGTACATTTTATATTTTTTTTGAATAGGCTAAACTAGGCCTTTATATATAAGAAAAGTTAATAAAATAAGGGCGTAATTATAATTTTGGTTCCTCTATTTTTACCAATTCACGAAATTGGTCCCTCCATTTTAAACGTTGACAATTTTGGTCTCTTTCATATTTTTGAACTAAAATATGACAATCTGACGTATTTTAAATAACGTGAGATACAATTCCATAATATAGAACCATATAGATTTATTGATTATTCATATGTCATTAATTAAATTACAAATATGAAACAACTTCAGAAATTGAAAGTTAAGTTTTTACGGTGTTTTATTCCGTTTTTATGAGTGCTAAATCATTCTACATGATTGTATCATATGACACATTATTTAAAGTATGTCACGTCGCTATTTTTTAGTTAAACAATTACAGAGAATGATCAAAATTGTTGACTTTTAAAATAAGCGAACCAATTTTGTTAATCACTAAAAATAAGAGTACTAAAACTGCAATTAAGCCTAAAATAATAAACATAAGAAAAATTAATAAAATTATACTTTTTTTACTCAATAAATATTAAGCCACTAACAAATAACAATGTTAATAATATATATATATATAGAGAGAGAGATAGAGAGAGAGAGGCTGACCTATCATGCCTAATATGAGTATGACCTATTTAAATTACTAGGCTTTAAAAAAAATATGAACCTGACATTTTTATTAAATAGAAATGAATAAACCAGATTTTAAGTAGGTCAGACTATAGGCCTTGACAAATGGTGCTCTTGGGAGTAACAATTGGAGACTTTATTTGGAAGGGGGACAAAGATCGTGCAAATGCACTTGGTTAGCTGGAAAAATATTACACGGTCATGCAACATTGGTAGATTAGGAATTCATACTTCACGTTTTCAAAATACGGCTTTTCTTAGTAAGCTGGTTTGGAGTCTTTTTACATTTTAAAGATAAGTTATGGGTACCTCTTATTGCAAATAAATACCTTATGGAGGGGATGGTGTTGCGAGTGCACGTAGACATTGGAGGAGGCAATCTATAATAGTTTCACTCGCAACACCATCACAACATGGGCAATTAGGAGAAATGTTAACTTATCCTTTGTCCTTCTTAAAGACTTAGATTTATTTATTTTTTCCTTTTATTTTTTTTTTCCTCTCTTGTAACAAAAATAAAATATGCTGCATTTTTTCTTGATTGAGAAATATGTGGCACTATTATACCCCGGTTAAAATAAAATGAAAATGATTTGAAAGGTAAAACGAAAACACAATTCTGAAATCCCTCCCTCCAAATCCAACTCTCAATAACATGGCGTTCTCTTACGCGCCCTCACTCGAACACATTCCCTCATCACAACGCCGGAAATTAGCGCGTTCCGATTCCATTGATTCTCACTCCCAAAACGACCGTCGTTTAATCTTCTCCTCCACGCCTCCACTTGATCCCATTGTCAAAAAAGAATACCAAGATTGCGATTCACAGGTAAATTATTCTTCCATACGCATCATATTCATTCATATGCTGCTTTTATGCTTCATTTCGCTATTGCAATCAATTAATTATCCAAGTTAACATAGAATATATATACTTTTCAAATAACCTAAAAATATTATTAGTTGTTATAGCTAATAATAACTCGTCACAACATCAAATAACGAGATAACCACATTTGATTTATAAACTGGACAATATGATGTGGTAGATTGAATGGTTAAGTTGGTAATATTGTGGACGGATTTTAAACTTAGTGAGTAATGTCAGAGATGCATTTGATAAAAGTTCTGGACAGAGAGACGAACTTGATTAATATTTTGCAATTCTAGGAATTATTTTGGATTATTGATAATGTGGGGATTAGGTTGATATAACCCTATGATTCGAAGGACCAAGTTAGGTATATATTCAATAATTAATGTATGTATAATGATTAGTTTGTCAAAATTATGTTTTATAAAATGTTGGTAGTGTGGTGTAGAATGTTTGTTTTATAAAAAGTGACAGTTCTCAGTATGGAACTGTCGTTTGTATAGGTTGCAACATGAAGAAGACTCAAGCATGATTATGCCCTAGTTTGAAACAGGTAACGTGTTCAATGGTTCAGAATGATGCTATTGGTGTGGAGAAAACCAATGTGAATACGAGTATTTTTCCACTATGTCCGACAATTTGTGATGTTCCTGTTACTGTGAAGGTTGAAGATTCTGAGATTCTATTGAATTCTGTTGATAATGGGGGAACTGGAAATGAATCTTTTCAGTTAGATTTTCCTGTCCTGACGGTGAAAGAGGAGATTTATGAAAGCAATTTTGATGATTTAGATCATGTTGTACTGAAAGAAAGGCAAAGGATGCTGCTAGCTAGGTACTTAATGTTTATTGTTGATTTTTTTCCCTCTTTGGTGGGTTGGGCTATTAAACACACCTTTTGTCTATTTAACCTTTTTGATTTTGTTTCTTAAAATGCCAATTAAAATGGATAAATATTGAAAATAATGTAGCGTATCAACTTTTTGATATCTCTATGGTTCACTGAGAAAATTAAGGCCATATTCTATTCCATTGTATCCGTATATTTTCTCTTCCATTGCATGGTTATGGAGGATAAAGCTAGGAATGTTGCCTATTGCATTGCCTTTTTGTCTTCAAGAAAATATTGACATAAAGACATTGTTGTCAATTGTGGATCA
This sequence comes from Cicer chorassanicum, assembly GCA_037974735.1. Taxonomy (NCBI): domain Eukaryota; kingdom Viridiplantae; phylum Streptophyta; class Magnoliopsida; order Fabales; family Fabaceae; genus Cicer; species Cicer chorassanicum. The sequence continues at coordinate 38,301,575 of JBBPBP010009778.1, read as the reverse complement.
TAGAAAATAGTGGTTTGTTCAAATTTTGGAACACTTTAGCGCTATTGCACTGCTATAGCCTCTATTCAACAAAACTCTGTACTAAATTGCCTATCATAGTAACAACAATGGGTAAAGAACCATACATGTTATCCATCTAGACAAGTTTCTTTTAAAATTTGCATGTAGGTGTCAACTAAGAGCTATTGCAATTGTTTGTTTGTGGTGGGTGGTAAACCCATAATTTCATCACTGTGAGGATCCAAAATGAATAATTTTTGTTTGAAAGAAGCTAGATAGATTTTTCCTTTAAAAAAGGGTTGAATAATACATTTATCATTGCAGGAGGCTTCCAGTGCTACCAAATCCAGCTTTTGAGGTAATTTAATTTTTTTTATTAGTTAAATGATATATTTCCTAGAAAGACAAATAAAGTCATAACTCACTTTTGCTACTTCGTTAGCCTTTGTTGAATGATATTTTTATTGAAAAAGGTAGTTTAATCATTTTTTTTGGATTTATTATTAATTCTTGATAGTTATGAAGAAGTTATTACATTGTAGTGCATACCCAACTTTTGAGATGCTGACGGGCATCTGAATGCCTCCTAACTTTCTGAAATTAAACTTTTCAATATTTTATTTCTCTCCTTGATTTCCTATACACATCATTGATTTTTAGTAACAGAAGAAATCTAATATTTTCAATTTAGGAACAATTAGTCACATCAATGAATGAAGAACGGATACTGGTAAATGGATAGGCACTTTTTGATGTAATGTAGTACTCAATAAGCAGCAACACATTTCCTATTGTTACAACTTTCCCTTTAGTTTTATGCTGGGGATCAATTCAATTTGTAATTTTGTACTATAGGAAATATGAGCTGCTTCTCCGTGATACAAAGGATCTGGAATTCTGGAGACATTAAAAAAATTATACGTTTTTACTTAGAGCATAAAACTTATAATTGGTTTTTGGGAGTACAAGGAATACTCTGAGTTCAAACCACACATTGTTTTGGGCTATTCATAGTAACGGCAACTTTTTGCCCACAATATCAGATATTTTTCATAGTATTTGTCTTGTTTTCATATACTCAATTTCTTTCCTTATTTAAATTTGACACTGACATGCTTGCAATTTGCTTTCCATTTATGATTCAATTTATATAGTGCATTAATATACCTCTTATTATAGTCTTTTTTTCGATTTCTTGGTAATAAGTCAATCAATTTTGTGATGGTCATGGTTTGATCTTTTTATTAAACCTGCAACTTATTTATAACACAGGCTAATAGTGGAGGATTGTCTGAAAACATTACGGAACAAACTGTTGAAAAAGTAAATGGTGATATTTTTTCTGTTGATGGGAAAATAACTGTAGCTAGAGATCAGTGTCATAACACATTCGAAGGAAAGATGCAATTTCATTCACATGGGGAACAAGGTATTGTGCCTATAGATAATGATGTCCCAAGTAGTTCAACTTGTCCAACCTCTGGCAAAATCAAGGATGAACCTTGGGATAACAATGAAATCAACAATCTTAACAAGGATGCGATGTGTAGCATATCTGTCAAACTGCCAGATGTTAAAAGTGAACAGGAAGTCCATGACGACTTTAATGATGATCAAGTGGAACATATGAGTTTAACTGATCGATTAAATTTTCTCATGGCCAGAGAGGATTCTAGATTAAATATTCCTATGAGCTACTCATATTTGAAGAATAAGCCTTCTTCCTCTGAGTCAAGCTATAACTTTTCAGCATCTGCAGAACCTTCACGCATCAAATGTGCACGAAAAAGAAAGAAAACAGCCACGTAGTATCCAATTCTGTTATGTTGTATTTTATCTATAGTTTCATTATGAATTTGTAATAACTATCCCAAATGTTATGCATGTTTTGCAGTGATTCAGTTGAAACAGCACTTGAGGAGGATGCCCCTGGCCTCTTGCAGGTATTTTTGTTTGTGTACAGTCACTGAAATCAACATTTGTATAAAGCTTCACGATTTTGCATTTGGCAGGTATTGCTAGACAAAGGTGTATTTGTAGATGAAATTAAGCTTTATGGAGAGACAGGGAATGATGAAGCTCTGGATGAATCATTTTGTGAAGATAGCTTTTCAGAGCTTGAAGATGTGATAACAAAGGTGAGAATATAAAATAATTATAATAATTATAATAGTTTCTTCCTAAATAATCTTCCCTTTGATTTGATTTCAAGACCAAATTAATTCAAGACATTGCATAGTTATAATATATTAAATTAATTAAATTATTTAGCTAATTCAATTTCATTTATTTGTGTGACACTCCACATCCCACCCCCTCACCATGTCATTGACGTCTCATAATCTTCAGCCACTGTCTTTTTCTTCTTCACATTAGCCTTCAACCCTTGTATAGCTAGCATTGCCACCCCTTCTTGCTTGATACACAGGCATGACATACAAAGGGGTGAGTGAGAAGAAAGAAACAGTTGAGGAAGATCGGGAGTGGTTAAAATCTTAGACTGCAGCTTGGGCTTGTTGCAGGTAAGGAGTTTTATGTGGGTTGAAGGTCAAAAGAAGCAAGTCACTTGTGCCTGGCATATTTTTGCATTTTTCCTGGTTTTATGATTGTACACATGACCAAGCCTTCTGTGGAGTTGTACTTTTACAGTTCTAAAAACTATTTATTGATAAAAAATTTGGGTAAAGCTGTCCTTGTTTTTTTAGTATTAAATATTTTTCTCGAGACATTTGGTGGTTTTTCTCAATTGCTTTAGATTTATTTAATTTCCTCTTGTTTGGAGGCAGATTTTCTCTCAACGCCAGTCTTTCATAAAACTCCCTTTGGTTCGTGCTGGAAAGGGCTCGAGAGCGAGTTATTGCTTAGCTTGTTTAATCTCACTTGTGGAGCAGGTATTTGGTTTCTTGCAAACTCAGAGTGTCCTTACTATGTTTTGATACTATATTTATTCCTCTTTTTTTATGCTACAGACACGACATTTGAGGCTTCAAAAATGGCCTGTCGAGTGGGGTTGGTGCCGTGATCTTCAATCATTTATTTTTGTTTTTCATAGGCATAACAGGTGGTTCATTTGCATTAAAGTTCATCCTTGTGAGTCCATGTTCTCTGTGTTATATAGTCCATGATGTTGGTATTTAATTGAACTTCAATGCAGGATAGTGCTGGAACGCCCCGAATATGGTTATGCTACATACTTCTTTGAGCTGGTACAATCCTTACCTGTTGAGTGGCAGATCAAGCGGTTGGTGGTTGCTATGAAACTGACTACCTGTAGCAGGATTTCCATTATTGAAAACAAAGCATTAATGGTAATAACTTGCTTTGCGTGACTTACTAACTGGATCTAGTATCTTGCTATCCATAAATAGAAAGTGGCTAGTTAAGCTTCTTAGATTTCACTGTAATGCAATGATAGATTTTCCTCCTAATAGCTATACTACAGCAACCTGGATACCATGTGAATGTGGTGATGAGTGAGAGGGAGAAAAAGGTGCAATGTAGGAATGACCAAACATATATGCAGTGTTAATTCAGTACTTCTTTTTTGCATCTCTGATTCTCTGGCTAAAAGGACATTTGAGTTCTGCTTTTCATAATAATTTTGTTTGAACATTTATTTGAGAATGTGAAGGAGGTTGGCTTCAATGTTTAGATAGATAAATTGTTAGAAAAATAATGCGAAAATTTTAATTTTGCTTTTTTTTTTTAACGGCCGAACATGGTGGCTGAAGCCTGAAGGGTCCTTGGTATGTAAGCCGGAGTTCTATTGAAGGGTCCTTGGCATGTAAGCTGGAATTCTGTTGAAGGGTCCTCGACATTTCAGCTTCTAAAAGTAATACTAGCATACAGTCTATAAAAGGGAGATGCATTGCGAAATGGCACTAGTTACTGTTTTTATTTTTAATTAATTGACCAGCCTTTTCTTTTCTACTAGTAATTGTTTTTCCCTCTATCTTTCAGACTCGCTTTTCTATATCGGTTCTTATAGTTATAGTCACTGTATAACCTGCCCTTATCAGTTATCACTGCTTTCTATCCCACCCCAAAAAGAAATTTGACCTGCTCAATTCTTGCTGTCTTTGGTATAGGTTGGAGAAGATTTAGCTGAAGGTGAGGCAAAGGTGTTAATGGAATATGGCTGGACCCCAAACAGTGGACTGGGAACCATGCTTAACTACCGTGACAGAGTTGTGCATGATAGGAAGAGTGAGGACACTTCAGAGTGGCGATCTAAAATAGGGAAGTTGCTGATTGATGGTTATATTGGTGGAACCATAGTGATGCCCAACATCCCAAAAAGAGTTGCAGATTACAGGGGTGATTTAAATCCTAACTTAAACTCTAGTGTTCCGATGAATGATTAGAGGATAGTAGCTTGTGTAGAAAGGGTTTTCTTATGTAAATGTAGTGTATTTGTATTGTGACTGTTCTTCAGATCGAGACTTGGCTTTGGTTTTGTAGTTAAGTCTCAATCTGAAAACTTAAAATATTTATCTCTAACTATAATGTAACCTCAAAAGGAATATAATGTACCTCTGACAATTAGAATCCAGAGTTGGTTTTTTACTTTGTTTAAGGAGATTGTATGTTTTTTCCCTAACTTTTATATTATTTTTTATTTTAATTGACTAAATATCCGATTTTCACATGATGTGTACTTCTATGAAATTGAAAATGCTTAATCATACATATTTTACACAAAATGTACGAATGACATGGTATTCCAATGTGGAAAAATGTTCTGCCCCTCTTTCCTCTTAGTTTTAGTTTCTTCTTATTTTTTTTCTTAAAAAACCCGAAGTAACAAGTGAGGCAAGGTATACACTCAAAACTCGGGGATGTATTCATAATTTCATATACACTTTCTCCTCTAAATTCTCATTTAAGAATGCATTTTTCACGTCCATCTATTTCTAATGATCAATATAGAATGGCAACAAGGGATAAAAGGACTTTAAAAATGTTCAGTTTTGCAATTGTTGTAGAAGTTTAGAATAATCAATTTTGCAAGTTTGATGGAAGCCTTTGGCAACCAATCAACTATTGTATCTTTCAATAGAGCGATCAGATATTTATTTAATAATGAATATTCATTCATTTGCATCCCACTATATTTTCCCTTTCTCCAACCCCACCATTTGTCCTGTTTGGTTTTTTCAAGAGCCTTCATCTCTTCCAAGACAGCTTCCAGACATCTTGTATATATTTTGGAATCTCTTTACATGACAGATTGTGAGGTAAAAGCACAAACTTTGTTGACAATTTTTTATACGACACAAAATTATACAGAGGATGCTGTGTATATGATCTAACACATTTCTTAGGAAGATAACAATTAATTGATTCAGTTGGTTTGGATTCTGAATCAAGCTCAAGAACAAACTCAAAATCAATGTCATTCAATTGTATAACTTAGGGTAAGGATTACCTAGAGGTTCCTGGGATTTATGATGGTGCAAAGGGATCACAATTCTCTCTGTATGAGTATGGTTCTACCTTGTATAGAGATAATCAAAGAGTTCCATACCTTTGTGTTTTGTGCCATTTTTTGTTGAAATGAAAAATGTTTAATATGTATATGCTATGATGTTTGAATTCCATTTCTTTTTTCAGCCTCAGCTGTTTTATTAATAAGATTTTAGATTAGTATCCTCACAACCTAGTACCAAGTCATTGGTTGAAAGATTTTCATTACTTAGGACAAGGTAACCACTGGAATCGTCATTATTTGCAAGACTTGTTCCTTTATATAATATATATGGATTCATCAAGTTGAAGATTTTCTGTTGGAACTGTATAGTACTGTTGTTTGATTTTAGTTTTGATAGTTGTAAGTTTAATTTTAGCTATTAATCCGAGCATTTTGAAATAGAAGTGAAGAAAAAGTTCGCAAAACAAAAATCAATTAAACTAAGTTTAAGACTTTAAACAACCCAGCTTTCATTAAAAGTGAGGCTTCCATTTTCCCTTTATTGCAACCAATCAATCTTCCACTCGTTAGTACTATTAATTCTACTTGACATAATTGCATTTTGTTTCTCCTATTTTTTTTAAATCTATTATTTTAGTCTATTAATTTTATTTTTCCTGAATATGATCGATATGGAAATATTCAAAATTTTTAATTATACTTTTAGATTGTCTAAATTTCAAATTTTCAAAACTTTTGATCTTGAAAATGACAAAATATACAATTGAACTATTAGTTTCCAACTTTTTAGTTAGTTGCAAATTAATTAAATTAGTTGTAAGTTAGTAGCAATAGTCACTTTGAGATCTATATATAAATAAAATTTCACACTTATTATAATTATAAATTTCTTCATTCTATTAATATAATTTTTTTTTTATTTTTGTCTGTTTCATATTTAATATTAAATTTTATATATATTATTATGATATTAGAGAGATAATCATTTTAATATGTTCTTTCTGAAAATTTTCATTGAAGCATTTATTTTCTTTTTTCTAGATTCTTTAGGACTTTTGAGATTTTCAAGATTCTAGGTGAAACCCATTTCTTTATCATTGTTCTAGTACCTTGTTCACCACACTTCACTTCTATACCACTAGCATTTTGCCCTGTCCTGCAAAATGCAGATGTGTTCCTTTCCTTCATACTTTTTACATTAGCCCAAAAAATAAAACTAGTTGGATGACGTAACAGATGACATAATCTAGATTATATTGATATTCTCTATTTTTGTCTTATAATTTTGATTCATTTAAAAAATTGAGATATAATTAGTGATGTTTTTCATTTTATATCTTTAACATTTCAAAAATATGTGTTAAATGAATCTTATTTTTACTTAGTAAATAAAAGATAAAAAGACTAAATCAACTTAAATTTATTATTTTTTAATATTTGTGTCCAAAACTAAAAAGAATCTACAAAGGACTAATCAAACATTTTAAAAGGCAACAATATTTAATACTCCCTCTAATTTTAAATATAAACAACAAAAAACGAGTCTTTCGTGGTCTAAAATATAAACAACTTTCAATAATTTTTATTATATTAAATATTAATTTTTTAATAATACTCTTCATTTAATTTAAACTTTCATATTCTTATTTTCAATATCATAATTAATACATTTATGTTTACAAAACATTCTAAAGGTAATTTTAAAAATTAATTTATTTATTTTTCAATATCTATAATATTAATTAATTTCTTAATATGTGTATTTTTTTGTTGCTGTTTAAGTACAGAATCGCAAGAAGTAATTTTAATAACGTCAGCAATATTTAAGAACTCACTTTAAATTCATGATCTTTCGTTATAATCAGAATACTATGTTGTAGAGGTGGATAAGATAATTCGACCCGCCCATACCCGTCCGACTCATGTTGAATTTGGGTGACGCGGTCGGGTTGAGACGGGTAATCGGGTCCGCGTGGAAGAAAAAAAAGGATTCATAAGGGTTACGTCGGACGGGTTGGGTTGATTATTTGGACTCATCGCCGATCGAACCCGCCCATATTATTATTATTATTATTATTATTATTATTATTATTATTACAACTACATTGAAGTTATCTGTAAAAAAAAAAGTTTTACTCACCAGTTACTACTACAAGCCCAAACCTAGAAGCCCAAAGCCTCAGAACTCAGAAGTCCAAGTGTGATGGGTCAGCTTTTTTTTTTTAACCGGCAATAATTGTATTATATATAACAAATTATATAAGACCAGATTTTTTTATAAAAAAAAAAAACAAAAATAGGCCCAATAAAGTCTAACCCGTTTTTACCCACCCACCAAAAATCGACACCCGATGAATCCGAACCCGACGAACTCGAATTAAAAAACCGACGAAATTGGACCTATGAATTACACCCGCGGATTGGGCCGGTTTCACATTTTTTGTTTGAAACCGTCCAAACCCGCCCGATGTCTCCCACGTGATATTTGAGTAGAGAAGATTTCCAATGAATCATTTTTAAGAAACTAATTTTAGGATGTTTTGGATCTGACGGTGTCAGATCATACTTTGGTAATTTATGTATATATCACTCAAATATATATATTTTTTTAGCATAAATCAACATTTTAGTTACTAAATTGCAGAGTATGATTATAATAATTATTGATTTAATTAAAAATTTAGTATAATCATTAAATCATTAAAACGTAGGTTATTTTAGATAATAAATAGAATCTTAATTATATTAAATGAGTGATATAGAATCTAATGTGTCTCAGTCAAATTGTCACGGGAATTGTTGACATGTTCAAATACTAAAATATAACTGACAACATCAAAACATTCTCGATAAATTCTAAAATTTGAAAACTTAAAAACAATTATCCTTCTTATTTATTTTCATTATCTTCTTTTCTAATTTCTTTTAAACTTTAAACCTAAATATTTTGCTTTAATTTTTGTTTGTCTGTATTTTTTTAACTGAGTCATTTTCTTTTAAAAATCTTTGTGTTTATTCAACGTCCAATACTTTCAGATATTAAAATGATAGTTTGTCTTATTTTTTAAATAATTCATTTAAAAAGGATCTTAATTTTATTTCAAATTAAATTAGTAATCCATTTATTAAGTATTAATTTTCCTTTGTATGCAACCATTCCATTCCTTACATATAAAACGTTTAGTTTTGAGAATCCTAATCTACCGCCTAGATGGCCTAAAAGACAAGAAAAGGAAAGAAAGGTTGCATACTTGCATACGTTTGAATAGTACACAGGTAACATGAGCTATAAAGTAACTGTTAGCATTTTCTTACAAAATAAGGTTAAATATACTTATAATTTTTATAAAATTTTATTATTTTAATATTTGTAAAATAAAAATATAGTTTTTAATTTCTACAAAGTTATCATGTATTTATTTTTAATGTCTGGTGTTAAATCAACATATATTTTTGAATGAATTTTTTAAAAGTATATTTACTACAATATAAAAAATTTCTTTATAAAAAATAGCTAAAAATTTAATTTTTAATTTTATATATTTGATATTTTTATCTTAAGTTTTGTACATTTCAAAAAATCATATTTAATTTATCTCGAGTTAAAAAATAATAAATTTTTATAATGTTTTAAATTAAATAAATCATATTTAACTACTATATCTCATAGTTATATTATATTAATGTCTAAAATATATTTATTAGTGTAATTGACATGCACAGTGACTCATCCAATATAATTTATATATTTTTGTATGTCATGCCATAAAAGTGAAGTAAAGTTTGATGTAGAAGAATACATGAATATACAATACACGTCTAAAATAATTTTATATTGGTATCTAATGAAAAGTTATTAATTTATTATGTTACTATCAATTTTAAAATAATTATGTAAAAGTGGAGTGATGTAACATACTAAAGAATTATTATTAGATATCAATGAAATTCGTTTATTTCACCACGTTAGCTTACTTCACTCTACTTTTATTTTATTAAAGTGGATATTCTTTATTATATATATATATATATATATATTATATTATATTTACTTCCATGGTGAAATATGGAGTAAAATTTTAATTGATGATGTAAAAAAATTCTCTTAGAAATTGGCAGCAAAACAGCCAATGTCTTCTTGGAAAGACACTGCTTTTGCCAACTCATTCAAATATGTATGTTTGAAAAATTAACGAAAACAGGCTTAAACAGCACGTATAATCGATCACATGAAAGACTAAATTGCAAAGCCAAATAGAAATGTCTGGGCTAACGTGTCTTAATTTTCAGCACATGAATATTTTTCTTTTATTTAATTTATTCATTAATATAATAATGAATAAATCCTCATTTTAATATCTAAATATCAATCTCTTTTCAATTTCAGCTCTAAATTAAATAAAAATAATAAGTAAACTTTAAAATATAAATTTCGTCATTTAAATCCTTAAAGTTTATGAAAATCTAACAAATTGGTTTTTAACATCTTTAACACTAGAGATTAAAGCGACAAGTTACATATATTTTAGAATTTATAAACTAATTATTAGTTTTATATATTTGAAAAAATAAATTAAAAAGAGAATGACACTTGAAATAACCCATTGAGGAGTTTATTTATTTTATAATAGTAGGAGAGGGTCAAGCATGGGTGCCCTCCAAAACATTATGTCTGCTCTTATATATCCCAATGCTCCAAATTGGCACACCTAAGCAAATCTCAAAATAAATGTAGAAGCCACATGGCTTCACACAAGATATGGTCCGTATTTTTTCTTAAATTAAAATTGGATATGTTGGGTGAATAATATATATATATAAATGAGATGGATGAATCTTAATAATTGATCAAAGAGTATAATACATATCAAAAAATGCACATCCAAAAATACATCAACTGAATATACAAATTTTTTTAAACAATATTCCTAACATAAAAAAATGATACTAATAGGATACCAAAAATGAAAGACATGTTCCTTACATTTTATTTAAAAAAAAGTGAGAGTGGTAATGGACTCAGAATGATTTAAAAGTTTTTTTGTCTTGCAATAAGGTGATTAGTAAGATTATGTCCGATGAATGTTGCTTTAGGTAATAAAGACTCATTTTATCAGCAACTCCATTGGAGGATGACAAAAAGAGTGACAAATGAACACCAATACTTGTAGAGGCACCCTCGCTCTCCTCTCTTACATGTGGACCAACCATTGAAAAATGAAAGAAAATGGCATTAGTGACAAGAATATAATGAAAATAACATATATGTATTGATTTTCTTCAATTTAATAATAATATAAATTATTAGTCACACTCATTTAATTATATTTGTAGAAATATTGAATTGAAGTGATTAAATGTTTATTAAATACTAAAACTTAAACAAATATAAATAAAGGATGTGTATACATAAATCTCACGTATGACCGATTTAATCAATCTCGTAAGATAGTCAAGCTCTAATAATGCTTACTAAGCTAATTGCTATTGATTTCAAGCATCTTTCTCAAAAATTTGCTATTGATTTGGATGTTCAAACTATTTTTTTATAGGCAAACTATGTTTAAACTAATGCAATCTTTTTCTTTTCTCAACTAATGTAATATTTAAAATAAACTTATTTCATAATTTCAATCGTGACATGTTGAAATAGTTGTGGATGTATCGGTCACAATGTATGAAACTTAATTTGTGAAAAGCTACATTTCCTTGAAAGTAAATTAATTTATTAGCATGATAACAAATATGATGTTGTTGAAAGTCTTTTTTTTTTTTTTTTTT
>JBBPBP010009778.1:38255092-38271093 GCA_037974735.1 Cicer chorassanicum | reverse complement strand
GTTTTTGAAAAAAAATTAAATAATATTTTTAATATTTTAAAATATAAAAAACAAATTATTTTTAAAAATTAAATAAAATACTAAATCGAGAAGAAAAAATACATAATTAAATTATTTATTTAAAATTAAGTTAAGGATAAGAGAAGATATTCTAATTTATTAATGGAGGGAATAGCTTACACTACTAGTACCAATTTAATTTATTCATGAAAAAATATAATATAATATAATTTAAGCTAAATATCATCCGTGGTCCCTTAACTTAATTTCAGTTAACGATTTAGTTCTTTATCTTCTTTCTTTTTTTCGATTTGGTCCTTTATGTTTTTAAATAATTTCAGCGTTACCCTTTAAGTGTGGTTCCATTAAAAAAAGTTAAAAAATCTCTCATTCGTTTTCAGAAAAAGTTACCATTTATATTATGGAAATATTTCAGAAAAATGTTCAAAGTTTGATTCGTTAAAACTGAAGCTACGGAGTATTTATACTCCATGGACATCACTTCAGATCAGTGACAATCGTTCCTGAAGGTTTGATGAACATGTGCAATGATTCAGATAAGGGATTTTTTAACTTTTTCTTAACGGAATCCCACTTAAAGGGTAACGCTGAAATTATTTAAAAACAAAAAGGATCAAATCGGAAGGAAAAAAGTGAAAAAAAAGATAAATGATTAAATCGTTAACTGAAATTAAATTAAGATATCACGGGTGATATTTAGCCTATAATTTAATTAAGCTATTGGTGACACTTCATGCTTACATCATTAATTTACATAGGAAACCTTAAAAATTTGACGTTGCTGACTTCAGATTCAGCTGAAATGTCAACAAATGCTTCTTTCAACTACACCAGGAAGAAAAAATTAATTAATTAAAATTTCCAAGTTAGTAGAAAATAAATGCACCATGATGTTTTTCTTGTCTAATTCATTCATGTTCGGGCATGGAATTTCATGCATTGCATGTTTATAAACTTCCCATTGTTTTATATACTAGTGTCAAACATTGCATTGAATTGAAGGTCAAAACAATCATCTTGTATTTAATTCATTTCATTTGAAAATTTGTTGTTAATTTAATTGATTTAAATATTTTATTGTATTTGCGAATGTATTTTAGGTGTTAAATGATATATTGTGATAGAATTTTATGATTGTTGAGATGTTGAAATATTTAAATTTAATTATATATTTTTTATTTATGACCCGCAAACCCAATCTAACTCAACTCATTCATCAGGTTAGTTTGGTTTAAGTTTGATGTAAAAATTACGAGTTGAAAATTCAACCTAACCCAACTCAATAAAAATGGATTGGTTTAGATATCTTGTTTGGCCAAAAATGCCTCAATTCGACTTGTATATACTCTTAATTTTAAAGTTGTAACTTTAAAGGTTGAGTTTAAATCTCCCTTTAGGAAGTTAGTAAGATGACTACTAATGCCATTTTAATTAATAGTAACATTTTTCACTTTCTCCAACAAAAAGAAGGCATATGCTAACAAGTATACTTAGAACATTTTTAAGGATTCAACTATAGAAATATTTTATTTAATATTTTTTTACTCAAAATGTTTTGTTGAATATGTATCCTAAATTGTGTATTCAATTTTTTAAAGTTTATACTTGTAAAATGTTTTGCCAGACCCCATGAATAAAACATTTTTGATAAATTTTTGAAGTGAACTATTGTCATAAAAAGAAAATGAAATACTAGTTAATGAAAATGTATTTCTAAAAATAATAAAAATTGTTGACATTTTCATTAGTTTTAAAAATATAGACAATTTTTTATTTCAAAAAAAAAATTCCCTTAACTTTAACAAGTGAAATTAACATAAATTTAAAGAATATCTTTACATAGTAAAATGCCCTAAATTTTTGAAAAAAGTGTATTTTAGATAACTCAATTTTAAAGTTTTCTATGATATCTTGTATTCCAAAAATACGCAATTATTTAAATAAAAAGATTAACCAAATTTAAAAAAGTCTTAAATCATGTTTTAGATAATTAAAAATTTCGGAATAAAAAATATTTCACAAAACTAAAATTTGAATTGTTTAAATATTAAAAAAAAGTGAAAAATTATAAAATTTAAACTGATAAAATAGGATTTTTAAAATAATACGGGATAAGAAATTAGGTGTGGAGCAGAGGGTAAAACTTTATTGAAACAAACGTGCAGTTATGGCCTTGTGGGCTCGTGGCCTTATAAGAATTTGTTAGACATCATATCTAGGGCCACATGGCTTCCATTTAAGGTGTGGGATTTTTTTGTCATGTTTCTTTGGTCTTAAATATATTTGGACAATAAGTTTCTTCGGTCTTGTTGATTAGCCCACAATGTGTAAACAAATATGATATGGCATATGTTACATACACCATACAATTTTAGCATTCTCACATCCATTTTTTTCTTTTTGAGAAAAATACTCTTATTCCTTCCCTCTTAGTCCATTAGTTAGTAAATCTTAGCTAGTTAAGAGAAAGATGTGAACTTAAGACATTGGTATCAACAAAATGAATTTAGATACCACATTGTGACTTATGCCACGTGATGAAAGTTTTATGGTAAATTTGTGTGTTTACAACTTTGAAAAGTTGTCTAATTGTTAGAACCTCATTAACTTGTCACTTGAATCAACTCTAGATGTGATTAGTTATATAAATTAAAAAAATTAATAGAGGGATTCATTTTGCAATTAGATAACTTTTGTGTGAATAATGAAATTATTCCTTTGTGAAAAGTGATAAAAATGTAATGTGTAACACTTAACTAAACTGATTAGTGGTATGTTTGGATGCATGAAGAGTTTTTTACATTAACATAAAACTACGAAAAGTATAACACATCTAAATAAAGACTTGCTTTTGGAGTTTATTAATTTTCTTTTTCTCTATTTTTTAGCTATCGATTTTCATTGAATTTTACAAAACATAACTAATTGTCAACTTGAATTGATATTTAATTAGTCTTGAGAATTCGTGCAACATACAAAACACAATCTAAGTGTAATATCCATACATCATGGAGATGCTACTCCATGGTGAATTGATAATTAGTGTTTTTTTCTACATTCAATTTTACCATTTTATATAAAAATCATTAAAAAAAATAATCTAATATGCTAAAAACTAAATACTATAACTTTAAAGGAATTAATAATTTTAAATCAATACAAAAATCAACTTAAATTGGTAAAGCTCTTAAAATAATAATTCAATTTTAGAACATTCTTTTACAAAAACAAGACTAACACCAACGTATCACACTAAATACAAAAACCAACTAATGTTAATAGAAAACCGATGTAGCTATCTTAAGTCAGATAGATCTTAAAAAATTCACCCTCCAACACGTCAAATTTATTTAATCCATCTTTTGAAAGTGTAGAATATATTACTTATTCGATAAAAAATTCAGTATTTTTTAAATCATCAAATTAGATAAAAAAATACCGATTACTATTATAAAAATATTTGAAAGATATAACTTATTACCATCGTAGTTTAAAACTAAACTTACGATTCAAAGATTAATTTAGTTTTTTATCGAAGAAAGAGAAAGAGAGTAACGAATGATTAATATTAGGTTTGTTGTTAGAAAGAAAGTGAAAATGATTGAGAGAGTAGAAATAGAGGAAAGGGGAAATAGCGAGGTAGATAGATTGAGCGGTTAACAGAAAACTAGGTACTACAATAATACAAACAAAACACGTTTATGTTTGTGCCGTTTAGTATCGGCATTTTACATTCCAAACATTCCCATTTATTGTTCCGCGAACTTTCTTCTTTCTTTCCTTCTACCCTATCATTCATTCTCTTTCACCAATTCTCAAATGGGTCTCTGGGATTCCCTTCTCAATTGGCTCCGCAGGTTAAACATTACCCTTTTTATTTTTCTCTATTCAAATTTCATATCACCTACTACTACTATATGCTTTTTTGCTTACACTTTTAATTATTAATTCATTCAGAGATTCAAATACCCTTTTAACTTAAACCTCTAAAACCATTACTCTTTTTCATATATCTTTCTTAGTTTAAGGTTTTTGCATCCAAATTAAAAATAAAAATAAAATTATTTAATTGATATATAAATTTGTATCAAAGTACCCTTAATAATAGTTCTCACAACTGTTGTACCGTGCAACTGTGATAGGGGATTGAAGTCCTAAATTTTTTGTTAATCTGTATTACAAATTCTCACTTTTCAATGCAAAGAGGGTGAACACTCTAAGGGTATAGTTGGAAAATAAATGTTAATTATATCTTTGGTAGTTTTGGCATTTCTAGTTTTTGTTTTCTATGGAAGGAGTGTGTGATTTTTGTTTGAATATAGGTTAATTGAATGATTGTGAATTTGTGTGTTTTTGCAGTTTATTTTTCAAACAAGAGATGGAGCTTTCTCTTGTTGGGCTTCAGAATGCTGGAAAAACTTCTCTTGTCAATTCAATTGCTGTGAGTTAATTAATTTCATTGCAAAACCTTAAATTGATTACTGTTTTTGTTGCTTGCTCTCATGGCTATGGTTTAATAGTTTTGACATTGATTGATTTATTTTTTTTGGTTTGATTGCCAGACAGGAGGATACAGTGAGGACATGATTCCAACTGTCGGTATCTTTTCTTTTTTGTTAAATCTTGAATTGTAAATTTTAAGATTGTATTGTACCTGTGCATTAGTATTATTGAAAAATGAATTTTGGTATTAACCTAGGTTGGATTCAACATGCGAAAAGTTACAAAGGGAAATGTCACAATAAAGCTTTGGGACCTTGGTGGACAAAGGAGGTTCAGAACTATGTGGGAGCGTTACTGTCGCGGTGTCTCTGCTATTGTGTACTGTTTCTCTTTTAATGTTCTCTCTTACTGACATATGTATGCATATATCGACACACATGCATATCTTTCTTTGTCATGTTTTGGTGTTGGATCACAAATTTCATGTAGTTGATGTTTTCTTCTTTCCTGTTTATCTTTCTGTTAGTGCCCAAAGTTAGGTTCTGGATCATGCAGAAAACAAGCCTAAAATATGGCTTGTGTACTCCAGGAAAAATAAGAAAATAATAAGGTTAGATTAGTAATATAGAATTTAAATGGTTGGACAGCTATGTAGTAGTTGTTTAATGTGCATCAGAGAAGATATATGATAGGAAAATTATGCAGAAATCATTTAATTAGTGTGGTGTTATTATAAGGAGGATTTGTGACTATTATTGGTGCGCATTCTAATTTTCTTGGGTGAGCCCTTATAGGAGAGCCTTGGTTCTAACGCTAATAGGGAAGTTTGTCTACCATATATGTAATCTGTGTTTGTGTACTCTGTGTGGAGTTCAATGAAGTTTGTTTGAAACCCAATCATTGGTCCAACTTTTTCGATCCGAGAGGGGAGTGATGTGAAATTACAAAGTAGTCTTTATAAGGCCTAGACAGTCTTAATTCCAAGAGGTAGCCTCTAGGATTAAGTTAAATATGACCAATGTGACTGAACTAGCTTATGGGGTTAAGTTAAGCCTAGTCCAAATTCTAAGAACGAAAAGTAGGGTTGATGTGTTAAGAGGGCAACATGGAAGACATTTGTTGCACAATGCTGAGGGTGATGGCTGAAATGCAGGGTTGAAACTGCTTCGGTTTGAGATTCATATTTTGTCTGTAGGTCTTATCAACTAGAGTCAACAAAACCACAAGGTGATTTTTCGGATGAGTATAAAATGATCATTAAAAATGTGGAGTTTCCTATGTTTGCCTGAACAATTGGTCCAAATATCATGTTTGATAGAACAAAACGTAGCATGAATCACTAGGAATGAAATTTATTTTCAAGTTTAAAACACAATTGAATAAGTCAAGGTGAGAGTTACCCATATATGAAGAGGGAGGAACAACTCATTAATATGATCTTCTTAAAAGGATCGAAGAAAACTTAACTTGGGGTAAGTTGCAGATGACACTTGTAGAACAGTATGGGAGACAGGAGCATGAGAATCCCTTTGAAGAATTGTTAGCTTTATAACAGTTTAGTACTTTTGAAGAATATAGGGGCTTTTGAGTTGATTTCCTCCTAGGTACCAAAATTACCTTAACAACTATACGCGAGGAGAAATCATAGGTTATGGGGATTGGGTAACCAGTGGGGGTGGGTGGAGGGAGCCAGTTAGGTTTTTGGCCTAACCCAAGGCTTAGTTAATCCCAAGATGATTTAGGTTAGTTAGTACAATTGGGTCAAAACAACGGTTCGACACGGATTTTCTCAATTACATACGCCGAATTGTTAGAATGTAGAGCTAAAAGGTTGTGCTCCAAGTGTGGTGAAAAAAAATTCTAATTTCCATCTACTGTGCCAATGCATAGACAAATAATTGAGGTTGTTAGTGTTAGAGGAGAATGAAACATTGAATAAATGATGGTGGAGAGATAGTGAACATAGAAGTAGAAAACGTCAAAGAGGAAGAGGTAATTGAGAGTAAAATTATGGGGCAATTTGGTTTGAATTGCGGTAGTAGACTCGTTGTCTAGATATCCGTATGTATGTATACATTGACAGACATGCATATATTTTTTTTCCTTAAGTTTTAGTTTTGACTTACAAATTACATGTAGTTGATGTTGTTTACTTTCCTATTTAATTATGCTTTTGTTAGAGCCTCCCAAAGTCAAAATGTGGATTAGGTTGTGGTGTGGATCATGCAGAAAACAAGCCTAAAATGTGGCTTGTGTACTCTGGGAGAAACAAAAAAAGAATAATGGCAGAATTAGTAATATGGTAGGACACTTGTGTAGTAGTTAATTAACTGTGTAAAAGGTAGATTGGTGTGTTTTTGCGATTTCAACTAGTAATTAGGAGTGGCATTTTTTGGTGTTTATGCAGCTGTGTTTGCTTTAATTGATGGATGCAATGGCAGGTATGTGGTAGATGCTGCTGATAGAGACAGTGTTCCAATATCTCGAAGCGAATTAAATGAGCTTTTGACAAAACCTTCCTTAACTGGAATTCCTTTGCTTGTTCTTGGAAACAAAATTGACAAGTCAGAAGCTCTTTCCAAGCAAGCATTGGTAGATCAGCTGTGAGTTCATTCTTATAGTACATTGATCAAGAAATCATTATGATTATTTTTGTGAATGCTGTTGTGTGTATTTATTATCTAATTAAACCTTTGATTTTTGACTTTGGGTGATTTCAGAGGACTTGAGTCAATTAAAGACAGAGAGGTATGTTGCTATATGATTTCATGCAAGGATTCTGTAAACATAGATGTGGTTATCGACTGGCTTATCAAACACTCGAAAACTGCGAAATGATCCGATCAACCAATATTTCATCTTTGCTCATATATGCGACATGTCGATGAAATTACTTCCCAGTGTAATGCATTGTTCTTAATTTTAGTTTATGGGTCAAGTATGTGTATGTGTATGTGTACAGTAATCAAACTTGGTCAAATCTTCCATCCAATGCTGTGTAAACTGCTATTACTTGATTTTGTACCAAGTTTTGGATGATTTATGTTTATAACTAGATTTTATTCCAGTAACTTTATTTGTTTAAAAAAATATTGAACATTATTGTGATCCTTAAGTGGGGGAAAAAGTTCAATATTGAGGTTTGCTTCCCAAATAAAACTTATTCACCATTTGAAAGTGTAGTAATACTTGAAACAAACTGCTTCCTTGACTTCGAATCTTGGAATCTAGTTTTATGATTGATGAATTGCATTATGGTTGTGTTTGCAACTCTAATAAAAATGTTTTGATGCTTCATTTCTCAGAGTTCAGATGAACTAGCTTACAGCTGAGATTAAAAGATGAATGAAACTACTTTACTCGATTTTGCATCTAATTGAAACATAGATATATTATAATTATATTTTCCTCCATCAATTGTTGCATACTAGAAGCATGAAACCGGAAGAATTTAGTAGTAAGAGTTTAACCTTATAATATTAACACAAAATTCTAACGCACTCCGTAACAGTTGTGTTCAGTGTTCATTTGTAAACACTATCAAAACAAAGATATGTATTTAGCATCTTATTATATCAGCTCAATCATATTTTATAACCCTGCAATTTTTCCTATAGTTGATAACTGCTCGGTTAACTACTTTACATATAACAATATATGTATTAATGTGGGCCTCTTCTAGCTTAATTAGTAAACTATCATTTTTTTTTCTTACATGTGTGTGACGTTCTAACATTTATTAAAATTACAAAATTTGCTTAAATTTATCTTTTGTTAGTCATTTTGATAATCGAATATGTCTTTAGTTACTTAAAATACTTTTTATTGATTAATTTAATCAATAAAATTATTAACAAAAGAGACATTGAAGATATATTCGCAATTCTGATATATTTAAGAATTATAGTAACAACGTCTCACACATTCAAGAATATTAAAGTAGGTGTTTTTACTCTTTAATCAAAAGTGTTAGTTTCAAATTCGACTCTAAGAGTGCAGTACCTATACTGGGTTTACAAAGCTTGAAATAAATTGATAGTGGTCCACCTGAGGGCCTCTTTTGATTCCAGGACTAACTGGTAACTGTCATAGAAACTGGTAAATATTATGACATTTTGGTCCCCTTTGAATTTGTGACACAACGTGCTTTGAAGTTTTGGTAGATGGAATCCAATCTTCTAATGGTCATGATATAAAAGAAGAGATAAATATCATACAAATTGTTTGAATTAAGAAAGTATTTTCTGTTTTTATATAAATAAAAATAACGTGTCATTTATTCTTACTTCAATAATGTTTGGTAAACAATTGTAAAAATAAAATGTTAATGTTTGGTACATAGTTTAGAACAGGACCAAAAGAGTTGGTTGTTTCTTTGGCGTTATATTAAAAATTGAATAAAGCAAGATATGTCTCTAAGAAAAGAAGAAAAAAAAAAAGGTGCATTTTCGTTTCATTAAAAAATGATTGAATCATTAAAAAGTTGATTCAATCAAGAAATGCTTGTACAAAAAAAAATGATTGAATCAAGGAAAATATAACATAAAGGAATTATGTTATTCCAAAATAAATTCTTCTTACTTTTAAAGATTTTTTCTAGTCAACAATAAAAATAGATTTTAATTATCTTAACTTTTCTCCTATAATGAATATTTCAAAAACAAAATATATTTGTATTGTTGTTGTTGTTATTTCTCTACCTCCTACTCTGAAACCTTATGCGTAGCTATATATTAGATGAATGTGATGATAATCATGATATGTATATTTACTAGTATCACTTAACTTAGATAATCCCTTCTAAAACTAACTAAAACAACTAAGTTTCAACTAATCAAAATTGCATTAGAAGCTAAAGCAATCTACATTTCACTTTTATCTGTCCCTTTCCTTCTCTTTTTAATTAGATGGTCATATAAGTTAGAAAGCATAATTCTTTACACCTAAGTATCAACAAATCGAAGTTGTGTCTAAAAGCAAAAGTAACTCAATAAACATTTAAATATACAATTAAATATACTTATTTGGGTTGTGTTAAATATTTATAAAAAGAATATGAATGCTCTCCTTGTCACTCAAAAAGATGTGCAACAAAGATTACATGTCAATTTTCAAGATCAATATGCCTTAAAATAATCAAGAAACACTATTATTTTGCTTATATAATTGAAAGCACGTAGCATAAAATTTTCTATATGTTAACATAATAATTGTTTTTCTTAAGTCCAAGATGATGTTGCAAAAGAATAGAACAGAGCCAAAGCAGCATCAGTGTAAAGTCTTGCTATAGTGTTTTGTTTAATTTTACTTTATTAATTAAAACACAAAAATGAAGAATAGAATAATATAAACAAGTACAAAAGAGAAAGAATAAATATATACTCAATGTACAATTATTAAGTTATTTTTAGTGTGACTTGAAATGTTAAATAGGTTAATAGGTTTAGACAAATGAGGTAATTTAGTACTAGTTATGAAATACTATAACTCAATCTGAATGATTGAGTTTTGAACTTTAGCTTTTTTTTTTGTTGAGAATTTTTGTACTTTAACAATCATCTGAAAAAACAATAACCAAAAACAAACATTTTTTAAGCATATACTTCACTAATCATTATATGAAGGATGTGTGTTTTAGTAAAGTGTGCCAGGTGAATTTTTTTTCTTTCAATCTTTTAACATTTGTTATTATCTGAAAAAACAAAAAAAATCAAACATTTTTTGAACATATGCCCCATCATAGTGTGGAAGGTGAATGTGTTTCATTTTCTTCAACTTTTAGAAAAAATTGTGTAAGTTACCCACAAACACTTAAAAAATTTACTAACTTTATTTTTTTTAGAATTTTAGGTCTAATTTATATACTAAACGTTATACCAGATAATTTGAAAAATGATTTAGTTTCAATCGTATATAAAATAGAAAAAAGTCCCCCTTGCCCAAACCCCTTATATAAAAAACCCACAAATATTATAAAAATAATTGTGTCTGAATTATAGTTTGCAAATTATGAATTGATCCAAACCACACTTTTTTTAACAAAAATCATGTCACAATCATATTCAATTATAACCAATGTGGTTGTGCCAAACATGTTTATAGACAAAACTCAATTTACAAGCAATTGGGGTTTGGATGATAATATAATCATGCACTCAGAATTATGATATGTTGGACTTTGGGAAAAGTAGAAAACCTTGTTTCAAGGCTTAAAAAAAACTATGATAAAAATCAATCCCCAAAGGATAAAACTATAGAAGGATATAAATATCAACCAAGTATCCAAACAAATTATTCACATTTCACACATAATTCAGGAAAAATGAACAAAATTCATGAATATAAATGTAGCTGTAACAATAATCCTTCAATGGATAAACAACCAACCATATAATATGCATGCAAAAAACATGCCAATGGTGAAATAATGAGGTCTCTCTCTTTAACTCTATATTCAAGATTATGATGCACCCAAATCAACAGAAAAGTACTATTGGGAAAATCAATTATCTCCATCTTTAGACAAATCATGATGAATCTTCTCTTCCTCTTTCTCTAAACTAGAATGACAAATTTCCTCAATCCTATTTGCCACCACATCCATTGAAGGTCTCTTATCAGGATATTGAGCAGTACATTCAAGAGCAAGCTGCAAAAGATTCACCATTTCCTCCTCAACATTTTGGTACCTTAGAAGCTCCATGTCAAAAACTTCAGTGTTCCACTCGTCTTGAACCACGGATTGGACCCATCTTGGTAGGTCTACTCCTTCTTCGTTCAGTGAAGAATGAGTAGGAGCCTTCCCGGTAAGAAGCTCCAATAGCATAATGCCAAAGCTGTAGACATCAGCTTTTTGTGATACTTTGCGGGCATCGGTGACTTCTGGCGCGCGGTAGCCGGAGACTCGGTTCGGCGTAGCAGTCGGAAGAGCGAGATACGCGAGGCCGAAGTCAGAGACACGAGGTTCAAATGATTTGGTGAGAAGGATGTTTGATGACTTGATATTTCCATGGGAAGATGTTGGACCTTGTGAGTGTAGGTATGCAATTCCATGGGCAGCACCAAAGGCAATGGATGACCTAGTTTCCCAATTCAGTGGAGTCCTTCCAGTTCCATTATTTGCTATAACATGAAAGTAGGAGGACGTATATAATAAGTAAGCAAACAATGTCAAAAAGAGCATAAACTAATCCAAATTAAAATATCTGACAAGCAGCCGCTAAAACCGATGTATCTTTGGATCACGCATTTGTCGCAGTCAGACAACCTAGATTGTAAAATCAAAGATCAGACGGTTCAGGTTTCGACTTTGTAAGTTGGATTCAAAGTACCAAGTCGAAATGTAAATCATCTAATATTGATTTACCAACTACATGGGATCCAAATCAAATCCTAGAGTCTTGTGCAGTCAACATTACTTCAGAAGAATTATGCATGCTAGAACAATTTAGGGGTCTGCCAAGCCTAAGAGGCCACATAAACTTCAGATTTCTCATATAATGCATTAGACATCAAAAGTCTCAACACTTGATACTAAGATTCCATCTCACATAGATATAGACATCAAAATCAGAATTCTACCAATCCAACAAACAGAAATCAGACAAACACAAGGCATAATCAAATGAAGCCATACACAGTAACACAGTGGAACCAAAAAAAACAAGAAACTAAAGCAAAAGAAGAAAAAAAAACAGTAATTCCGCAAAAATCCAACATGGAGTATACTAGTGTTGTCAATCGCTAATCGCGCAAAATAGTGGTTTGTCCAAATATCGCGATGACGTTATGCAACAGCGCCACTGTAGCTATTTGACAACACTTTATATTAAATAAAGCATTGCTGAACAATGGCAAGTTGTTCAAATTCTGATATAACCTAAAACAGTGTCATTGCAGCTATTTGACAATATAAGTAGACACAAGAACAGCCACAATAATTTCTTTATAAACAAAAGAAAAGGAAGCATACAAACATCACAGTACACACATCAAATAATAAAAAAACACAAACAATGTACAAAATAAAAACGACAAAAAATTCAAAAAAAGACAAACACATACCATGCAAGAGTGCAGATAAGCTTCCCATTGGCATATAATCATAGACAATAAGTTTCTCATCTTTATTAAAATAATATCCCCTAAGTGGGACCAAATTCTCATGAACCAATTTTCCAACCTCCTCAATTTTCTCCCTGAATTCTCTTTCCATTGCTGTTACATCCTTCAACCTCTTCACAGCCACACTCATTCCCATCTCCAATGTTGCCTTATAAGTTGTCCCAAATGTCCCTTTCCCTAAAACCTCAGCAGAAGCTCTTAACAAATCATCCAAACTGAATTTTCTCTCCACTTTCCCAATAAAAATCAAACTTTTACTATCTAATGCTGAAACACCTGAAGCCGAAACCGAAGCCGAAGCCATCGCCGAATCCGAAGCCAAACCTGAATTACCACCACCACCACCACCACCACCATTCTCAACTTCTCTACTCATTTTCTCACGTGAAAACTCACCTTCAACACTCTTGGCACGTGCCAATTCAACAGAATCACTTTTTCTTCTTTTCCTTAACAATAAAACCAAAAGAACCAGAATCAACACAAAACCGAAAACAGAACCGATTACAATACCAGCAATGGCCCCACCGGATAATTTATTGTTACCAGGACACGGTTGAAGTGGCTTCCCACAAAGCGAGTTTCCTTCAAAAGCGCTTATGTTTAAACGCGAAAATCTTTTCGGAATTGACCCGTTTAACCGGTTAAACGAGACGTTGAATTGAGTTAAAGGTGGTACGTTAAGGTCAGGGAGTGAACCGGTAAACAAGTTTTCCTCCAAAAAGAGTGTATCCAAACGAGTTAAGTTATTGTAATTAGATGAAATTTCACCGCTGAAATTGTTTTTACCTAAATTTAACCGCACCATGTTCTGTAAAGTGTACATAAATTCAGGAACCTCACCGGAGAGAAAGTTACTATGAAGATAAAGGTTACGAAGTGAAACAAGTTTTGCGAAATCGGAAGGAATTGTTCCGGTTAGTGCGTTGAACCGGAGAGAGAGTGTCTGCAATTCGGTAAGATTACCTAAACCTAAAGGAAGGTTACCGGATAGACCCATCGCCGGTAATCTTAACGCCGTTACTCTTTTGTTGTTGCAGATAACGCCGGTCCATAAACACGGGTTTGTTTCCTTCGTGTTCCATAGAAGAGTTCTTCCTCCTACGGCGGCGCGTAGTGTTAATAGACTTGACCTGTCGGAAGCTAGATCGGCGTCGGAAACAATGGCGATTAAAAACGCCGTGAAAAAAAGCAGAACGGTGGTTTTTTTGAGCTTGAGAGTTTTCATGTTTTGGAGATGAATTTGGGGGATTTGAGTGAATGGTAGATTAATGAAGCAGTGTCATAATGATTAAGTGAATTTTGGATGAGGGGAAAACGGAGAGAAAATAGAGAGGAAAAGAGAAGAAAAGAGAAGAAAAGAATTTAGGTGTGTGAGAGTGGCGTGAAAAAGAGTGGTGGGTGTCACGTATTATATCAAAACCCTTTGTGAGTTTTGGAGATAGAGAATCAGATTCGATTTTGTTAGAGGAATGTTACTCTACGGTTATGTGTAGGGAAGTACCAATGTTCTGCAAGGGTGACCAATGCTCATTGGTTACTTATAAATACTACCTCTCTCACTTATTATAAACTCCCTATAGGGTAATTAATGTCTTTATTTGATGTGTAAATGTTTTTAAAATAACATTTGAATTTGAATGTTTTAAATTTGATTTTTTATAATTTAAAATAAATTAATAGTTTTAATAACGGTTATGTTTGAAAATAATAATAATGAATACATTTAATAGATTGAAAAGATACTTTTATTTAAGGGTACTTCTTTTTTTTAGAGCGAAGTTGTAATTAGAGACAAATGTGTATTAATTATTTCATCTCATTTAATTTATTGAGATTTTTTAAGAAAATGATAAAGTCTGTTATTTTTAATAATAAAATGAGTTTTATTTACTCAAATACCCTTATTAATTACAGTTAATAGAGAAATTTGATGAAATGCAATACAATAAATAAGTGAATATTAGTGAAAAAAGATTATTAATGTTGTATTGATATTGTAAAATGATAAATAATCTAAAAATAAATAAAAAATGATAAATAAGACATTTATTGTGTGACATGAAGACCAAAAGGATAAATAACACGTTACGTTTTCGGTGTAAATTAATTTTATATTGATAGTTAATATGAATTATTTTCATCTTAATTCATGATTTTAACTTTCATCGATCAATAATTTTAGAAAATTTTACCATGTACCCCACATTTATACTCCTACCTCACATTTTATACAAATTACCTATTTATCATTTTCTTTTTTTTTAGATAATTTTTTTCTACCTCACTAAATTCAATTTGAGTCTTGGAAAACTATAAAAAAAATAAATTTTTTTGTAATAGATACGTGTTTTACCTCACTAAATTCATGTTTTTTTTATAAACAAATGTGTTTTAGAAAATGAAACTTTGTATGCTAAATTTTTCGATATACAAATCTGTTTTATAAAAATTGAATTTTGTGTACCAGAAAATTTGGAGAATGTATTTCCATACACAAATGTGTTTTACAAAATCAAACTTTGTGTACCGAAATTTTTTTTCAATAAACAAATGTGTTTTAAAAAATTCGAATTTTGTGTGAAATTTGAAAAAAATAGTTTTCAAAAATACAATTCCAAAAATATATATTTTTATAATATTATTTTTAATTGATTAAAATTTATATAAATATCATTAAAAACATGTGAACATGAATTTGGTAAAATCTATTTGAATTTGGATTAATGAGATATTGAAAAATGTGGATTAATGAATGTGTTCTTGTTACTATACCAAAAAACTCAGTGAAGGTTCTTAGTGGACCCCACATGTTGTATTGTCCACAGAGAAGGGCTCTGATTCGGTGGTGTATCCTAGATTTTCTAGAAAAGAAACCTTATAAAATTGATGTGGGTCCCATATACTTTTTAAAATATTTTTTGTTTATAAAAAGAACGTATAATCCTTCTGCTGTTTAGAATTAAGAAAAACAGAAAAGAATGTATCTAAAGGACAAAATCCCTTTTGCCGTTTCCTTTTGCCTCATGTAATGGGTCATATTTGAAACAATGAGTTTTTTATATGGTTATTTATTTTCTTTAATGAAATACTAGTTTTTTCTTTACCACAAACTCCTACCAACTAAAATCGTTTCATGTCTGCCTTTATTTTAGATAAATAATGTTTCATGTTTACTTTATCTTTCGATTTACTGAAAAGGTTAATTGAAAATGTAATTGGTATTCCATTGCTCCTGCATTCTAATTATAAGTAAATATATCTTTGAAAATGTAATTGGTATTCCATTGCTCCTGCATTCTAATTATAAGTAAATATATCTTGAGTACCCCTCAAAAAAAGTATCTTGAGTAAGTTAAAAAAAAAATTAAAGTTGATTTAAGTCCATAACATCAAAATTAATATCCAAATAA
>JBBPBP010009778.1:38219905-38231214 GCA_037974735.1 Cicer chorassanicum | reverse complement strand
ATAAATATTCATTAACAAAAAAAATGTATTCCTAAATATACGTATCATTTTAATTTACTAAATATATATATATATATTTTTCAAACATAGTCTTTATTAATATTACTTATTTATCTTGGAATATGAAAACTCATATTTAAAACATTCAAATAATATAGAAATTATTTAAAAAATATTAACACATAAAATAAACCTATTAACTGTCTTGACACCTTTTCTTAATAGAAAAAAAAACAATGAATTTTTATAATATCAAACAGATGTATAAACTATTTATTTGTTAAAAATACGAAAATTCATTTAAATGATTATCTCCGCATCCAAGATCGAAGATGTGTTCTTCCATATACACAGTTCATATATCAAATCCATGAAAACACATTTTTTTTTATTTTAATTTTTTTCGAAAATGAGAGTAATTTAAAAATACAAAAGTATATTAAATAAAAAGTTTATACTTATATCTTTAACAAGAAAGGGGATGAATTGTTTAGTTCTATGTGATCTAGCACCATTTTTTATACATTTAATTATAATCTTAACATCAATATGTACAAAATTCCATTAACTATTCTTGTTGATGCATCAATCTCTAGGAAATTACCCTGTTTACAAGTCCAATTTGTCATCTCTTACTACTAATTGTTTTAATTAATGATCAAGTTTATGAGCCGTGAGACGATTTACTAGTCTCTCTAGAGCTTCTTTCATCCACCATTGTTGACAAACTTCCCTTGCTTCACAAACCTTCATCTATATATATCCAAAATAGAAAAATCGAACACTTTCACATTCATTACATCATTTTGAGTATGTAACAAGAAAAATCAGGAACAAAAAGAAAAATTCAAACCACATATTATTATTATGCACACTTTTTTTAATAAAAAATATATTAAATTAAATTAATGATGAATTTGTTTGTCTTAGAATAAAATTGATGTCGTATTTTAGAAGTTAATTAAAGTAATATTACCTACAAAGACTAATCCAACATACATGAACCAAATGTTATGAACAACAAAATTTTAAAGACTATATGAAGAAGAAATAAAAAAGGAACCACACAAACAATATATCTTTTTGGACACACTAATACAAAAATGTTTATATATAATATATGGAGAGAATAAACACATATTTAACTAAGCATTTGTTTTACCTACCCATGTTCTTTGACGAACACTCTGCTCTGGCCAAATGTCTAATTGCTCTTGAACAAGTAGAGGGAACATGTAGCCTTCATATAAAGAACCATTGTTTTTACCCTTGAACCTCCACTTACCCAATTTACCCTACACCAACCCAATAATACAAATAATAATAAATATTGTATGTTTGGTGTTGTCTGTAACAAAAATTTACTTTTAACAAATTGGTTTTAGTAAAATATGAATTAAAAATAAAATTATTTATGTTGAAATATATTTACTTAAAAATGTATTGAATAAGATTTTTGAACGTACAAATTACATTTAGGATTAAAAGTTGTATATTCTAATTTCAAGTTAAAATTAATTACAAAGACAAATCAATTCAATCAGAGAATAATTAAACATATCAAATATAATTTGATGCATTCCTTACATTAATTTTGACTATTCTAAAAATAGAATCAAACATATTTTAATTTTAATTTCATTAGATTAGATTCCTTATCGTACCATTTTTTACCATTATTTTACATGCAAGTTTTACTTTAAACCACTTTGATAGGTGGTTTTATGTGAATAGATACTTGAAAACTATTTAAAACTCTATCGCTCTAAATGTTATTTTATGAAAATAGAAGTTTATAAGTCACTTTATTTTTCCGATTAAATCATTGACTAATTGATTAATGTAAAAAAAATTACACATGTCTCTCAAAATTTAACTTACCAAACTGACACCAATTATATTAATGCATGAATCATTAAAACGAGAAGGATTATGATCTTTTACTTTCAAAAAATATTATTAATTCTTATTAGAATTTTAAATAATTTTTAAATATATATCTATCATAAGTCATATATTGTGTTCGTCTACGAGTTACTCCGATGTAGTTTAAATATTATTATAAGGCTAATAAATTGATCAAGTAGGCTCACCCCTACAATGATGCCTCTTACTCCTGCTTCCTCCACCGTTTCTCGCAAAGCTGCCTCCTTTTTTGATTCATCACTTTCCCATCCTCCCTGGTTATTTTTATTAAAACAGGCAACACAAAAATGGGGTCAAGAAAATCATTAATTCTACAAAAATATTTTATTTAGCTACAAATTTTGAGACTTAAAATTAACAATTAATTTTCGATTTCCAAATATAGTTAAAAAATTACTAATTTATAGTGACCGACTTATTATTTTTTTCTAAACCTATTGCTAATCAATCGCTAAATAACAAGGAAATTTTTTTTTGAAGAAAATAAAATATTTTTTCCTCAAAACAAAAAAGTAAAAATTGTATTATATAAAATCAAAAATGAAAATATTTATTTTGAAGAAAAAATATTAAAACAACATGCCATCTTGCTGAAGAGTAATAATTTATTGGCAAATTATTTTGATGTAGGCGTACCTTAGGAAATAGCATCCTTTTGCTTTTCTTAGAAGTAATTACCAAAACTTCTAATTCTTCAGGTATCCCTAAGGAAGTTTGGTCACAACTTATGTATCTGTATGGTATGCATCTGCACGGTTATTCAAGAAGGTTCATTAATCATTGTAAGGAAAAATATTTACACAAACACTCGAAGATTTATATTTTGAAGGGTGCAAAATTGAAAGTTGGCTTATTTGAAAAAAACTTTATATACCGTCAATGACATCCAATAAAAAGTTACTATATCACACTTGTTTCAAGAGAAATGTGTTAACATCTTTAATTCTGTTTAATTTAACAACAATTGTAACCATCTTTTTCCCCAAACAGTGACACCTCTTGTGCTCTCTTAAAGGCTTAGTAAAAATAGTTCAACAAATACTAGTATATAGTAATAAAAGATTAATTTTGATACATTGTATGGATAAAAAACATTTACATTGTTTACCGATCACAACAAGTTGCATTTTATATGACTATTGAGGTATATAACTAAAGTGTAATATATATATATATATATATATATATATATATATATATATATATATATATATATATATATATTTTTTTTTTGACAAATTGTGATTGATTAATAATATAATTTTTTTATAACAATAGTGTATATAACTAAATCATAATAAAAATAGTTATAAATTTGTAAGAGTTATGAAGAATATTAGGTTGAAGAAACGAACCCGACAACTTGACGACGACCTTTTCGGTAGCGCTGCAACTCCCTGCCAGTACGAGAAACCAATGCAACAACACTTTCTTTGGATACCGAAGTGGTCATAGTTTTGTTTTGTTTTGGTTTTTTGGTCTACTAGCTATGAGAATATATATTTTGAAAGAAAGAGAGAGAAGGGATAGGATTTAATTGATAGTTGATAATAATAGTATGGAAAACATGAAGCAAGCAAGCAACAAAGTAAATTGTGCTTGTGGATGATAGAAAGGGAAGATGGATCATATTAATAATGGAATTTGGGATAAAGGGCGGGCAGGGAGAATATTGGGTAGGGCAAAAAAGTTGACTTTTCTTTATGGGAGAGAAGATTTAGATTATGGAACTTTATAATAGTGATAAATTTAAAATGGATGATACTCTATTTAGACGAATATTTAAAACTTTAACGATTATAAACGTCGTCTCTTAAAGGTAAATGTTAATAATCATGCTTATTTTTATTATTGAGACAACGACTTAAATAATATTTGATTGATAAAAATAAGGACAAACAAATATGTATCTTGTGTTCAATCAACATTAATCAGATCATTGTCTTATTCATAAAAATAAGGGGAACTATAATTTTAAAAGAATATTGTTGACCATCCTTAAAATTTTCAATAATTTTTAAGAACTTGCCCATTGGACTAGTTATAAAAAATGGTTTATAAAATGGTTTATTTTATATATTTTCTCCGTCTTATATATAAAAAATAACTATATTGATACCAATTATATTAGACTAAAGACTCAATTAAGTCCCTCACAATTTTAGTTCGATTTAATTTGGTCACTTATAAAATTTGATATTCCAATTAGTCTATGACAATTCTATACGAGGAACAAATTAGCCCCTCGTAAAATTTGACTTTTTAATTGATGATGTATCATGTAAGATGATGATTTGTCAGAAAAAAAACGTAAGTTTATAAACAAGACGCTAGTGTGTAAAATAATTTAGGCCAAATCAATCCCTCTATTTAAATTTTGAAATATTCCGCAAAAAATGCCCAAATTAATTTCTTGCTTATTTGGGTCAAATAAGTCCGTCCCTCTAAATTTTTAATTGTACAACAAAAAGCCAATGATTCCCTCACTAATTTAAGCCAAATATGTTCCTGGTTTATTATTTGTAGTCTCTCATTCTTATATTTTTAATGATCATAGAAGATTAAAAATAAATCAAATGAATTATTTTGTCTTAGACAGCTTCAAAATCATACCATCAAACATTGACAACTTCAAAATAATACCACTAACATAGGCTAATTCAAAATATACCAAAAATAAAATATGACATACCAAAAAGAATCTACAAAGACAAATGAAAATGAAGGACACCATAAATATTTTCCAATTCCAAAACGAAGTCATCTTTGTAACCCAAAAAAATACAAGTTATCCCTTGGTTACTATGTTTAGCAATTTAGATGTCAGTGACTTGTATTTGAGAGTAGGAATCATTTGAATTATCAAGTTTCTTTTCTTGGTTTCTTCTTCACTCTAAACATATCTTGGAGGATTGAAAGATGGTTGTAGTGGTCATTGCGGATTATCAAGCGATTATTATTGCTGTAGTTTTTCATTTTCAACACAAGAAGTCACAAACAAATTCTATAGTAATGCAATTGACAATTTCACAAACATAGAAAAAATAGTAACATTTACCTATGTTACACTCACATCTTGAAGTTGTGATTGTGTCAAAGACACTTCATCTTGAATAGTTTGTTTCCTTTTGTTAGATTTTCTGATATTTTATTTCGAAAAAAATTGTCTTAAACATTATTTTCTCGTACATTGCTGGATTGTATCTAGTAACAGGTTTTCAATAGAGTAAGTCAATCAAGTATTTCTTAATAGCCCATTTGGTAACTTGTACATAGGAGTGAAAATAGAATAAGCCGACCCACAAAGGCCTACAACTTAATCTACGTTAGGTCCAAACTAGACCAGACTTTAAAAAAAAATAGATAAGACCAAAACTTATAAAAAATTAGTTAAAAAGACCATACTAAAGGTCATAAAAAATCTTTTATGTCTATCAAGTCAGTCTATTTATATAAATATAAATAATATTTTTTATTACTACTATAATTATTATATTAAATTTTGATATTTTTGTTAGATAACAAACTTTTAGTAATTTAAGCATATTTATCTTCTTTAGTTTTTTACATATTTAAATGCATTATTATAAAATTATTGAAATAAAATGTCATATAAAGTCAGATTTTTTAAAATATCATGTTAAATATCAAAATATAATTTAATTTAATTAACATATTAATTCATTAGTTTATTTAAAGATATGTCTAATTATTTATTCAAACATATTAAAATGAAATAGACTTTAAAGTAGATTAAGTCATACCAGATTTTCATTAAGGCCATATTCAGACCTAAAAAGTAAGTTTAAGCCACATACTAGACTCAGGTCTTACAAAACTTAACTCGACCTAACTTATTCCCAACTATATTTGCACTCATTGAAAACGTGAATACACACGAGGCCAACTCACTTTTGTATAGACAGTTCAAATTTAAGTCACAAACATAGACTAATTTAGTGGAAAAAGCTGTTGAAAAAAAAAAGAAAAAATAATAATTAAATTTTTATATATTATTTATGTAATACGTTTTTAAATTTTTTAAATTATCAATCAATCATAATAATTAATAATATTTAACTTTTACGATGTTATTTATACCCATATAATCATGATTTAACAGCTTTGCGAAACTTTTTATGTTGATAATGTTGAAAATTATATATATTAGTAAACTTTTGACGGTGTGAACAGCTCTAATGTGAAATTATATAGTAGTAAACTTTTGTTTACTTTGATAAAAAGAAAAATATCAACAAATGAAATAAAAGAGAAAAGAAACGTGGATATCCAGAAAAGAATAAAGTGCTCACGTAAGACTAAGAGTGAAAGAAATCGTAAGTTGCATGCTCTTGTGTTCTATATTAAAATATAAAAAGATATAAAAAAAATTAAAACAATTCAAGCAATGAGTCATACCTGTGTGAGCAAACTCAGTGCCTCTTTCCATGCACTTTCCTAAGGCATTCTATTTCCATGCTCCAGAAGCAAAGATTAATCATCTAAAAGTTAATTTAATCATTTGGACTTACTATTAGATTAAACTTCACTTGAATATGTAGTCACATTTAAGTTAAGGTAATAGGAGTCATCTCTTACAAGTATGAGTGTTGGCAGGTCAAGTTGGATCAATTTTGGTCAAATTGGTTATCTTACCCAATTAAATTATATTGATTTGGATCGAATATAATACAAAATTTGTTACTTAAACTCAACTATTTTGAGTTTGAACAAATGGTTTGGGTTGGATCTTAACTTGAACAACAATATATCGAGTCTCCATTATGTGTCTAATCAGCTTTAGGTCGTTTTATATTGATCTCCAGAGTGTATAAAAACCACAACTTTTAAATGTTAAATGAAAGTGGTAGTGCTCACAACTTCATAAATCAAACTTTAGTAGAACATTTGGGTCTTCCATGACACCTTGTCCTCACTTCTGTATGTCTTGGTTTTTGTTATCAGTTTAATGGTAAGAGTTTGATCTTATAATTTTAAAGAATAAAGTTTAAATCTCATGTTCGTCAATTATAACTAGATTACTATTGCCATTGATATTAATAAAAATTTATTCATACTTTTTTTTTTTAATAAAAAGAGCTTTTTTTAACATAAAAATGAGACGTTTTTCAAATGCGAAATATAATAACAGATAAATTATGAGTCTTATATAGATAAATAAAATCTTATTAGTCACATATATATTAGAAAAGAGATTTAACTATAAACTGGACTACTTCAATTTTCTAATTTGTTTTGAAAGCATGTGGTTTTTATTATACAATTTTTCTTTTTTGAAAGTTTAGACATCATTTCAATGAACTAAACCAGAAACATACTAATAACAATTACTAGAGAAAACAGAAAACGAAGCAATTGGGCCATCACACTCCAACAAACTGAAACAGTCAACCACATCAAGCCCAAGCGATTGCATATATGGAAACGTGTCAAAGAGTGAAAAAATTATTTTGCACCAACACATTGTCCCCACACTCCAACAAAAATTTTAAATTCTAACTTTGTCCCCTACAATTTTTCACAATAAATATTTCAGAAATATATTCATACAATTTGTGAAATAGAAAATTTTGAATTTTCAATATTTTTACATTATTTAAAAAAAAATAAGTTTTAATTCTTATAAAATTTCAACATTTTATTTTTAATTTTTATAAAAAAATCTTAATTTTTTAGTTTTGAAAAAGACATTTTTTTAAAAGAAATGCGGATGATATATTTGTAAAAAGGAAATACCAGATAACAATGAGTACGCCTTTACTATGTAAAGAGTTTTACACGGTAACTAATATGAAACTTGTATAGTTTTTTTTTTCTCTATTTATATATATATATTAAAAGTTGTTGTAATAAATTCAATATTATTTTTCTGTAATTCCATTACTTAAAAAATATAGATAAAAAATTATCAAGTAACTTAAGTGATTGTTATATATTATTGTCATGTATTATTATGTTCAATACTTTTCTTTTGCATATCTAACGCCCCTATGTGTAAATACATCATATATGGACCATGTATATATGTAAAGAAACATACAATATTAATAATGGTTGTACTTACGGAATTGGTTGGTTGTGGCATAATGATTTAAACTTATTTTTGAATTAATATTATGAACTCTGGTTTGAACTCATCGATGCATTAATTTTGGGAGTTTTTCCCCTCTAATTTGTGATTTCATTCTTTACTTGTATTTGTAGAGAAAGACAATTAAATTTAAAACAACAATTTTTAGGTGTAAGTGATAATCAAATTAAAATTAATGTTTTAGTACTATTGTTGCTCATAAAATAAATTATGCTTAGTTCCTTATTTTTACCAATTTACGAAATCGGTTCCTCTATTTTAAAATTTGACAGTTTTAATATCTCATTCTAAATTTTTAACTAAAAAGTAGTGTTGTGACGTATTTTAAATAATGTGACATATGATACGATGATATAAAATGATTAACATTCATAAAATTGCAATAAAACCCTCTAAAAACTTAATTTTCAAATTCATAAAATTTTCACTTTTGTAATTTAACTAATGACATATGAATAATTAATGATGATTTTATATAATGAAATTGTATGCAACATCATTTAAAATATGTCAAATTGTCATTTTAAAGTTTAAAAATATGAGAGAGGGATCAAAACTGTCAGCTTTTAAAATATGCTAACTAGTTTCGTGCATTGATAAAAATAGATGGATCAAAAATACAATTAAACCAAAAAAAATTAAAATTAAGTTTTTAGTGTACTATACGCAGTTTATGCCTTCATGTTTTGTTTAATTAAAATATGACATTCATTCATTCAAATTTGTAAAATTAGGAATTCATTCAAATTTGTAAAATTAGAAATTAGATGGTTAAAACAAAATAAAACGAACACCACAATAAAACGAAAAACTAAACATCGTTGTACTAAGACGACGAATAAAATAACACTACATTCCGACGACGAAATTACTGACAAAAGACAAAAAAATAATAAAGAATAAAACTAAATCTAAGTAAAAACTACTTGTTTTATTAAATGAAAAGAAAGAAAAACGATAAAAGAGAGATGGTTTGAACGCAAAAATTTCACAAACTACACTTCTTGAATAGGTAAAGAAGAAGAGAGGTATAAGCAAAGGAGGCGAGTAGGGTTTATGTTTAGAGCTTGGTCTCTCTAACTTGCAACTAAGCATTGCCTTCATTATTGAACATTTATTTTTATAAGCACTTAAGAAGTGTCATTTTAGGGAGTGGAGTATAAGAGATATGAATTTAATTTATAAGAATTATGGAATTTAAAAAAAATTTAAGTAAAAAATATTTGATTTATATGATAATTATTTTTAAAATAATCGACATGAATTATAGCTGTAATATATTAAAAGTGTAAAATATTTTATATTATTCTCGTGCAATGCAAATTATATTCAAGAGATATATCTTCCAAATCCGCGAACATATAAAAAATTAAAGTTTACATATAATTGATTAATCAAAAGAAACCCAATTGAGTTCATATTCGTTTGCCTTGGTGGTTGAACTGGTTCGTGTTTAATAACCATGCTTGCCCTCTAGTGATATCCTAAGCCGTCGTTATCAAGTTTCCATCGGATACATATATATCATACTTTTATGAAAAGTAAAAGATATTGCTTTGTACTTATAAAAAAGTTCAGGTGGTGCCGCACATTTAAAGGTAAAAATCATAACATAAAAAATTGATGTCATTTAAGTATCGAATATTTAAAGTGAACAATTTATTTAAAGGGTAAAATAAATAATCTCAACAATTAATGATAAATCAAATTAAATATTGTAAGTATATCATAAGCGATCATTAATTTGTTAGAATAACAATTTTGATTTTTTCACTTTATATTTTACTCTCTTTAGAAGATATAAATTCTTCTTTTATATAATTGAATTTTTAATTTTCGATTAATATGAAGGTAGATGCAAAAGTAAAATAGATAAATCAAATTATTTGATTGAAGTGATTAATGAATTATATACATATTCGAAAACAAATTGTATTGGAGAACTCAAATTAGAATTCTAATTGAAATGATTCTTAACTAAATTTTATTTATCTTCTAGCTGAACTCTTTCGAAGAAGATGTTCTTATACATTTGAGAGGCAAATAAAGCGCTCCATCCATTATAGGCTTCAAATTGAAAGAATGGAGATGCTATTCTTAAGGTGAAATATTTTTCACATAATGCAATTCTCTCCTCCTCTTATGATCCCCTTTAATATTGGCATTGGCATGGATGACAACTATAAAGCCATTTGTTGCTTTTCATAAATTCTACCAAATGCATGGTAAGTACCATAAAGCTAGGATATGCATGCAATGCAATTCGACTCAGCCTAGTACTTTATGTCTAAATTTGAATATCAAACTATTTGGTTTCTTTTCCATCTACCATAAAATTTATTTGGTTATATTTATAGGGGCGTGAAAACAAAACCGATGATCCAATCCCGAACAAATCCATGGAATTAGTTCGATTTTTTTCATTCATAGTAGAGTTTAAATCGAATCAAACAAATCTGATGTCTTTTAATTTGAGTATTAATTTTATGTCATTCAAAGTTGATAATCTAATATCACAACTAAATTATTTTATTTTTTATTTTATTTTATTTCACATTAAATTAATACGTGTTATCTTAAAAATATTTTATATTCATATACTTTTTAATTATCATATATTATTTTTTTATGTAGTTTATAGGATTATATATATATATATATATATATATATATATATATATATATATATATCCTCTTTTTTTTTTTTTTAAAAAAAAGACTAACCAATATACTTTACATTTTATATACCAAAATGTCCTATTTGACTTTTACGAGGTCGCATTCCCGCTCTATAATTACAGGAAAGATGATTTTTTTATGTTATAAGAGGTCGCATCTCGGAGATGCGACCATCTATTACCTTTTATTTTTTTTATTTTGTATTTTTACAAAAGAATAATTGTTAATTTAATAAATAAAAAATAATAAAAATGTTTAAAAAAACAAAATTATATTAATAAAATAAAAAATACATCTAATAGAGAAAAAAAATCAAAGTTATTGCAGTTGATTAGATGTACCAAAATAAATAACTGTATTATTTTAACAACTCCTTACTATTTTGCAGATAAATCTATATTATTTTAACAACTCATTTTTATTTTGCATATAAAATAGCAACTTAATTCTATATTGTTAAAAACTCTCGTATTTTTTCTCTATCTAATAAATAATAATAATAATAAATAAATTATATTAATAAAAAATCAAACAAAATAGATCAAATTGAAGAAAAAAAATACATGAAATTTAAATTAATAATATCCACCTA
>JBBPBP010009778.1:38203488-38219804 GCA_037974735.1 Cicer chorassanicum | reverse complement strand
TAACATTTTATGTAATTTAAATATACTAATATATACCAATTTTTAACATATTTAAATTTATTATTGTAAAATAGAATTGAAATAGTATATCATATAATGTTAATTCTCTAAAAGTTCATGTTAAATATCAAAGAAGAAATTAAGTTCATTGATATACTAGACAATAGAACAATAATAAATTAGACTTTTAAACATTCTTTCCGATCTAACCGAATTTTGATAAAGGTAAGTCAAACTTTATAACAGATAATAGATTAGACTTAGGACCTATCATTTTTAAAATATGTAATACTCTAATTTTACAAGTCTGATCCGACTTCATATATTTTCACAAATTAACCAAACCAAAATTCTCTTTTGCTCGAAACGAAAATGTAAATCAATCAAACCAATTATTCCTCCAAAATCACAATTTCCTTCTCTAGAAAAATAATATGGAGATTTAGAGCTTTGTTTGGCAAAAGTAATAGTTAAAGAGAATTAGCAAAAGTTGAGTAGCATCTTCTTTTTTATAAACCCTTTTATATATACTGTTCACATATAAAAAACAACAGCTCTATTATTGCAACATACTAAAATTGATATTGTATCTCAACATCGTATATCAATAAGTGTGGGTATTGATCCGAGATCCGAAAAAAAAAACACTTAAAGAGAGAAGAAAATAATATAAAAATCAAAAACAGTATAAAAATAGTGTCTTTGTCCAAATTTGTATCCAGGAGTCTTTTCTAAAATGTAATTAATGTATATATGTTTATTTTAATAGTTATGAAGCCAAATATTGAAAATAAAACCTTGGTATTATCAAAAGTTTCATTGACTCATACAGAGTGTGATAGACTACCATTCCTTCTTTGGGTTTTTCCATCATTTCGCTCTCTTCATCTCCTAATTCTTAAACAAATCTTGTGATTTAGAACCAATTAAATAAAGATAGATTTGCAGACAATCCTTTTTCCTTCTTTCTTTTATGATATTGGTAGTGAATTGAATATCAGCCAAGTATTAAAAACAACAGTCCATATGCCAAAAAAAAAAAAGTTGCATAGTCATATAATTCATCAATCATCATCTATATAGAAAAAGAAACACATGCATTTAATCTTTCTCTAGTCTTCAGAAATTTCCTTCCATTTATTTACACACGGGAATCACGAGACTTGTCTCATATATACTAAGGGTGTATATATTTTTGCAGATTTATCAAATTATTTTGTCCTAAATATTGTTACTTTGATATATTATTTAAAATATCTCAACACGTGGGAATGAATTTCGGTGTATTGAATCTTTGTATCGAAAATCTTTTCTGACGGTATAATTGAAAGATATATTTCATTGTTTGTAACGACGGTACAAATATATAATATTAGAGATTTTAAAAAAAAGTTACAAAAAAATCTTAAAACCTTTTATATAAAGATATAGATATTTGAAAAATTCAATTATTTAATTAAATAGAGACATAAAATTGTAAATAAATAGTTTAATGAAGAGTAAAATTAGCCAGAAAAAAGTCACACTAAAACAATTGGTATGTCTTTTGTACTCTCTACAACATTTTTTTATCGGAACAAAATAATATGTATTCATCTAAATTGCTAGAATATATCAATCGAAAAGAACACAAATTCAACTATGAATAAATTTACAACATTTAAGTTAATATCATAAATCGACAATAAACCCACAAATATGACAAATTAAAGTGCCAAAAATATACATGATGTCAAAATTATTGATTAAATCGGTAATAAATCAAAACAAATCTTCAATCTGAACCAAACGAACACTGCAACAAAACAAAAAATAAAACAATATCACATCAAGACGATGAATAAAATAATGTCATGTTCAAAAGAAAAAATTACAGACAAAATATGAGTGAAAATTAAATTGACATAGAAACAACTTATTTGGATAAAAGAAAAGAGAAAAAGAAAAGATTTTGATAAGAGATTATGAGACAAAAAAGACCATAAATCATCCCTCTTTTATTGATGAAGAAGAAAGGTGTAAGTATTCTCAGCAACTAAGTATTTCTCCAAAAATAAGTATCTCTCCAAACTTATTTATAAGTAAAAGTTCCTTGTGTATATTAAGAAATTAATTATATATACTAAAATATTTTTTACTATAATAAAATCTCATTAAA
Organism: Cicer chorassanicum; assembly: GCA_037974735.1. NCBI lineage: Eukaryota > Viridiplantae > Streptophyta > Magnoliopsida > Fabales > Fabaceae > Cicer > Cicer chorassanicum. The sequence continues at coordinate 38,217,646 of JBBPBP010009778.1, read as the reverse complement.
TTTGCTATGCACTTAGGAAAACGATGAATTAATAAGAAGTCTTTTTGAAACAATGATATTAAATTATTTTTGTTTATATTTGAGACAACAAATTATAATGACTTTTGTTTATATATAGTCCGTGTAATTTAAAAAAAAAATGTTTCTATTTGTTCCAAAATTTGTTCAATAGTCTCTACATTATAAATTTTTGCTAATTGATCCCTAAAATAATTTCAAATTTTGAAATTTAGTCTCTTTAATTTTTTAAAATTTTATAAATAAATCCTCGAGTTTTCCAAGATTTTAGTTTTGGCTCTAATTTTAATTTCAATAATAGTTTCCCCAAAACTTTAAAATATGTAAAAATAATTCAACTTTAAATAAATAATTATTCTATCCAAACACTATTTATAAATGAAAGTAATAACGCAGTTAAAGCGTTTGAATTGTTTCACCACAGTGTTTTCCAACATTCCTTCAAACTACACTCTTAAGTAATCCACAGTTTAATGTAGATGTAAATGTAATACTATTTTACCATAACAATGAAAATCTATTTATTTTGCCTCATTGGGTAATTTTTTATAAAGTTTAAAGGTAGTATTTTCAAAAAAACTATTTATAATGTATCCAAAAAAAGATTGTAATTGACGGATAACATTTGAAAAGTTGTTTTATCATTCATTAATTAATAATTAATTTTGTTTTTGAAAACAATAAGGAGAAAACACACTATAAAAACCACACAACCTTGTACCGAATCAGTTGAACACAAAAAAAAAAAAAAAAAAATAGCAAAAGAAGAGATTGAAGAACGAGAAAGAGAAACTGTCGCTCCAAAGAATCTGCATTTTTTAAGCATCCATTTTGAAAAATGTCTCTACTCTCCGATCTAACCAACCTTAATCTATCTGAAACCACAGAGAAGGTGATCGCTGAATACATATGGTTAGTTTTTTTCTTCCTTTTTTTACATTCATCAACTCTGTTTTCGTCATTTTCATTCCTCTATTCGTTTGTGTGTGCATGGATTTGTTTTTGTAGGAACGTTTTCGCAAATATTTCTCATAATGGGTTTGATCTGTTTTTGTTCATTTTTTATTTGATTGATCACACATTCAATTCTTCTTCACTATGTATAGCTGATTCCCCTGTTTTTTTATTTTTGTTTTATTATCACTTTCCCTAGTTTTATTTACGTGAATGTGTTTGTTGCGATACTTTTTTATTCATATTTAGATTTTGGTATTATTTTGGTTAATTGGTTTTTATTTATCATATATTTTTGGTAAAAAAAATTTAAAAAGAATTCTTTTGGTTTGATTGTAAATGTTTTCCTTACTTTGATAGTTTATTTTCGTGATTTAAACCCAAACATAATTTATTGATGTTTGTGTTAGCGCAATTTCAATGTGAATACTATATAAATTTTATGATCACATCTAATTGTAATTTTTTACGATATCAAGAATTGTAACTGCAATTTACGACTTATTCATAACTTCTCATGGTTTTAATTTTTGTGTAATATAATTGGAGATAATGTAACTGATTTTTTCTATATTTGCACTATGATAGGATCGGTGGATCTGGTACGGACCTCAGGAGTAAAGCAAGGGTAATTTACTTCACCACTCACCAAAAGCGACAAAATCATATTTATCAAGTTTTCAAAATATAAACAAAAATTGATTAAAATTTGACATTTTTAAAAAATAAATTTTAGACACATTCTTTTGACATTTTTTTTTGTTATATTAGCCATAAGAATTACAAAATTATTTAAAATTGAAAATAAAAGTGCATTATGGATGTAAAATAGCTTTACACTAACATCCAATTAAATTTATGTATTTCATCACATCACAACATTACACCTAGCTTTTATGATAAAACATCACAACATAAATAATTTTCATTGAAGAGTAATGTAAAACTATTTTATACCAATAATATAAGTTCTTTACATTCTTTAAAAAAAATTAGAGCACATTTATGGTTTTGAAATTATTTTAATTTATGCATGTATAAAATACAATGGTTTTGAATATAGACTCTCTCTGGACCCGTTGAAGACCCTTCAAAGCTTCCCAAGTGGAACTATGATGGTTCCAGCACTGGTCAAGCTTCTGGAGAAGATAGTGAAGTGATCTTGCAGTAAGTCCATTTTTTCTACCTTATCATATTTTTTAGTATACACTCTAACATATTGTTTCATTATATAGTAACTTTTAATTAATTGTTACACATTTAATTTAAGTACAATTGATACCATTTCATAAACTTTTGTACTTAATATTTTTTTATCTTATAAAAATTCAACAGTCCTCAAGCAATTTTCAAGGATCCATTCAGGAGGGGTAGCAATATCCTGGTATATATTTAATTTTTCTACTATATTATCTAAATTTGTATTTTGTTTTGAATTTTAATTAAAGTAATTAATCGAATTTAGGTTATGTGTGATGCCTACTCTCCTAGTGGGGAACCAATTCCGACTAACAAACGAAATGCTGCTGCAAAGATATTCAGCCATCCTGATGTTGTTGCTGAAGAACCATGGTCACTTTTCATTATTGTTTCTAATAAATTTTTATCATGATTAATTTCTTCTTATCCTTTACTAATTAAACATTTTTGTATGATCTTTAAATAGGTATGGTATTGAGCAAGAATACACTTTGTTACAAAAAGATACCCAATGGCCTCTTGGATGGCCTATTGGCGGCTTTCCTGCACCTCAGGTGAGATTTGGATTCTTCTATTTATAAAATTAAATATTTACAAGTATAATTGAATTATAATTTTTGTTTGGTAAATAGGGACCATACTATTGTGGTATTGGTGCTGACAAGGCTTTTGGGCGTGAAATTGTTGACTCACATTACAAAGCATGTCTTTATGCTGGCATTAACATTAGTGGAGTTAATGGAGAAGTTATGCCTGGTCAAGTAAGCTTCAACATTTTATCTTCCAATTTTCACATTCACTATTCCTTACCCTTCTTATATTTCATAAAAATGCATTTTTCATGATATGCAATGTAGTGGGAATTCCAAGTGGGTCCAGCTCATGGCATCTCTGCTGGTGATGAGGTTTGGGTTGCTCGTTACCTTTTGGAGGTATACGTACCACAAAATTTAAATCATTTACAATCACTTACTTTGCATGATCATAAAAACGGTTAAATTTAAAGAGATAAATTATATCATCTAAAAATTTAATCGTTCATATAATCGATGCAACGTATAGCAATTAAGTTCATGTCTATCCTTACATATTCTTTTAAAAATTCTAGCCAAATTATTTTTATATAATTATTGTAACAAAAATCTCACTTTATGTGATTACAGAGGATCACTGAAATAGCTGGAGTAGTGCTATCCCTTGACCCTAAACCAATTAAGGTGGGTAATTAAATCCATACAATTTCAATTTTTGTTTTCACTTAGATTTTTGTTCCTTTCTCAGTATTTTATTATTTATTTATATTGAATTTGTGATGATATTGAGTCTTATAATTAAATACTAGGGTGATTGGAATGGTGCTGGTGCTCACACAAATTACAGGTAATTATTAATCATGGTTATAGATAATTAATGTTGACAATTAATTAATTAATAATAATTAATGTTGCATTGTAGCACAAAATCAATGAGAAATGATGGTGGGTATGAAGTGATTAAAAAGGCAATTAGTAATTTGGAGAAGAAACACAAAGAGCACATTGCTGCTTATGGAGAAGGCAATGAGCGTCGTTTGACTGGAAAACATGAAACAGCTGACATCAACACATTCATATGGGTAACAAAATATATAGATAAGTGTTATGGTTGAAATGAGTTAATTAATAATGTTCCTTAATTAATTGTGAATGCAAATTGCAGGGTGTTGCAAACCGTGGTGCATCAGTGAGGGTAGGAAGGGACACTGAGAAAGCAGGAAAAGGATATTTTGAGGACAGGAGACCAGCATCTAACATGGATCCATATGTGGTCACTTCCATGATTGCTGAGACAACCATTCTCTGGAAACCATGATCATATTCACCAATTTGGATCCACTTCTTTAGTAGTGTTAATGGTTTGGTTTGTTTTTCTTGATAGTGTGTGTGTGTTTGTTGCACTCTTATTGTTATGTTTCTACGACCTTGTTTCTTCGACTCAATTGTAACTTACAATTGTAATTCGAATTTGCTTCAAGAGTTGACAATAATGTTAGATTGTGTTTATAAAAAAAAAGTTAGATTGCTACTTGTTTTTTTTTTTTGCAAGTTTGTTATAAATTGTCTTCGACCATTAATATTTTTTTTTTTAAAATTAATTTGTTTGTTATAGTTTTTAAAAAAAATGAAAATCTAACAAAGTAATCTAAAAAATTCTTCAAATAAGTTGTTTTAATGATGGAAAAAGAATGATGAAAACATGCACTAGATTTATTGATAACAAACTTTATTTACACTATGTATCAGCTAACCATCTAACAATCAAAGGCTAATTAAATGACTTCCACTAATTGGGCCAAGTCACTTCATACACTACCTGACAAAACACAAGGGCCACTAACACTAGTTCATTACATTGAAATACATTCATAATATACTTCTCCTTTAATTCAATATCTCTAAGTTCAAAATTGGTAATATTCTTCTCAACTCCTTGAATCTATCTGTTAAAAAAAAAACTCTTTGAATCTATCATCATGCCTTAGTAAAGACATCAACAATTTACAAATTTGTTTTGCAATATTTTAGTTCCAACTTCTCCTTGTTGACTTGAACCTTTAAAAAATGAAATTTGGTCTTTATGTGCTTGCTTCTCCCATGTGCAATATGATTTTTTTTGCCAAACTTATAAATGACTTGTTGTCCACATTCAATGGTATTCACTTCCTATGATCAATCTTCTGCTCTTCTAAAAGGGATTCCAACCAATAAGTCTTGTGTAGCAGCTTGTGCATCAGCTAGATATTCAGCTTCACTAACTGGGCAAAGCAATTATAGTTTGCTTCTTTGATGTCCATGAGATCTGTGAGTTTCTGAACCTAAACATATATAAAAAGAAGCTCTTTATATCAACTTTATCTTTACACCAATCTGAATTAGAAAAACCTTCTAATTTAGTTTGATCTTCGTTCCTACCTTTCGGAAACAACTAGCCATACTCATTTGTTCCCTTCAAGTATCTTTGAATTTTCTTTGATGCCATTAAATGAAAGGTTTTTTTTTTTATTACTCATAAACCTAGTCATTCTCCCCACTACATAATTGACGCAACATATGTGTTGCAAATGAATCTCAAGTAGCCTACAACCTGCTTGAACAAAGTGTCATCAACAAATTGCTAATCTTCACCCTTGGTCAATTTTAGACTTGCTTCCATTAGAGTCTCAGTCGAGTTGCAATTCTTCATACGAAACATTTTCAATATATCTTCAATATATTTTTATGGTCCAATAGAATCTCTCTATGAGTATAAAGAAATTCCAAACCAAGTAAATAGTTTAAGTGTTCCCATGTCACTCATATCAAACTCATCATTGAGTCTTCCCTTGAAATTTATGTTAACGCAAAAAACCTTTTTGATTTATGTTTTAATGACAACAAACCTTATGAAATAAAAGATTAAATTTTATGAATGGTGGTCTACTAATGATTGCACTTGAGTTTTGTTTAAGGAACGTGAATTGCATAAGTGAACAAGCAAAAAGCCATTCACTTCATCAAAGTGCACAAGTATCCACTCAATAATGAAGTAATCTCAAAAGGAATGTATCATATATTAATCATTCAAGAGAATGATTATTACATCTTCAAGATAGCATCTTCATGAAGAAGATGATCAAATACAACAATAAATGATCGCACTATGCTATAAATCATAAGCAAGATCATTTAAAAAGGAAGCAAAAATACAAAGACAGAACGAAGAACATTCTTGACAGAAGCTTGGAAAACGGAGAACGTTCTCCATAGTTCTAAAATTTGAAGAACAAATGATCTCATCTGTTAAAGAAGAAATTGCTCCTGGATTTCGCAATTATTGTTTCTGTATTTCACAATCATGTGATCTATACTATCCAAGGAATATAAAGGATTAATCTCAACAAAGAATCAATTCAAAATACAAAGTAGAAAAACTATGGATTTTGTTGAATCAAGCAAAGTTCAAGCAAGACCAATCATTCTCCAGCATGTTAACAATCAATCTCCAGCATGTTAACATCATTCTCCAGCCTGTTAACATCAATACCCAACATGTTAAAACACCATTCTCCAGCATGATAACATCAACCTCCAGAATGTTAACATCAGATTCCATAATGATCAAATCAGTCTCGAGAATGATCATCAGTCTCCAGAATGATCAACAATCATTCTCCAGTCTGTTTTGCGTGAATCAAAACACTGTCTTGAATTGAATGCATCAATCATATATCTGAGAATCAAAGGATCATTAAACACAATCAAAGTTGTCAAAGAATGAGAAGCTTTAGACCAACCATTCCCATCACAGAAGCGGAACGCAAAATGTTCAAAGACATGAACGTTTTTAATTCATAAAGTTTGGTCTTTGGTCAAATCTGACACATGACAGCATAGCACTTTCCAACGGCTCTTTTGGTTGTCATCAACCTTCCTAAGGCCTATAAAAGGAAGGCCAAGCGCAAGGAAAAATTAGAACTTCAAGTGCTAAGAAAATCCATCACTTACTTACAATCATACTTGAAAGTCTCTCACTCACAAACATAGAATTAGTTCTGATTTTTCTCATTTGATTTCTAGAATCATTCTATTGTATTTCTTTATCTAAAGAATCAAAACTCAAAAAAGTGTTGAGCTTTCTCAGTTTCTGACAAAACACTTTAAATCATAATCGTGTAAACTCAAGACTATAAGTGTTGAGTATAGTTTGAGTAGTTTGTAGAAAATCATTTTATGGTTAAAAGGTGAAGAGTAAACTCCTATTAAAGATTGATATGCGACCTATTGGAACTCCTTTCTTGGTGGAAAGGTTTAACTTTGTAACAGATCAAGGTTGATCTGAGCTGGTGGTGTAAAATCGAGATTATTCTCCGTTTGAACACTTAGTGGAAAATCTCACAGTTGTGAGGACTGGACGTAGCCCGAGTTGGGTGAACCAAGATATATCCTTGTGTGGTATCTCTTCCCTTATCTATTTACTTTCATCCTGTTTGATTATCAAGTTAAATAGATAAGTTAAATTGTTGATTTTAACTAACCAAGAACGTTCTCCGTTTTCTGGTAAGAAACCAAGAACGTTATCTGTTTTCTGTTTTCACAACCAAGATCAATCTTGAGTTATTTTCTTAGATTTTTAACAGGAATTTTTAAAAGGACGAATTTACAATTCAAACCCCCATTTCTTGTAGATTGACATTGCTACTTCAATTTATCTATGACAACAAGGTTCCCTCTAGTAATTAAGAGGTCGTCAACATACATACATACATAACAAGATTGCATCAATGATGACAACTCGTTTCATGTAAATACCATATTCAACTGAACATTTCACAAAACCTTCATATTGAAAGAAATCATCTATCCTAATGTTCCAAGCATGAGGAGTCTGCTTGAGGCCATATAAGGATTTCTCAACCTTGTAGAGCATACACCTCTTCTTGTAAAGGGCCATTTAGGAAAGAAGATTTGACATCCATGTGGAACAAATACCATTCATAAGAGTTGGTAGTGGGACTGTGTGGAGGCGGTACTTATCTCCCAGGTACCGGACTCGAATCCCACGGAAGGCAAAAACTCGTTATTTCCACTAGGTGGTTAGGGGGGACGAGAAGATCGTGAGGTAGCATCGCCGGTAACGTTAATGGCCGGGGTGTTACATAAAAAGACACCCAATGGAAATAACGAGTTTTTGCCTTGTAAATCCCACGGACGGCAATAACTCACTAGAGGATCGCCGGTAACGTTGATGTTGCTCCTTTTTTGAATCCCAATTAGAGGATTCTTCTATCATCACATCTCTACTAATGGCGACTTTCTTTAACTTTGGATTAATGTACAACTTATATGCGCCGGTAGGATGATATCCTACTATTAATGAAGCTTCACTCCTATCATCCAACTTCATCAGTCTTTGGTCTGGAATGTGATTATAGCATAATGAACCAAAAAATCTCAAAGTTTCATTTACCCTTTGTTCATGAGCCTTAAGAGAACTCTGAAGTTATTTAATTTTCATTATTCCCAAATCCTTAGACTCTTCAATTGCAACTACAATGTAGTCAAATCTTGGAGTCAAAACCTTGAGAAATTTCTCCACTATCTTTTCATGAGTGAACGCTTCTCCACAATTCTTCATTGAGATTTTTATGGTTTGAAATCTTTTGAAATTGCCTCCAACATACTCAAGATCCTAGTGAAGAAGCAAACAATGCCCAAAATAATGCTTACAAATAATTGAAGAAGAAGGATTGCAAAACCCTTTTCTTAGTGTATCAATCAAAGGCTAACTAACTAATTGACTTCCACTAATTGGGCCAATCCACTACATACACTACAAGACCAAACACAAAGGCCACTAACACTAGTCTAGTACATTGAATTACATTCACAACATTTTAATAGCATCTAAAAATAAACCATTTTTTATAATTGATTTTTTGAAAAATGTTGCGCAAAATTCTGCAAGTGTATGAGTTTGTCAAGTAGTAGTACATAAGATTATCGTATTCACAGAGATTAATTTAACAACTATCAAATTAAGCAAGATTTTATATTATTTATAGTAATGAAAATTATTGTTGATTCGTGATAACAAAAACGTAAAGATAACATAAAATTATAATGAGAGTATATAACAACACAACTTTGAATTAATGGAAAGTAAACTTAGAGTCATGGTTTCACTTGTAATATCAATACCTCTAGTCCTAGTTTTATATGAATTCTTATTTATTTTCTCAATTATTAATCCCTCTTTAAAATTATTAGCAAAGATTCGTCATTCAATGTAATATTATTTTCTCTAAATTAATTTTTTGATTAATCATACAAAAAATATAATTAAGAGAAAGCATAAAGAACCAAAAGGTTGAGTGATTGAAAGATTATTATCTATGCTTCATCATACAAGAATCATAATCTCAATTATCCTATAGATCTACCAATTAATTGTAGTTGGTCACTAGTCAATTGATTGATTAAGACATGCTATGACCGATCATCTCAAACATGTAAATAAAACAATAGAACAATTTAATTGATATAAACAACAAAAACCTAAAATAAAACTAGAATTGAAAAGTAAGACATAGTACAAAGTATCTTAATCATAAGATTCACCAAAGACTCTTGAAGAGAGCTTAGTTACTCATTGACATATAGAAAATAATGCAAATAATAGAAGTGTTCATCAATTAAAAGAAAAGAAATAAAACCCTCAAAGATTATGATTTTTTTCTCCAAAATTTGAGACATTTTACTCCAGCTCCAAGCACTCTTAATTTTCCAAAGTGTTTCTCTTTATTTTCTTTCTCTAGTTTTTTCTACTCCTTCGATTATGTTTCTGGTGTGCAGCCCCTTTTTGTTTCTAATTTCTTATACCAAGATCTTAATTTTATGCAACAACCTTTCCATTCTTTGGCAACAACATTCCCTCTTCTTTGAAAACATTATCTTATCATAAAATTCAATCTCCTTGAAGTGTGCACTAGACACTTAATATTTTTACACTAAAAACTTAGTCGATTTGACCAATTTGAATTATTTTATATCTTATGATCAATTCTGAAAATATAATAAATAAATAAATAAATAAATAAACGAATAAATAAGAATAACTTGAAATCAAAACTATAAAATAAGATAAAATAAAGGGTAAATACCTTCTTAAAATCTTATAAAAATAAATTTATAAAAAAATATAATTTTTTCTACAACAAACAAACACAAAGCAAACAATTTTTGATCTCTAAAAATATCTTAAACTATTAAATACTAATTTTTTTTTTTTGAAGTACATAACAAATTGGCCTTAAAGAGGGACAAACCCATTTACTATCGTGTTTGGACAATGACCTATAATTGATTTTGAAAAAAATATATTTTAATACTTAATACACTAAAACTAAAAATAAATGGTACGACAAAGAGAAAGAGAAAGATCTATGTTATAGACTATGTCTTCACTATATTTGAATATATTTTTAAACGAATGAGCAGATTTTTTTTAATGCAAATATGTGAGTGTTGTTATAATAGTTTATTAATATATTAAAATTATAAAAACATACAAAAATATATTTATTAATAATCATTGTCTCTAAATGTGTCTTTAGTTAATTAATTTTGTCCTCAATATATATTTTCCATTAATCACTTTAATTATTAAATTACCAACAAAAGATAAATTTAAATATATTTTATGATTTTAATAAATTCATATACTATATAACATTTACATAGAGAGAAAGTAAAATAAAAGGAGCTATGAACAAACCACAGCAAAATAAAAGAAGCTATGAACAAACCACTTATAAAGATAAGTGCAGCAAAACTCGGTTGACTGAAACAGCAACACTCACACACTCCCACTCCTATATATACTCTTTATTATTTCAAAACAAACCAAATCAAAGCTTATTCGCGCTTTCACTTTCTCTCTCCATAACTAACTCTATTCATTCTCACTTTTCCAATTGCAAAACCTCCGCCATGTCTTCGCCTCATATCCGCCGTGTTAACTCTAATATCTGGCAGAGATGCACCGGCGCCTCCGTCAAAATCCCAAAGCTTCATTCACAAGTTTATTATTTCCCACTAGGTCACTTACACCACGCCTCTCCTTCCCCAACCACTCACACACTCTCCATTCTCAATCGTCACCGTTCGATCATTCCTTGTCTCGTCTCCACCGTTGATCTACTTGCTGATAGTCACTCTGATGACGTCTTTGCGAAACTTCTCCTCACTCCCGTAACTAACTTCTGTCTCCAAGAACCTCAACATCATTCCGATTCCGACGACGGCGATGAAGTTGTTTCATCTGTCAAGATTCTCTCTCAATCCGATGCTAATAACGGCGGTGCGTTCTCCGTGCCGCGCTCCTGCGCCGACACGGTCCTCCCGAAACTTGATTTCAAGGCCGTACCTCCGTCTCAGGAACTCTTCATCACCGACGTTCACGGCGAAGTCTGGAAGTTTACTCACACTTTTCGCGGGAATCCTCGGCGACACTTGTTCACGACTGGATGGAGTACTTTTGTCAACAAGAAAAAACTCGTCGCCGGAGATTCGGTTGTTTTTATGAAAAACTCGACCGGAGAGATATTCGTCGGAATTCAAAGAATCATGAAATTCGACGCTGCCTCAACTGCAGAGGCGTCAGAGGAGAACAAGGAGTTTGAGGGGTTTTCGAGGAGCGGGAAAAGGGGGAAAGTAACGGAGCAAGCGGTTAGAGAGGCGGCGGAATCGGCGGAGAAGAAGAATGCGTTTGAGGTTGTGTATTATCCGAGTGACAATTGTTGGTGTGATTTTGTGGTGGATGCTAAGGTGGTTGATGATGCTATGAAGATTGATTGGAGTTGTGGAATGAGAGTGAAGCTTTGTTTGGAGAATGATCGTGATTTTTCAAAGATGAAATTCATTCTGGGGACAATCTCTAACGTCTCTACTGCTACTCCATGGCGCATGCTTCAGGTATCTATGTTTTCTTTTTTTGATTTTTATTATATTAAAAGATTAGAGTATTAAAATAGGAATAGTTATTTTATAATAGTAGCTTCAAATGATTGAAATTGGATTCTTACAATTTTTTATCTCAACATGACAGGTTAATTGGGATGGACATGAAGTCTCAGAGAATCTAAAGCAAGTGAGTCCATGGCAAGTTGAACTTATTTCCCACATACCTGCACTATGTTTAGCATTCCCCCTCCCACCAACAAAAAAGTTTAGAGCTACTCAGGATTCTACCCTGTCAAGTGGCATAGAGGGAGCCCCTTTAAATACTACAATAGGGTTCCCTTATTCAACAATGAAATCCTCAAACAGAACACCGTTGAATTATGATACTTTATGTGCTAGCATACAGGGAGTCAGGCAAAATCTTCTATCTGTATCAGATAAGGGCAATAGTTTCTTTGGGGTTAATTCAGTGGCAGGATTGAGTATAGTGTCAACAGAGCTAACCCTTCACAGTTCTATATCTAATGAGAGGCCATCTGATAGCAATATTAGTATCAATACCGAAAAGGCTAGTTCCCGTTCAATTATGCTATTTGGTACCATCATACAACCTGTTGAATGTGATTTTCAAGATTCTGGTATCAAGAGCTCTGATGAAATTGAAGATATTGACAAAGCTTGCACAAATGGGTGAATAGAAAATAATAATGCACTGGTATAGGGATGTTCTCTCATCCTGAATCATGATGAGGATCCAGATTTTGTGCTAACATAGGGTTGGTTAGGTCTATCGAAGACACTTGTGCAGTTAGAACATTAAGTAAATATTTTGCACATCTTATAAATCAGATTTTTTATTCTGATTTTTATGTTCAAAAATGATTGGTAAATACCCATTTAGGTGTATATTGGATGTTTATGTATCATAATTATTTTATGTTATAGTAATTTTTTATGGTTTGTTATAACAATTTACTATTATATTTTACAGCAACTCATAGAAAACTATTTTAAACTAAGCTGAGGAACATAAATAAACAATATATTTGCTTTTAGGGATGTAAAAAAAAGTTTGCTTTATAAGAAGACCGAATACATAATCAAAGACCAACCCATAAATTTGCAATATTTTTTCTGATTGAAATAAATTTGCAACATTATATTCTTTTGATCTCTCTCATATTTTTGAGTTAAAAAATCGTGATGTGATGTATTTTAAATGACATGTGATACAATTATAATTTTGAGTTGAAATTGAAGTTTCTATAAGGTTTTATGTCAATTTCTTAGATGTTAATGATTCAACATCATTTATAAGATTCAACATCATTTATAAGATGTCACATCATTATTTTTTAAATTAAAAATCTGAAAGATGGATCAAAGCTGTCAAATTTTGAAAAAGGTTTACCTATATTGTGAATTGGTGAAAATAAGGGGATTACATCCGCAATTAAGCCTAGTATAGAACAAGTTGATAATAGAGCGGAAAAATTAAAGGAGCCTGAATTTACTATAGAAGATGAAGAAGTAAGGTTTCATGAGCGCTAAAAATACAATTGAGAAGGATTTTAGATGTAGCTCATTTCATTCAAATAACGCAGAACTATTAAGTGTGGATCCTTTTCAGCCGCAAAATCTTTTTTAAATTGGCCACAAATTGATGTTATTCTTGTAGTGACTTTGATGTTACTTTATTTAAATACACAACAACATATCCCAATTAGTTAAGTATTGATAATGTTTTAACTATATTTTTCTTTTATTTTGTTTCTTTTACATTTCATTATAAAGATAAGGAAATAATTAATTTTGCGATTAGTTTTTAAATTCTACACGAGAGTAATATATAAGGATATATAACTTTGACACTCTTAATTTATATGGAGATAATGGTGACAATATGTCATTATGATGATTAGACAAATAACCTGCATATCTAAGGTAACAAAATATATGCTTGACTTTGTTTTAATGTCTTTGTGTGGTGAAAAGTTGTTTACCGTTAATAAATTGACAACAAATAATATTCAAACTATGTACAATTAGCAAGGTTCCATATTGTTTGCAAATTGAACTAAAATATGGTAGTTCATGACCAATTAGTTCTTCATCATTTTCTCAAGTTCTAAAATCAATATTTGTTCGCGTCTAGCAATCTTAGAACTATTGGAGTACACAACAAATGTGATTTGTCAATATATAATCATATTAGTACTTTTGTTATATAAACTTCATGCTTTGCTCAAATACTATTCTTTAAATATTCAATCAACATAAATCTTTTTCTTTTTGTACATATTTTATCTCAAACTTTTTCTTTAATCAATTTGATTTGAGAAGCTCTTCAAGAGTTTTAATAATATTTATATCAAATTTATTTTCAAATATTTTCTTAAAAATGGACAAATAATGTTGTGACACTTAATTTTGTCAGCATTTTCTTATTTTGTTTACAAAAAAAAAAATATAACAAAAAGGGTGTTTTGGACTTTTTACCCTATTTT
>JBBPBP010009778.1:38192732-38203214 GCA_037974735.1 Cicer chorassanicum | reverse complement strand
ATGTAATTTTCTGTATGATATTCACTTGTTAATAAAAAGAGATATATGTTAGACTTTTTATTTATTACTTTTTTGGTCTAATAATAACATGGTGATAAAAAAAGTTAATTCAAAACTTTTTATTTTATTTAATAGAAAATAAAACGAAATTAAATATAAAATTAATAAATATGAAATTTTTGGAGTAAATTAAATATGAAAGATTTATATTTAATATGATTATTTGAAATTTGAGGAATGTTTTTACAATAAAATAAAACTTGAGAATTCAACTTAATTAGTTATAATAGTAGACATTTATTTTTAAAAATTACTTAATCTTAATTTATTAATACAAATAAAAGTGTTATGAAACTCTTACAGAGAAGGAGAACACATTAGAAAATATCGATTAGTTTTAAGTACTTGAATCCATCTACTAAAAAGGTACTGCTGATTCTCTGTTGCGTCATTCTTACACAATTTTCTTTATAATCATTCATTGACAAAGTAGTTTGCATGATTCTGGTTTCAAGAGCTCTAATCACTAGTAGAATTTTATATTTTTAAGTCGGTTAAAATGTACATTTTAAGTCAGTTCCGTGTCCGAGTTAATAGCAAACGACTTAATAAATATGTTGTTTTTTAAGTCGTTTCATGAACCGACTTAACAGAGTTTCGTCCTGTTAAGTCGGTTCAGCTTAACTGACTTAAACATCATAAATTCAGTTCAACAAATCATCTTTTTAAGTCGGTTCTTCTAATCAACTGACTTAACAGATAGAGTTAAAATATTTTTTTTTTTAATAATTTTTTTTATGCTCCTGCTCCATACATACATACATATATACAATATTTCGTATTAAATTTCAAATCAAAATTTTGTACTTTCAACCACAATTTTATATAACTATCTAATAACCAAAATATTCAATATCAGAAGTTCGTACAAAATATAGAGTACAAAGAAAATGTATCCGACTACTCTTGACAAGATGAAAAATAATTTAGATGTCCATTAACAAAATTACAAAACCACATTTAGCAATATTCAATAGACATATATTCAAGCACCGCCATTTTCTTCAATTAATTCCAAAATAAAATCCACACAGCGTTCTTGAACTTCTTTAATTTGATCCGGATGAAATGATCTCGAGTCGTCAAATATCTGGAAAAGAAAAAATACAATCAATATCGATTGAATCCTAATTTTTATCATACGAACATTAAAAAAACACAATCAATAACAACTTATAATTATTTTATCATATGAACATAATAAAACACAATTAATAACAACTTGTAAAAAATTTACGTACTTGCATCCATGAATCAACAATACCAGCTGTTACAATGTTCAACATATGTAACATGACATAATAGCCACACTCATAATTAGAAGCTTGTCTCTGACTCTAAAATTGAAATCACAAAAAAATGTTAAATGCATAAATTATAATATTATAAATGTAGTTATTTATTTGTAAACAACTTACTATAGGAAAACTCCATGTTATCTTCGGTTTAACTCTCAAACCTAGCAACCTATAATAACCTTCGAAAGCTCTACAAAATTAAAATAATTATTAAAATTGTTATAAAACATATTACAATACTTATAAACAATATAAATAAATTAAATACTTACAAATCAACAATGTGGCATATTTTTTTATCTGGTTTCCTTCCCAATGAACATATAAAGACTACATTGAGCTCCTTAGGATTAATAATAAGCAATTGCCAATGAAGACTACAATAAATAATTAAATATATGTTATATTCAATTTACTCTATTATAAGCGATAATTATAATAAAAAATACTTACTTTATGAGATAAGGTGCTAGGTAACAAGTTCTTTTTTCCTCGTACAACTTCTTTTGAATGTGGACTTGAGCATTAGTTGAATCATTTTCACTTTGGATGAAACATGGATCAATAAATCCATACACTTCACTCTTTCCTAAGTCAATACATAATCTAATTTCTCTCACTATATGAACAATTAAGTGAACCATAATGTCAAAAAAAGAAGGAGGAAAATACATCTCCAATTGGCACAAAATAATAACAGCTTCATTTTCCAACTCATCTAATTTTTTAGGATCAATGACTTTGCTGCATATAGCATTGAAGAATAAGCACAACCTAGTTAAAACATCTCTCACTCTTTTAGGCAATATTCCACGAATAGCCACAGGTAGTAGTTGTTGCATTAATACATGACAATCATGAGACTTTAACCCAACTAATTTTAGATCTTTCATTGACATAAGACTCTTTACATTTGAAGAATATCCCGTTGGCACTTTTATGCCCTTTAGAGTCTCACAAAAAAGTCTTCTCTCATGTTTTGATAAGGTATGACAAGCTGGAGGCAAATATGTTCGCTTATCTGATGATTGTGGAGCTAATTCTTGTCGTATACCTATCTCAACCATATCTAAACGAGCATTCAATCCATCCTTTGTTTTTCCTGGAATGTTGAGAAGTGTTCCAATCACACTATCACACACATTTTTCTCAACGTGCATCACATCAATACAGTGTCTAACATCTAGACTAGACCAATAAGGAAGATTAAAGAACACAGACCTCTTCTTCCATACATTTTTCTCAATGGATTCTTTTTTATTCTTTCCAAATTTAACATTGACATCCTTCACCCTTTGATAAATTTGCTCTCCAGTTAAGGCTTTCGGAGCAATTCGATTCTCCTGATCTCCATTAAACGCTTTTCTCAACCTACGATATTAGGTTTGAGAAATCTCCGATGTCCAACGTAAACAGTCTTCCTTCCATGTTTTAATTGGAGGTAGCATGTGTCTTCTTCACATATAGGACACGCTTTATGTCCCTTAACACTATAACCGCTCAAGTTTCCATACGCAGGAAAATCATTTATGGTGCAAAATAACATTGCATGCATTTTAAAATAATCACAAGAATAACCATCAAACACTTCAACACCTTCCTCCCAAAGAATTCTCAAGTCTTCAATCAATGGACTTAGATAAACATCTATGTCATTTCCAGGTTGCCTTGGACCCGAAATCATCATAGATAACATAATGTATTTGCGCTTCATGCAAATCGAAGGAGGTAGATTGTAGATAATTAAGAGAACGGGCCATGAACTATGGTTACTACTTAAGTTACCGTATGGGTTCATTCCATCTGTGGCAAGTCCAAGTCTAAGATTTCTTGGCTCACTCCCGAATTCAGGATACAATTCATCAACTTTCTTCCATTGCAATGAATCAGCTGGATGACGAAGTTGTCCATCACGTTGTCTCTCATCAGCATGCCATCTAATATTCTTTGCATCATTGACATTAACGAATAATCGTTTGAACCTTGGAATTATTGGAAGATACCATAACACCTTTGCAGGAGGACCTGTTGTGTTTTCATCACAATTGGAATCACCATCCTTCACTTTATAGCGTGATAACCCACACACAGGACATTGGTTCAACTCTTCAAACTCATTTCGGTATAGTATGCAATCATTAGGGCATGCATGTATTTTCTTATACTCCATACCCATTGGACACAATATCTTCTTTGCCTCATAATAACGGTTTGGCAATGTGTTATCTTCAGGAAGCATTTCTTTCAACAACTCAAGCAATTCCGTGAAGCTTTTATCTGTCCATCCATTTCTCGCTTTCAAGTTGAACAATCTCAACACCGCAGACAACCGTGTGAAGTTAGTGCATCCCGGATACAAAGGCTTTTCGTTGTCATTGGACAAACTATCAAAAGCATGTGCACGTTGAAAAGACTCTTGTCCAATATCAAGAATCATGTCCTCAAGCCGATTATCCATATCTTCATGAACTTCTTCTCTTTCTGATACATTTGTCATGTCTAACGAATCACCGTGCCATATCCATTTTGTATAAGTTTGGCATATCCCATAACAAATAAGATGATTTCTTATTTCTTCAAATTGTAACCGATTTCCATTTAAACATTTAACACAAGGACAATAAAACTTTCCTTCATTTTTAGGAAGTTTTTTTAAAGCAAATTCTAAAAATTCTTCCACACCTTTCTGATACACTTCACTTAAACGATTAACGCTCATCCAACTACGATCCATAACTACTTCTGTTAAAAATAAATAACCGTAAAGATTAAGGTAAAAGATTAAAACTAAAACAATTTTATTGTTTAGGAAATGTATAGTTTACTTTTAATGTATTGTCATAAAGTGTCGTATTCATAATAGCTAAGAATAATCTAATAGTATACTATTGTTTTTTTTTCCTTATTGTTATTATTTTGTGAATATCTAAGTACATGTGAAATTTACAATAACAGAATAATTGAAATCACGGAGATAAATGATAAATGGTGAGAATACGATGAATTCATCTAAACAGAAAAAGATGGAGAACAAAAGAAAATATCATAAAGGTGGAGTTAACTTCAGGAATAGTGAGAAGAAGGCATCGACGGAGAGCAAAAGTGTTTATCAAACGGCACAGAGCAGTTTATATACGCGAAAGGAGTTGCGATTAGTTGAAATGCTTGCTGAATGCTATTGGGGAAACAAGAATACCAGTGACCGTGATTCAATGGTGTTGGAGACAAAGGATGACAATGTTAATCGGCGAGATACAAAACCGCTGGCTTCTAAGGAGACGCGTCCATTGATATGGAGTCTAAACAAAGTAGAAAAAGTGCCTAAAACCAAGGAGGATGAAGAGGAGCTGTGGAATGAAATGAGTATGTTGTTTAGAAAAGAAGAAGCTAAATCCATGGTAATGTTCATTTTAATTTTTTTGTTTGTGAACTATTGTGAAGGACTAATGCTAAAGCTGCTTGTGATTTTTTAATATATTGATTATATGCTTAAACTTTGTTCTAAATGATATGTATAAGATAATCAATTAGATTAGATTTGTTAAGAGAAATCAGTTACATTGATTAACTTTGTGTGTTATGTTACTATCTGCAGATTGGCAATATTGGAACAAATGAAGCCATAGAAAAAATGGACAGTCAATACGTTAGTTGTAAACACGACATTCGTCTTGAAGACGATATTGGGAGTATTGCAAATTGTGTGGTTGGGTTGTTACAGAGATCAAATATATCTCACCACCAGGGTAAGCTTGGTTTAATGTTGATTTATATAAAATTCACATGGAAATTCGAATTCTTCTATGTACTGAGTTTACAATTCCATTTACTAATTTGAATTTTTAATTAAATTAAAGACTAAAATAACAGTGTTTTATTAAAATAAATTAATAAATAAATAAAAAAACCGAATCAAATTATAACAAATGAAAGATCTACTGTCTCTAATACATAAAAAAATGAAAGATGTAAAAACATGAAAGATGAAAGATGTAAAATATGTCCACACACAAATTATAAAAAAATGAAAGATGTAAAATATGTAATTTAACTTGAGAAACAAACCTCCGCCTCATTTGTTAAGTCTGGTGGCACGTAAACGACTTAATTCCCTATATTAAAAACTCAATTTTCTACTAGTGAATGAAATTTAAGACATTGACAAAGCTTGCACACATGGGTGAATAGAAAATAATAAGGCACTTTATAGGGATGTTTTCTCATCCTGAATCATGATGAGGATCTAGATTTTATGCTAAACATACGTTTGTTTAGGTCTATTGAAGACACTTGTGCAGTTGTACATTAAGTAAATATTTTGCACTTCTTATAAATCAGATTCTATTTGATTCTGATTTTTATGTTAAAGTAATTTAGTGTTATATCTTACTACAATTCAGAGTAAACTATTTTAAACACTAGTAGGATTTCAGTCAATTCCTAACATGACAACCAAATTGAGGAACCAAAATAATGCTGTAGCAATATGTTTAATATGTTTGCTTTATAGAGATGTAAAATAAAACGTATGCTATAAAAAGACCAATAATTAATCAAGGATGGTGTAAGAAAATTTTGAGCATTTGAGTCCAACATTTCTATAAATTTACGACATTAAATATATATAAAATTACATTTTTATAAAGCATAATTAAATATACATGAAAAATTATACTATGCAGTTTTTTTTTTCATATATTAGAAATATGAATGATTTTATTTTTTAGTTTTAACTCAAATTACAAATATTAATATTGTTAGGTGGTCATTATGTCCGAATAAAAAAAAAATATATATGATTTTCTCAGTGTAAAAGTTTTATATATTATTAGTCAATTAATATATGAAAGTTATAAGAGTGAAGACCATCTTAAATATTTTGAAGAAGGTAATGCTTTAATTTTAAAAAACATCATCACTCTAGAATTCACATCATCACTTGGTTAGCAGGAGGCAGGATTGGTCACCCATCACCATTTTAAGTGGATCAAAATAACGTTTTGATTCGACTATTAAGTGGATATTTCAATTTAACTTGTGAAAAATATGGATCGATGACGAGCTCAGTTAGCCCATGACCAGTTAAAAAATTAAAAATAAACAAATTGCAAATAAATATTTGTCTTTAATTATTGAATTTCATCTTATGTAAAGATGAAACAAATGATAAAGATACCGTAACAAATGACCAAAACACTAAGACTAAAGAGCCATCATCAAATTTGTACTACTATTTTTTAACAATTAACCTTTAATTCATTAATGAATCCACATTGCATACGAAATGAGAACTTCTTATTAAAATAAAACAAATGATAAAGTAGGTTAAAAAAAATCAACAATTAATACACTTACAAATAGTGCCAAAAAAATAGTATGATATATTTGTGACAAAAAAACTATCATTGTCACTTGTAGATAGTATACGTGGGAGTAATCTATATACATGAATTATCCTGATTGGTATGTGATTAATTGGATGTATGCTTATTGTTTGTGTTTTTGTTTATGTGCTAATACTCGTGTCAAAAATAAAATTAATGGTATCTATTTTCTTGCATATGTGAATTAAAAAAATATTTTTAATGGGTCAAACCGCAACTCTGTTGCGAGGTGGGACAAAGGTTTGAACTCAACTTTTTTTAGAGGATTCTATCATGTACCCCACACTTAAACATGTCACCTCCAATCAATGTAAAAATACAATTTTATCCTTTTAAACTTCTCATTTTTTCAGAATTTTCGAAACTTTCGAAATACAAAATTTCAGAATTTTCGAAACTCTCGAACAATTCAAAACTTTCGAAATAGAAAAATTTCGAAACTTTCCAGATTTGGAAACTTTCAAAACTTTCTAAATTTTTGTAATGTAATTCTTATTTCGAAAAATCTAAATATGAAAAGTTTCAAAATTTTCTTATTTCGAAAGTTTCGAAAATTCTAAAAAAATGATAAATTTAAAAGGGCAAAATTGTACTTTTCATGTTGATTGAAGGTGGCAGATTTAGGTGTAGAGGTGTATGATAGAATCCTCATTTTTTTGGGTCAATCGATCTAAAACTTTTGAAGCATTATTTTACTTTTAGTGATTAATCCGTAAAGCTGCACAAACAAATAAAATAATACTAGGCGAATTTTATGGTTAGTAGATAAATTAATAATAATTCAACCTAAATGAGTGGAAGATCACAAGCTCATTCTTTATTCAAATAACTCCAAAAATTATAGAAATCAAAAACTTGTTAACCAAATAACTACTGAAAATTATACTAAAAATTTGGATATGATAAAGAGTTATTTTATATTTCACTTTTACTATATCATCCTTGATTTCATAGAAATCAAAGAATCAATCCACGATTTTAAAATATTCTTCAGATGTTGAATATAGAGTCTTGGCCTCCACTAGTTGTGAGATACATCCTTCAAATATTTCAAACTTCCATTTTACCACTCATGCATCATTGCATTGTGATACTCAATGCACAAGGCATATTGCATCCAATCCTACCTTCCATGAGAGAAAAAAGTAAATTGAGATAGATTCGGCCACATTCAAGCCTAACTCATCAAACATCTTCTCTATTTCATCCTCAAATATGTTAGCTAACGTGTTTACAAAGGCATTCAAACTTTCTCCTTTTCATTATTTTTTTAGAAAAATGTTTCATAGACACCCATACATTTATTATACACTTTGAAAGAGAAAGAAATAATGAATATGATATATTGATTATATTATGGAAATGAAGAAATAGAAAGAAAACAAAGTATTAAATAAAATAAGTGTTGAAAAATTAAGTGTACAAATAAATGAGTTCTTTTCTTTAACCCATCCTCTTCCCAATAGGCGATATATGTATTATACAAGGCAACAAAAAAATTGCCAAGTTATAATCAGATAAATTATTACTACTATTATAGAAAATAATTAGCTTATAATTAGTTGAAGTTTTGAGATAATTTATCTAATTATATAAAATAATTAGCTTATAATTCGTACCAAAATGATTGTGGTTTGATAAGACCGATCGTTAATTATAATAGTCCTCCAGCATAGACAAGTAAAAAAAAATACATCTCTCTTACAAACAAAAAAAACAAGTGGAAAAAGTTTTATAGACTCATTACTATATTTTAGAGCTGTTAAATGGGTCAGCCCAATGCTTCTGATCGAAAGGTCTATATAAATTATTGGTCAGTTCGATCTGACCCACTTTATTATGGGTCGTGTTTTAGTAAGTCTGACCAATTCATATGCAGACCAGCGGTTCGACCTATTTTTTATCGATATTTTGTTATTTTAATTAATAAAAATTAAAATTAAATTAAATTAAAAAAAAACACCCACAATCACTTACTATATTAGAGAAAATAAAATAAAATAACAATACATAACACCACGACATAGAACTTGATCGTGTATTTTCTTTAAAGTGAGAGGGTGGAGTCGAAATCAATATTGATTTTGGTTGAAAGACAGTCACGAACGGAGTTGAACTGACGAAGGTATTCCAGTAGAAGTTCTAGTCTTGGTCGACGTCAGAAGCACTACAACAATGCTATGTTGTTATTGACTTTTAGCAAAATACATTTTCTTAGTGTTTTAGTAAAATTAAGTTTTCTTTTCTTTCTTAACTATGGTCAACTTATTACTTTGTTTTTCAAAATAAGTTCAAAAAGACCATCTTTTTTAAGTCAATTTTAAAATAGCAAAAAATAAAACTATTATTTGAGTCATCCCAAATTTACTCATAATAATATTTTTTTAATTGTAGCATATCAATCCAACCCAATTTTAACTGTGGACTAAATAGTTCAAATTAAAAAAATTCGTTTATTTTTTAATCTCATTTTTTAAGACTTAACCTATACTAATATGAGAATGAAATGACCCATTTGGACAGTTTTCCTATTTTTAATGGATTAAACGTGTTGAATCAACTAATAGCTCCTAGATTAGAATTTCAACTCATCCCACCACAAAAAAGACAACCATACCACCTTGTTTTTCCAACTCTACGAAAAGGAGGCTCCACCTTAAGGGTCCTCAAATTTCATGTTCAAATTAAATATTCCTATTAAATGCTAACAACACCATTCAACAACCTAGCTACTAGCAGCCAAGCAAATCACACCTCAAAAAAAGTCACATATATAACACATGACGTGTTCAACAACAACATATAGATCCATATACCTACTTTTCCCTTAGCTTATTGCGTGGAACTTAATTTTCCCACACATATTTCATCTCATGGCTTCCAAGTTCTCTTTTCTAAACTCTCTCACTCAAAGTAAGAAACCTAATATTAAAGATAGCATCAATAATGAAGAATTATCATTAGTAAAAGCAGCTGCATGGGCATGGTATCAACATGGATCCGGATCATGCCATGATCATCAAGAGGCTTCAAGTGAGTTTCATGTTACAAGGATTCATCGTGCACCAAGACCTTCTCGTTACAAGTTAGAACTAGAAGCAATGAAATCAATGGAAAATGAAGTAATTAAGGAGGAATATTCTCTACTTGATGCATATGAAGTTCAAAGTATTTCAAGTCACTTGAATCGCCTTTTAGAGTCTAATAATAATAATCACAATTACAAAAAAATTGTGAATAGCATGTCTAACAATATTGCTAGTACAAGTGTGGATGATGGTGTTCAAAGGACAAAGAAGAAGAAGATAAGAAAAGGGTTTTTTCTAAAGCATGGTGCTATTTGTGGAAGAGAAGGAGATGTGGTTGATCCCATTAGTGTTTCAAGGGATCGTCGTCGCCAATTAACAAAGAATATCATACCTTCTATTCAAGGTTTTAAATAAGTGTCTACAATCAAAGACTACACAACATAACAATTTTTGTGTTGTTTAAATCGTAAGGACTACATTTATATTTCACTAATGATTCTTCGTAATAATATCAAAAATTGCAATATGACTAAAGTCGTGCTATTTGAAACTTTATTCTTGTGGTATATGATTTTTTTGCAATGCTAGGTTTATTTTGTTAGACATTTTTTCAACTTTCAACAATTTATAATTTATTGTTAGTTATTGTTGATGATTATCTCTTGTTGATAAAACACATTCCATGTTTGAGCTAAGCATATATATATATAT
>JBBPBP010009778.1:38157009-38174573 GCA_037974735.1 Cicer chorassanicum | reverse complement strand
ATTAAACAAAGAAAAATTGTCCATGCAATAATTGAAGAAGAAATATCAAATATGTGCATATATATATATATATATATATATATATATATATATATATATATATATATATATATATATATATATATATATATATATATATATATATATCTTGTAAACTACAGCCATCATGATTGACATAGGATAGGATAGGACCGAGAGTCAAAGGGTCGACCACTCTTCTAACTCTACAAATTAATTAATAGGTATAAAAAAACAAGCAAGAAAAGAAAACAGAATATTTTCATGACATATAACAGTTTCATGTATGTCTTGTGGCCGGGTGGTTTTTATGCGCATAAATAATTAACAAGTTACGCTTTAAGTTGTATTTGACAAATCAATGAATGTGATTTTTTTAATTTATTATAAATTCTCTTTTTTAGAGATAATTTTTTTTTAAGACGTGTCAGCTATTAAATATAGATGTCTCTTGATCGAAATTTAAATATTAATTTATTACGTTGAAAGAATTTTTTTTATTTCATTAGTAGACTTAAACTCTGTTAATTGAGTGATTGTAAGTTAATCTCTATATAATTTGTTGACTTGCACCCATAAATTTTCTAATTAGAAATTAGTTTAAGTTAGAAGTTTTACCTGAAAGTATATTTAATAAATTTGTAATTACAACCTATTAATTTACTGTACTAAAACATGAGTGAATATGAGTGAGTGAGATCCCTTTGTTACACATTTCTTATATGCTGCTTATTATTTTATTTTCGTACAATGTTGCTTATTTTTATGCTACTAAAAGACAACATATTCACTATACCCAAAATGTCCATATAAAGTATTTTTTATGCTCAATTCTAGATTATTTTTAAAAAATTGTAAATATTATTCATAACTTATTAAAATCAATTACGTATATTTTATTAATTATCTACTATACTATTTTTTTAGTATTTTAAATTGACATAATTAAAGAAATATACATGATCGATTTTAACTAATAATAGATAATTATTTTATAATTTTTTAAAAACAGCTTAAGTCTCAATATTAAAAAAAAATTAAGTCTCACCATTTTATATTCGGCGGCGTGGTACCAATAGAAAATATATAATACTGCATATATAAATATATGTGTGAGGTGAGACTTACTATGGTTCTCAATTCTCAACAATTTATGAAAAACAAATACCTAAAAAAAATTAGCACAATCATTGTATTGTGGACCAGCCTCACCCGGGATTCCAGCACAGTGTTTTCCTCAATGGCTTTCTTTTTAATTTCTTTTCTGAAAAAACAAAATCATTTTCTTATTTAATTTGCTAAGCAAACTTGGTTTTTCTTTATAAGCACTATGTTGAGCTGATATGGTTTAGGATAATAGTTTTGTAATAATCCATCAACAAGTACCTAACTAGTTTTTTATTGTGAAACATTTAAAGAAAAAATACAGTTATTTATTTTTTAAATAAAAGTATGTCACAACTCACAAGTCACATCTAAAGCTATCTAATATTAGCTTAAGCTTTTAAATGAAGCTCTTCAATTTTATTTTAAATACTTGAACCAACTTTTTTTTATGCTTGTAAATACTAAGTTATTAAAAAGATTATTCATTATATAATATTAATGAAATTGAATATACCAAGAGAGGGGGCATTTTTATATCATAGATGACGTGTCTAGTGTCTAGTGTCTAGCAATGATAACAACGTCTTGTTGGAGGTTTTTGGGGTGTAGTTAAGAAGGGAATAAAGTATGATATGGGTGAAGAGAGAAATAAAAGTATTTTGTCTCTTGCACATAATTTGGTTGATTCTCAAGTATTGAATATGATGAGATGAATGCTGAAATTTCCAACTTAAAATATGAAAACAAGAACTTTAAAGAGCAATTGAAGACTTGTGTGAAGAGATGATTCATGCATCACAAACCCAATTGTGTCCGTTTATGGAGAATTTTTGTCAAATAAGCTATTGACAAAATTGCTTGTAGCATTCATGTTTATCATATAATTTATGTATAAGTTATTTATATAACAAAATATAGAATAAAGTTAAAGAGTTTAAAAAAATAAATTGAAAATAACTATGAATATGTTATAAATTGTTTTCATAAATTTTATCAAAGAGTCGTATATAAGTATTTAAACTAGTAGATAAGCTTAAATAAATTAATTGAAAGAGAGATTGTCATTTATACAATTAAGGTATTTATGATCGAGATCGGACTGTTCAAATTTAAACTCTTTATTTTAAATTATAACTTAAAAATTAAAATCTATATTTTTTTAGATCGTCCAATCTCAGTTTAACTACTAATGTCTTGATTGTGTGAATTTAGAATTTCCTTATAGAATGAGTTTGATATTCATTGTGATTCTGCCTCTATTACAGGCAATTAATAGAGTTCTTAAATCTATTACCATTATGTCTCTATTAGAGGCATTTAATAGAGGCTCTTAAATGGGTCACTTGGATTTTGATTTTGACACTATTATTGAAAATTAGGATGTGTGGTCACAAAGTTTGTTTGTACTTAGAGCTTTTGTGACCGCACTCGGTTTACGATTTTGGTTGTCTAATCAAGATAGTATGATTCAAATTTAAAATTCAAAATTTTTGTTTAAATAGATTCAAAATATATCTTTAAAATTTTGATAGTTCGTTCACGATCAAATAACCGAGGTTTGTGACCATAAAACTAACTCTCTTATGTAACTTATGCTACAGAGTTATATGTCAGAAGAGTTGGGCCAGGATTTCTCCAATCCTTTTAAAAATAAAATCGTAAGCACTAATTTCTTTGAACACCTTTTACTAATTATTAATATAAAATAAAATGCTTTTTATAAAATATAGTTGAGTATCATACCGTATATATACTTTTATTTAAATTTCATTTTGAAATTAATTTGATACCATAAATTTTATCCATATTCATATCATTAAGCATCTATTAAAAATTTAAAAATCAAACAATTTTATCAAACAAATACAAACATTAATTCCTGCCTAAAAATTACTCTTAAAGGCTATATAACTAAACAACAGTTATATTTTAAATAAAAATAATAGTAAATTCAATCTTATTGTGATGCATATAAGCTTCACAAGTGTGTCATATGCAACGCGAAACAACTAAGAAAATATCATAACAAGAGTTAGAAAGGTTAAAAAACCTCATAAGAATTCCAATTCTTTTAACAAAAATGTTATTATTAACTAAGAAATAAGAATATTATATCATTGACCTTACCCGTTGGTTCCAAAACATTCTACATTGTACTTCCTCATAAATAAAATATAAACAAAAAACTCATAAATAAAATATAAACAAAAAAGATATTAGATAAGATACATCAACTTTTCAAATATTCTTTTTACTTATATTTTATTATGGAGAAAGTATATAACCAAAATAGAAAAGAAAAGCAGCCTATTAGAAATACAACACTAAACCAAGGGGAATAGTTATAGTCCTCTAATGTCATAATCCAAAGTCATTTTCAGCTCTTTTTAATACAGTAGTCACTCTACTGTAAAACTCTGGTTCCTTTTCCTGTATATCATCCAATGTCCGTGACTCGTGCTCATCCACCTGAATACAGATAAATAAATATGTATCATATAAAGTAAAGTTATTATCTACTAATGGCAGTGTAGTGCAAAAAAAAGTCAAAATATTATCTATAAGAAGGATTAAATATATTTTTCATTCCTATAAAATTAGCAAAATTTTATTTTGATCCCAATAAATTTTGTTTATTCTTTTTAGTCTCCGTATTTAACAAAAAATAGTGTTCGGCCACTCGCAAGTTTCTTATCAGGGACTAAAAGCACATAATTATTGTATTTTTTGAGGACGAAAAAACAAATAAAACGTTTTTAGAGAGTAGAGACCAAAATCAAATTTTGCCAATTTTATAGGAACGAAGAATATATTTAACCCTATAAAGATTATAATTCATCGTGATGCTAGTGAATTAGAGAGAGCATAATAGCCTATAATAAACATATCTAATTCCAGCCCATTTAAATCTACTTTGATCATTTCTTTCAGTTTTTCGTTGTCGTCGGTAGAAAACATTTGACAGACTCAAAAATAAAAACCGACAGAAAGAACCAAAGTATCTCACATTTGTAACTTTAGAGACCAAAATTGTAATTTAGCCTTATTTTTACTAGTTTGGCCTATAATTTTTCTAGATCTTCTCTCTGCTTGCCTTTAATAAATGTACTATCCTTTTATATGATTTACCCTCCTTGTTGGGTCTTTAAAAGATCTTCTTCACACATGCTAGAATCACCTAAGTTAATACTCCATCTTTTTTTTTAACATCATACTCCATCTTCTTTTCTAGAATAAGTGCTATCTCAATTAAATGTACTTATGCCATAATATACATGATTAACGAGAAAACCTCTCCACCACCATTTTTTGTATAACAGCCTTTGACTATTCACACCAAACCAATTGCAATTTTATAGCAACATATTGCTGAATCTGATTAGTTCTAAATAAAAGCTTAAGACAAATATGACGGAGTTACTGAATTACCTCTTTGAATTTCAAAAGAATCAAATTTGAAATAGACGCCGGTTTTGTGCAGTCCCACCTTAACAACAAAAATAATGAATAGAATAAATAAGTTAGAGAAATTCCAATGAAAAGAGATTGAGAGAGAATGTTACTGACACATATACTAATGTAGATAATATATCATTCGAGATAACATAGCATATGAAAGTATATATATAAATGAAAACTACATTACTCAAAGAATGAAAAAATGAGAATGGAATCAAAAAAAGCCACCTCTTACCTCACAAGCATTAATTCATTAATTGATCGCCACATTCCTCGTCCAACGTCTTTCGCAATCTGCTCTCTAGCACTTCTTCCATGCCATAATTCTTTAGCAATATACATCACTTCTTCAACATCTACCTATAAAACCGAAACAAAAATGATATTCAAAAGAAATTTCAATTTCGTTAATTTTTATTCAAACAAGGACAATTTTATATATGCAGTTGAATTGATCCTAAATTTTTAAAAGAACCTCTTGAAAAGGTTAAGATATCACATTTAACAGCAAAGGAAGTTGTAATTGAACAAAAAGTTAACATGGTAGGCTTTATACCTGCACTTGCATGGAAGTTCCATACAATGATTCCTCGTGCTCAATAAGTCGTTGATGAAGAATATGGTAATGATCCATGTCAAAATTGACTACAGGTTCTGTTTGAACATGTAATCCTGCTAAATCCGTCAAAACATAGGAAGCCATGACTTGCCCAAATATTGCAGGGATGGTGCCTAGAACAGGTATGATACGAACCCTAAAACCCGGAACTATCTGGCAAAAGGACCTAGAAGTCAGAATTCATAACTAACATTTTAATGGCTTGACAGGAAAGTAAAAAATTTACACTTTGGGCTTGTTTGACTGTGTTTTGGTTTTTAAAAATTGTTTATACAGTGGTTTTGAAAAGCCATTTTCCAAAACAAGTACAATCAATGGGAAAGATGTTTATTAACAACATTATTGAAAGATCGCAAAATAGATAGTGATAGTGTGATACTATCAATGGATGATAAAAACTGATGAAATCACCTGATAGTCGGAAGGGTTTTCTTCTTCTCCACTTGGAGCCTTAAATGGAAGCAGCTTAACTTTGGGTTTTTCTAAAGAAAACACAACAGGGATGCCACCTTCAATGCCATGATCTTTCCTCAAACGGTGTCTTACCTACGCAGGTCCGATTGCAGTAAGAGTTACATGCATAATACTAATAATAGGAAATTAAGAACAAAGAAAATCATAGCTGGAATAAAGGTCCGGTTCTGAACTAATTGGCACCTAGCTGGAATTTGTGGACAATGGACACACAAATGGAGTCCCTTTTTTAAATATTATTGTATATTGACAAGACATTTTATAAGATAAAACCGAAAAAATTATAACAATTTCCTCATAATTTAATATACTATTTGCATAAATAGTGTGTTGCTAGCTTTTAGGATCCTTGATAGAACGTAATAGCGAAAGGGAATTATTCATCCCTGATTTTTATTGATTGAAAGAAAATGATACACAAGAGCGGATACGCTCCTACAATGGTATAAACCACTCAATTTCTATTTTTGCCAAAGATCCTTTTAAAGGGGTGGGGGCCTTTATTTATAGGCTGATTATACAAGGGATAGGATCCAAGAGTACTACCTAACAACTAACCACCTAACTATAAAACAGTAACTACTAACAACCTAACCATAAAACATAAACATCATTATTTCCTATTGTTTTTCCTGTAATAAACCAGTAAAGGTTTATTCCTATTTACATTGTTATTATTCCTATCACTAGCACTCTGTTTATAAATAGTAATTCGAACATGGTGTGGAAATGCAATACATATAGAAGGAATCGAGAGACGAGGTGTTAAACTGCCAAAGCAATTAACATATCATTTAAGATCTATAAAATACAAAAAAAAAAGGAGTCATATGAGAAGGTTACCGATCGAGATAATGGATCATTAGTAGACTCTTTTAGATCAGCAATGCGTATTCTCGTTGGATCAGCTCTAGCACCAGCCCCTGTTGCAGATAGAACCTTCAAGCCCCTACGTACACATGCAGCAAGAAGTGCCACCTATTACATATAACAAATCAAGCAATTGAAAATTCAAAACTTATAGTTATAACTTCCATACATTTGAGTAAGAATTACTTTTTACGATAACGAGCAAAAGAGAAAAACTTAGTGTCTGTTTAATACTTTAATTTCAAAACTTATAACAATATAGTCAAAATAAGGAGTAAAATTAAGAGGATACCTTGGTATCAATGTTATCAATACAGTCCAGAACAAAGTCAGGGTGACCTGAGAGAATTTCTTCTTCGGTAGATGAATCATATAACATCACTTTTGCATCTATTTGGCACTCCGGAAAGATAGATAAGAAATGCTCCTTAAGGCACTGAGCCTTCGGGATGCCAACATCTGCTCTTGTCGCAACAGCGTGTCGATTTAGTGACGAAAGAGAAACCTTCTCATTTAATAAATAAATAAGTACTCACAATGTATCAAATTCCTATACAAATTCTAAGCTAGACTAGCAAAACACCAAGAAGGATAAGTTATTTCCAATCAAAACTCCAATTTGTTACTTTTCTTAAACTATAATAGTTAAAAAATTTGCACAAGTTATATGTTCCAACACTTCAAGTATGTCATCGGATTTCCAGCCAAATTGACGAAAGCTCAAATTACATTAAGATACATGATATTGGGGATTCGCAGCAATTAACATAATTTTCCCATAGTCAGTGGCATCAAAATCTTCAACCATGACAAATTTCGAGAACCATAACTTTTACTCCCTATATTCCTACATACATGTCTTTTAAGGTTGTTCTGCACAAACCAAGAAATAGCTTTGATTAATAAGCAAATTTCAAATATACCCTTACATTTCATAGGTCCATTCACATTTATTTTCTCTCAAGTTATATAAGTGTAAAATAACTGATAAGGTAAGGATATAATTGACAAAAAAGTAGTTTATGTAACATTGGAAATTGAAAATGACAGATAAATAGAAACAATTTTTTTCCAAAAAAAACGACAATTAAAAAGGAACGGAAGGAGTATGTAATAGCCATTTGGAGAAATTTGGACATGAATGGATCGAGTACTAAACGAACCAGGCAGGAAAGACGCACAAACAAAACACATAAAAAGCCAGACAAGAATAAAGGAAAAAAAAATAAACATTATCAAGGGGAGAATGAGTCAGCGTAAAAAACCTGGTCAAAGTCAACAAGAAGAAGTTTGCCAATCCCTGACCTCAAGAGCATAGAAGCAGCATGACTGCCGACCCCTCCAAGACCAATCACCACAACATATGATGCACTCACCTTCTGTTGTGATTCAAACCCAAAAAACTGAATGTTCCTAGTTACAGCAGAAACAATCCACCCCAAAAAAAATTGTTAAGTAGAAACCCAAGAAAAGATAGATATAACATAACCAAATACAAAAGCCCTAAAGTACAAAACTTATGCATTAACTAAACAACAAGCTCCCAGAGTAAAATTGAATCTACGTAGTAACATTTAATTAGATATCCAAGATGGCGGGTCAACATGTAAAGAGACATGTATTGATATACAAGGCAGAAGTATTTCATGCCGTGTCCAAACTAAAACCAATGTTGTCAATCGTGGATCACGAGAGATAGCGATTTGTTCAAATTCTGCTACGCTACAGTGTTATATTGCCGCTATTTAACAACAGTTTGTACTAAACAGCATATTGTGAAACAATAGCGATTTGTTCAAATTCCGCTACACTATATCCATTATTTGACAATACTTCCTAAAACAAACGCCAAGCCACATAGACTACAATAATTAGCTCTAAGCATAAAGACTGTGTATATTAATTGATGTATGAGTGCCTAAAACAAACGCCAAGCCACATAGACTAAAATAGGAGCTTGTGAACAAATAGAAATGAGATTGCAGGTCCTTAGAGCAGGTATTACCAAATGATTCAATTCAACAGCAAAAAAGCATTTACATTCAGAAATCATTTCTGCAGAGAAAATGTCAAAATAATTGGCAACAACTTGCAATACCTAGTTAGGTGCTCAGAAACAATTTCATCTTTCAGAAGATTGTCACTAACCACCTTATCACTCTTCTTTCCAGCAACCTTACATCCCTCAAAACCTGGAGAAGACACAAAATTCAACAATTAAAAGGATACAGAAAACAACAATCTCATTAAGTTTATGATGGGAAAGTAGGACATAGGCAAAAGAAGCTTTCATTGGTCAGGTATAACAAGTTGCTTATAATTGACAGCACATTAACAGTCATCTTTACATGTGCACAATTCTAAATATAAAAAAAGGACTTGAGCTATTATAATCAATTATAATTGAACCCTTTGAACACCTCACAAACTAACCATTAATAGGTATCTATGAAGCACTGACACAAACACCAGACACGACACTGACAAATAAACACTGGTAATAATTTGAGAAAATAAAAAATGATTGAATGTAATCATATGTGGCATTGTCGGACAGTGGACACGCCTTCAATCTGACATTTCTGTACTATATAGACAGGAATACCTGCACTAGAACACTAAATTTTAGAAGCCATCCTTTGCACTCAGGTTTTTTATTTGCTAACAATATCAGTGAGAGTGGAAATATCACATTAAACATGTCAAAAAGGTTCACTGCATCATCTATCTGGCTTCACTATACAATATTGCACCCATAGAAACCAAATATTAGGGCTAGTTTGATTCGAGAAAATATTTTCTGTTTTTATCTCATGGTTTCAAATATTACTTACAACTACAAAGTAATCACCTTGTTTTTAATTTGTATTATGTTTTCAAATATTTGTAAAGCAAACAATGAATATAATTCTTCTGCAAACCTTTGAATGAGTGAAAGCAATGTGACAGTTATTAAAAGTAAAAAATGGAAAACGAAAACATAAAATGTTTTCTAAAGCCAAATACACCATACCCTTAACATTTAAAATTTATAAAATGTCTGCTTTAGGGTATGTTAAGCTTCAGAAAACATTTCTTATTTTCATTTATAACTCTAGAACTAACACCTTATTTTCACTTTGTTTCTTATTTCAAATCTTTGTAGGTGAAAACAACACAGAAAACAAAAACAATTTC
Source organism: Cicer chorassanicum (assembly GCA_037974735.1). Taxonomy (NCBI): domain Eukaryota; kingdom Viridiplantae; phylum Streptophyta; class Magnoliopsida; order Fabales; family Fabaceae; genus Cicer; species Cicer chorassanicum. The sequence continues at coordinate 38,164,849 of JBBPBP010009778.1, read as the reverse complement.
TTTTCAAAATCCACATAATCCCTTTCAGCATTGACATATGGTATGGTTATTGGTTACAAATTGATACTTGTACAATTTTGATGATATACAAATATTTTAATTTAAGGCAAAGATGAAGGGTTCATGCAAAAGCAGGAAAAACTTAGAATCAAGCAAAAGAAATTGACAAAGTACACGCACCATTAATTTCAGCAGTACCATTTTCACAGCATTTCCTCCGAACACCTCTTCTGCAAAAAAAAAACATAAAAAAGGAAGAAACAGTTAAGTTGCAGAAGGTGTTTGATCCAATAATAAAAGAAGAAAACACTGACTTTTGAGTTTGAAGAAGCTTGAGGAGAAATATGGTGGAGATAGAGCCTAAAAGAGCACCACCTCCTACCAAAGCCAAACATTTGCATCTCTCCATGGTTGAGGTTTTTGATTCTCTCTTGACTTTCTGGTTTGTGTGTTTTGTATAACGGGTCCGGGTCAGGACTTTGCTCGAACTCGATTGAACCAGGGTTGGTATATGTATATTTTGTAACAAAACATATATATAGAGAGATGAAAAAAAATGTGATTATTAATTACATTAATCATCTCTTCACGAAATAATCTTTAGGTTTTATTTCTGAGTTAATTTCACTATGTTCCTTTCATATTTTTTTAATTCATATAAAATTTAAAAATATTTAACTTTAATCATAACTAATTTAAAATTAAAAAAATATATATATATGAATAATTTATATAATAATAAATCTTGATTCATTGTACAAAGTTAAAACTAATTTATTTCATTTAATCAATATAATCAATAAAGAAATTTAACTGAAATATGATAGAAACTTACATTTATATTAGAGATCAATATTCTCTTAGATTTTTGTTCGACATGTGAATTTTTAATTTTAAGTTTTAAAAATCATATCTAAATAAAAATTTATTTATAATAAAATAAAATAAAAAACAAGTGATTTATTTAATTAAAAAAATGAAACCTAACATAGAATCAAAATTAAAAATTGAAAAAACTAAAATTCAAAATTGAAATTTGTTTTAGTTTTAAAAAATTTAGAACATAAATTAAAAACCTCTCGAAAGAGACCTTAGTTTATTACAATAACTTTAAGACCATATGTTTCTTTCATGTCATTTTGTAGAGACATAAATGGTTTAATTGTATAGTTTATTTTACTTTTCAAAATTCTTTAAAAATAGTGCAATGAAAATATAAAACAACTTTACATTTATATCCGATCAAAATCATTCAATCCATCACATATACAAATCAAGCACAATTATATTAATATTTATGGATTTAAAAAACATAAACCCAAAAATTAAAAGAACCCTAATTTATTTATTTAATTAAAAAAGATCAAAATAAAAAAATAGAGCAAAATACTAAAAAGGAACCCTAATTTGCTCTACATATACGATTATATTATTGGAACTTGACCCAACCCAATCCAACCCTTGTTGGTTAGTCCAGTTTGAATTTGAACCGGTTGGTTCGACCGGTTTTAATAACACGGGCTAAATTTGGATTTTTAATTTTCAGTAGAAAACGTTGATCCTTTATTCGTTTTTTCAATTTCTTCGAAAGAACAGAAACATGGATGCGCAAGCCAAGAAAAAAGCATTGTTTCGTGCCAAATTGAATGCTCAGAAGAAGGACAAACGCATAGAATCTCCCCTTGTTAGGTTGGTTCATACTTTAATTTGAAGCACTTCATTCCCTTATTTCTAATGGCTTCAATTTAATTTCGCATTTTTATGTTTACAAACGTCGATTTATTTATTGAATTGTTAATTTTTTTACTCATTATATTGCCTTAGTTAAAAATTCACACCCCATATGGTTTTATTTGCTATTCTTTATTAAAGACCGGAACTTTAGTCCTTAAACACCTTATGCTTATGAATTGAGTTGTGCCCTTTTGTTGATTTAGTTGATTTTATGTTATGAATTGAGTTGTGCCCTTAGCTACTCGTGTACGTTTGTGCTTGTTAAGCTATGTAGCGCCAACACTTTAGTGTTGGTGTCTGACATCGGCATATGTGATCACATATTGCTTCTATTTTATTAAATTAATATTGGTGTCTACATGTCAGTGTCTTGTCCGGTATTTGTGTTGGTGCTTCATGCTGGTTTCTCGGCTTGGCAAAAAGTTATACTTTATCGAGATTGAAAGTGTGCTTGGTGTCCGACACCGGCATATGTAATTACATTCAATTGCATCCATTTTCTAAAATTATTAAAGGTGTTAGTGTCTTGTCCGGTGTCTTTGTTGGTGCTTCATGCCCATTTCTTGGCTTGGCAAAAAGTTATACTTTCTCAAGATTATTTGTATGTATTTTTTTATCAGTGTTATTATTTTGATTGTTGCTGTTTTTCTGTGAATATGCATATAGGTATAATGAATTTGATCAGCCTGTTTGTCGGGTTTGTGAAGTTGTTTTGAAGTCTGAGTCCCTATGGGATGCACACCAAGTTTCTCGTAAGCATCGTGAGGTGATGATATTTACACTGTCGTTCGTGTTCTGTATTTGAATTTTGTTTCAAAACTCTTTTCTATTGTTTATATTGTTTTATGAAGAGTCAAATATTATTTTGGTTTAGGCAATAAGTAACCTTAAAGCTAATGCGGCCGGGTTAACTAAGCATAACAATGCGAAGACTGATATTCCAAAGGCTAAACCTGAACAGCCTTCAGCCTCACAGTTCAAAGTTCCTCAAAGTTCACAGGAAGTGCCTAAACCTCAGTCATCATCAGTTCTTCCACCAGATTTTTTTGACAACAATGATGCAAAAAAGACAAGATCTGGTAAGGATTTGGTTTAGAAAAGCGAAGTTGTATGTGTTTACATTCGTGTACATTTTAAAAATATGGAGTTGCACTTGCACACTATAGACACATAATTTGTTCTTGCACACATATTTTCTAACCTTCAGCTTGTTCATTTACACTACTTTTGAGAGAGTCAATTAGGCGAGAGATGACAAATTTTAGGTTAAAACTAGGAAACGGTCACAGGTTGCTTCTACCTGGTTGTGTTCCATTGCGGGCTTATCCTACACCAATCATAATAAATTGCGATTCTAGGTGTGGATGGTATTAGAATATATGAAAAAAACTTTAGAGCAATTTCGAGCATATCAAATTATCTCTTTGGATTGATTTCATTTTGAGTCTCATCTTTAATTATGCAACATTCCAACTAGTTCCTTAGGTTGAATTCCAGGGGGAGGTATTGTTAAGACAAGAGGATGAGTGCAGTTGGTTTGTTATAGGGGACAACTCAGAGATGTTGTAGCCATTGGAAAGATAAGCATTGGAGATAGACAAGGTTGTTTGGGTCTTGGAATTGATAACATTGCCCTCATGCACACGAACATGCATTTATATAATAGGGACATATCAAGTGAGCAATGAAATTGGTTAAAGTTGGCTGCACAACCATACATGTCTAGTCCAAATTAGTTTTACTTCAAATCTAATCTAGCCCAAGTAACTTTTTTCGTCCATGTAATATATTCCTCTGGTTTTTATCCTTACTATTTTCTGTAAATATGTGGACCTTATTGATTTTAGTCCCTGGAATAGGGACTATATAGGGACTAATTCCAACATGGACCAATATTACGGTGACTAAAACCAAAACAACATGGACTAAGCAACTTTTCCTACATTTCAAGTACAAAAAATAACAAGGATTTTTTAGGGACTAAAATCAAAGTAGTTATTACAGGATGAAAAAGTTAATTAAGCCAATTTAATCTTGACCAGTGTTATCAATAATAAAGGGGTGGAGTAGAGTAGAGGTTGGCTGCTACGACACCCTTATTTTGTTTCAATGTAGCAAGCGTTGTGGCCACTTTTGCAGCAGAATAGCAGGAATCATGATGCTATCATGACGCTCACATGAGCACTTGCTGAAATGCCCATAAAGGCCCTCAAATTAAACAATAGGGTTTTTTGTGGGATTGTTTTTGGGATTTAGCCTTAATACACACCAGAACATCTTTTATTCCCTTTTTTCTCATCCTCATTGGTTAGGTAGATAGTCTCAGTCTTATTTAAGATACCTATGACCTTTTTATGTTAATTATGAATGTCAAGAAATTTTGAGTAATTTATATCGTTTTTTAAGAATTTATATGTATATAGATAGTATACATTATATAAACTGAATATAAAATTTTAGAATAGCTGACATCCGCTATCCCACTATAGCATTTTTGAGGTCGGCCACTCCGTACCGCTATTTGCGATCGATAACACTGATCTTGTCCTTTTCCCTGTATAGTTGTATAGTCAAGATTAAATCCTTTCTCATTATCATCTGACATGCGTCCAATTTATTTATGTGTGTGGGATTATTATTTCGTAGCTTTCGTGATAGGTGATTCGGTGTGGTGGGAGTATGCTTGTTGTAAATAATGAAATCACAATGAAGGCTGTGTTATTTTTTATTATCTTTACTTGATATATCACATTGTGTTTTATCATATCTTGCACTTCATGTTGTTATATGTTTGGTGATAACATTGGTTGCGTCACCATTAACTCCCCTTTTGTTCCATTGACATTTTCGCTTCCAGAAAAGGACTCAGATTTAGGTAGAAGTGTTGGGGCTTCTGCTCAAAGTCCGGTGTCAAACTCGGAGGAGAAAGATCACTTCCATGGCAATAATACTACTCAGTCAAAGGTTAGTCAAGCAACAATGGAGACTAGGCAGACATCAGTCAAGACTACAGATGCAGAGATCAAGCAAGGAAAAGGGGCTTTGCCTGAAGGCTTTTTTGATAATAAAGAAGCTGATTTGCGGGCACGTGGCATTAAGCTTGTTAAACCAGATGTCAAGTAGGTCCCTGATTTATGTTATTTGTACATCATTACATTACTTCCACATATTACAGTCAAGAATCTAGTTTGCATGGAATGGAAGTAAAGACAACTGAAATTTACTGACTGTTGTGGCAGAAAATATTTCCTATGAATAATGAAAAAGAGAATAGTGAAGTTCTAAATTATTTTTCTCAACAAGCAGAGTCGGAGTTTTTTGTATAGGCCAATGTTAGTGAGTTATAGTAGTTTCCAGGGTTTTATTCCTGGACCTCCTGGTTAGTACTTTTTCGGTGTCCCTCAACTCACCAACCCAGCTGTTTGCTTGGGACAACAGTTTTGAAGTATGCCAAAGAGAACTAGAACAAGAATGATTAGATTAATATCATTAGTTGATTGTATATCAACCTTATTTGCTCCTTGCCCAATCACATTTAGGCCTGTTGTCATAACAACATCCTTTGGCAACCTTCCCCTTTCTTGTTAGTCTTTTTAATTGAATAAAATAAATAAATGTATACTTGGTGTGTCCATGTTTTTGCATTCTATTTACATTTTTAGTGTAGTATGGAGAACTATCTTGTATATTTTTGGTTATGTAGACACTAGTTTAATTATTTGGAAGATTTCTATACAGTAGAAAGGATTGAAACATAGAATGAAATTGATTTCTTTTGAATGCTATCTTAGAGACGAGTACAAGGAATTTGAGAAGTTGATTCAAGAGGATTTGCGGGAGGTGGATGATCGGTTGGAAGAAGAAGAGGTAATGATCATTATTTTCCTTCTGCTATTTTTTTTCAATTATAAATTTTAACCCTTAAGATGTATATGCACTATAAACATGAAATTTGATCAAATGTTTGTCGCTATGAGCAGATCGATGCTGCAGAAATGATAGAAGAAGCTGAATCTGTTGAGCAAAGGTAGGCTTATCTTTCGTATGCTTCATTCTTCTTTTTCCAATTTTATTTGTTCTATTCTCGTACGCAACTTCCACCAATCTCGATATTTTTGTCTATCAACAGGAACTTAAAGGATAAAGTGGAAATGTTGAAGAGGAAGAGATTGGAGTTAAAGGCTTCTAAATCTGCAAAGCTTAGTAAATCATCTGAGGTTGTAACCAAGGAGTCTAGACATGAAGAGTCATCCAGTGATGATGATGAAAGTGGTGAGAATTTTGCTGTTGACTGGAGAGCACAACACTTGTGAATGATTGCTAAAGTAGGCTGTTTGTTGAATTCCCAACCTGGAATATAATCTGTACATTCATATCACATTATGTATGTACAATGATTTTGATTATCATGCTCTTGTCTAAAGTGCAGTTTTTAATTTAACTCTCATCTTTCTGAATTTTCTTAGAGCTTTTGGACACACAAGGTCTTCCTTTTCATTCTTTGATTTGGTGGTCTACAAGACATGAGATTATTGTATGCTTAGCTTTAGATTTGGATTTTGCCTATTTATGCGATTTTAACTCATCATGACACGAGATTTGAGCAAACATATCAACGATCAAGTTACAATGCATTTATGCAACATATTTGCAAATTTATGTTATACACCAAATTTATTAAGGTATAAAAGTAAAATAAGCTATTAATAGATATAAAAATGTGTCTTTTTCTTATTTTTGGGATTAAAAACTTCAAAAACTTCTTATATATGAGACTGGAGGGAGTATTATATTCTGGACATCATTCTGAAATTATTATTTTTCACTTTTTATTTATGATATCAATGATTTTTAATAATAATTAAGTAAAATTAACATTTGTTTTTTATTTTAGTCAAATGCAATTACTACAAGAAGGGTGAATTAATAATTTCACCCAAAGAGAGAGAACAAGATCAACGGGTTCCCAATAAAAATGAATTTCTTAAAGTTCGTCACGACTAATATGCAAAAATGAGACATATGTTTCATGACTTAATGGTGCATAATTTTATTTTTTTTCATAATTTTTTAATTTATTAATCCACTTACTTATACTTATATTGAAACCCTAATCATATTATCCTTCCCTCACTTTAACTCTTATTTCTCGAGAGACACAAATGGATGGTATGTAGAACTTCCCCAAAACTAATTGAGAATCCTCATTCAAATCATTATTTGTAGGATAATTTTTTCAACCTGGAAAAATAAAATCCAATGTCGGTCCTTTAAATTTGACTCATTTATTATATTTATCCTTTATGTTTTTTATTTTTTGACTTGATCATTTAAATTACATTTCATTTGAATCGTTAATCATTTTTCCTCTTTATCATCTTCAACTATAAATTTAATGTTCAGAGCCGTCGAGATTCATCTTCAAATTTATAAGTTTTTTTAGGTTTTAACTTAAGATATATTTTATTTTTTAACTGAGATTTTCTAGATTTTTTTTTAGGTTTATAATGAAAAATTTGATAGAGGGTTTAGTTTGTGTTGCATGAAGAAAGAAGAACGTATAGGTTTTTTCTCATAATTTTCTTTATCCCAATAAAAAAATAATGATTAGTGGGTGGTGACTGGTGAGTGAGTTTTGAGAGAAAAAAAAGGGGATGGTTAAGAAGGAAGAAAGTTATATGATTTTGAGGTGATGAAGCAACATATTTTCATTTCAATAAATTTGTTTCCTTTTAATTTATAGATACGATGAAAGTGTGATGTTGGTTGGATCTGAAGAAGATGATAATGATATAGAGGAAGAAGAAACATAATTTTATTTTGATAATTCAATTTTTTTATAAAATTTAATTAATTAAAAAATATATTTTGCTGATTTGGACTTGTTACATGAATATTTAATTATCATGTGACATTTTTTTAACAGAATTAAAAAAAAGATATTTGGACAATCAGTCAATAGACTAAATAAAAAAAAATTAAAAGACTTCAACAAAAATTAAAGTTAGATTTTACTAAAAGAAAAAAAAGAAATTTAGCTTAAGAACTATTTGCTATATAAAAATAAGTATTAAGATTTATGCATGCAATTTGTTTCAGTATAGAA
>JBBPBP010009778.1:38132271-38145964 GCA_037974735.1 Cicer chorassanicum | reverse complement strand
TATAAATTTAGAGTAAGAAGATTGTGCGTCAGTTTAAGACAAGACAACGATCTCTCTGTATAATCTATATCATAATATTCTAACTATTTAAAAAAAAAATAAGGCAAAGCATACTCAAAACACACAAGGTAGGTTGGGAGAAGACTAAATTTACATAAGATATGCTTCAGAGAATTCTACAAATAATTATCAATTATAATAACTATTAATTTCTGTAGAATATTTTTCTATATAAATTTGCCTTAGCAGAACAATTGTTTTCCAAATTTAAATTTAAATTTAAATATATATCATCGATAAAAGAAACTCCAAAAGTAACTATTTTTCATCAATAAAAGAAATTCCAAATGTATAAATTTGTTCTTAATAATAATTTCATCAAACTTTACTCATCCTTAATCGAAAGAGTTTAGTTATTTATGACAATTGAACAAATGATAGATATTAAAGAAGAATTATAAGAATATTTGTGAATGATTTTTCAGAAAACTATTTCAATTATGTTAGAATTAGTTTCCTCCAAGTTTTCTATGTTAAGGCACAAGTTGCTCCTCCTCAAAAGATCCCTAAAAGTGCATAAAATCGCAATTTTATGCATTCAACAGTCCACCGTACGCCAGAGATGCTTTAGTCACGACCCGAAAACTGAACGCCGTAATCGGCGCACAAGCTATACTCTTAGTTGGCAAGTCTATAAACTAACTTAATAATTAAGCAATTAAATAGTTCTTAATAACCATTTCAAATTATATATATAATTTTTCTCGAGATTTTGACAGAGTATCTTATGTAACTTCAATGTTTCCAAATTCATAAAATTCATGTTTCAAACGTTTAACTCAGTCGTATTTCAAAGAGCACAATCTCAATATTTAATATATTTCCTAAAAGACTTTCTATACTCAAAATAACTGCAAAATATATCACGATTCAACAAACTTTACAAAAGGGGTCTCGATCAAATAGGCCTAAAAAAAATGATTGAGACTTGAATCTACTAACAGCTTGCTACTCAGCTGCCTGTGAATCTGGAAAAAAAAATGAACAACATGAAGGGGTAAGTCACAAAGACTTAGTGAGAAGACAATAACCACCACCAACAAGAAGGGAAACACAAAAAGACACGAATAATTATTTTACAATCTTGTGACAATTATGCTAACAATACTACCTGAAATATATATATTTCTCAAATAAAGTATACACATAATAAAATCATTAAACTTATAATTTAACCATTCAAGTAGAAATATTAAAAATCCAATTCATAAAAAAGTGAAATCAAAACGAGAAACCTTAAAAATCATATAAAATCAAACAAGTAAAAACATAAATTTTTTAGGACCAAAAGGTGGCTTCATCTCATTGATAGTCCTCTCCTCCTAAAGATGGTATTTCCGTTAGGGGTGGATCATCTAACATATAGTCTTTTCCTCTTAATCCTGCAATGCATCATAATGCAACAATTAGGAAACTTACATCCCAGAGTAGCAGGCAGGACCTCAACTAAAAAATCTTAGTATAAAAAATATTTTCAAGACTTTAGAAAAGTTATTCTATAGTTTAGCTAACTCTAGGAAACCATAAAAATCCTTTAAATCTACTATGAGCACCAAAATAAAATTTTTAAACAAAACTACATTTTTCTATAGATTCATTCTTAGCATTAGAGTTGTGTCTTTACCTCAAAGAGTCTCAATAAACACCTTTCAAATGATGGATACTCTTCTCCTTCTTTAAATCACTAACCCCAACCTCAAAATCCTAACCAAGAGCATTTGTAAGAGTATGAAAAGTTATGCTTTTGGAGATATTAAATTCATTTTTAAGGGTTTATGTGTGCAAATATATGTTGTGAGGTGAGAAGAGGCAAGGAGAAAAAAAAATGGGGGAAGGTTGATGTTGTTGCCGAGAGAAGGAGAAGGAAAAAGGTGAAGCGGAAAATGAAGGTGGAGTGGAGTTGGTTTGGTTTTATTTATTTATTTATTATTTATTATTATTATTATTATTATTATTATTATTATTATTATTAATATTTTTTTATAAATGAAACGAAGCTTTTCAATCTCCTCCCCTTATGAAAATTTTTCTCGAATTTATTCGATTTTTTTTCTACTACTGACCTTGAGTTTCAAAATAAGTGTGGGTACTTTCCACGTATGACTTCTTCGGGCTCCCAAGTAGTTTCTTCAATAGATGGACCACGCCAAAGAATTTTTATTGAAACAATATCCTTTGAGCGTAAACGTCTCACTTGACGATCTAATATAGCTATCATATGCTCAATGTATGATAGACTCTCATCTAATTGTACATCTTCATGATTAATCATTTGCGAAGGGTCATGAAGATACTTCCGAAGCATCAAAATATGAAAGACCGGATGAACTACCGAGAGATCCGGTGGAAGTGCCAAACGATACGCTACCAGTCTGACCCTCTCTAAAACTTCAAATGGTCCAATGAAACTTGGACTTAGTTTTCCTTTTTTACCAAACCGCAAAATCCCTTTCATTGGTGAAACATGTAGGAATACATGTTCTCCCATTGAAAACTCAAAGGAACGACACCTCTTATCAGAATAAGATTTTTGCCTACTCTGAGTTGTCACTAAGCAATCTCAAATCAATTTAACATTTTCAATGGCATCTTGAATCAACTCTGGACTTACTACTTTAGCCTCTCCAACTTCAAACCATCCTATCGGAGACATACATCATCTTCTGTACAAAGCCTCAAACCGAGCCATCTGAATACTAGATTGATAACTATTACTGTATGCAAATTCCATCAAGGGCAAATGTTGATCCCAACTACGCCCAATATCCAAAACACAAGCACAAAGTATATCTTCTAATATTTGTCTAGTCCTTTCATACTTGCCATCTGCTTGAGGATGAAAAGTCATGCTAATCTTTAAACGAGTTCCTAATGAAGTTTGGAACGACTTCCAAAATTGAGTAGTTTGAGCCACACGATAAAAAATAATAGACATCGATACACCATGCAAAGAGAGAATTTCATCTAAATAAAGTTTAGCATATTGAGATGCAGTATAAGTAGTCTTCACAGACAAGAAATGTGCAAATTTGGTCAACCGATCTATAATCAACCACACCGAGTCATAGCCCTTTTGGGTTCGTGGTAATCCTGTGACAAAATCCATAGCGATGTCTTCCTACTTCTATTCAGGTATTTCAACAGGTTGAAGTAATCCTGTAGGCTTTTGAAGTTCAACTTTTACTTGCTTCCACACTAAGCACTTAGAGACAAAAGCTGCTACGTCTCTCTTCATCATTTCCCACCAATACAATTCTCTTAAGTCTTGATACATCTTATTAGAACTTGGGTGAATAGTTTAAGAAGAACGATGAGCCTCCTCTAAACTTTTCCTCCTTAAGCCACCAACATTTGGAAGACATAATCGAGACTTCAACCTCATAACACCATCAAAATCAACTGAAAAGTCTGAAATTTTACCATTATGAACATTATTTACCATATTCACCAAGTATGAGTCTTGACTTTGAGCTTCCTTGATATCATCAACTATGGTTGGACGAATTTGTACATAGGCTAAAAATAACCTCGAATGATCAAGTTCAAATTGAATTTCACTTTCAACAATTTCTTGAAATTATTTAACTATTGACCTCTTTACTTCTACTATATGAGCGAGACTACCCATGAATTTCCTACTCAAAGCATCTGCAATAATATTTTCCTTCCTTGGATGGTATAAGATTGTGCAATCATAATCTTGCAAGAGTTTCATCCATCTTCTTTGTCTTTGTAAGACCCTGAATTTTCTAAACTCTAATTTATGCAATTTTGTGTTGAATTGTTTAGGCTATTAGCCCAATTTTTATTTTATGAATTAAGTACCAAAAATATATTTTGTTAGAGTTAGTAATATGTTTAAAATATGTGTGTGTGTGTGTGTGTGTGTGTGTGTGTGTGTGTGTGTATATATATATATATATATATATATATATTTGGAGACCTGATTAAAATTATTTATGAGGGAGTAATTTAATTAAGTAATAGAGAATTTATTATCGACAAAAATTTTAAGATGTCACATGTTACTGATAAATTCATCTGTCAATTGAGTTGCGACGAGAGTAGATATTTTTATTAAATTAGATTTAGAAGTGAGTGAGTGATGTGTGTAAGAATGATTAGATGTGCAATGATGATTTTAGTGAAGTATCTAAATATTTTATTTAATAATTTTTTTTGTAAGTTAAGAAAAAAAAAAAAAAAAAAACCAACATTTTTTTTAGAAGCCATCAGCCGTCCTCCCTCTTAGTTCACTTTCTCCGTCTTTTATTTTTCCTTCTCTCTTAAAAGCAAAAACAAAAAGTGTGGGTGCTTGCTTAAGAAAAAAAAAATCCATTTTTACACCTTGATCAAAGGTGGTACTTGTGAGCTAATTTATTTGAGGTGAGACACTTACTTTCCTCCCCTTTTTCCTAAATTCGTAAACTTTTATATGTATGGAGGGATGAGTGAAATTTTTGAGATCTTAACCAATCATTTGATGCTTGTTGTTGTTCTTGAGAAAAATGAAATGAAATGAAATGAAAATATTTTCCTTCTCAAACCAAGGGGAGATAATGTTTTGAAGGTTTTGTTTGATTAATTTGGTTTAATGTGAAATTGAGGAGGTGTTGGTGTTGAGTGTATATGTTATTTTATAAATAAAAAAATTAATAATCCTTGTTATTGATGTTGTTAGTAATGGTTAAAAAAAATGATTTTTGATGTGTTTGAGTTATGTAATGAGTCGTTTTCAAATAAATGAGTTTGAACTAAAGTTGAAATTTTACAAGAAAATTTAGAGTTGTTAATGTTGTGAAAAAAGTTCAAATTTTAACTAAGTTAATGAGTTTTAGCAAAGAGTTAGATTGTGAAATTAATATGTTTAGAGTTAAAAATGTTACTCTTTTAATTACTCTTGGACTGAGTTTAAAGAAAAAGTTTAGAGTACTTTATTAACTCAAATTTTTGTGCTCTAATGGTTGAGTGATATAACTTGAAAGATAAAAAGATTTGAATTGTCGAGTATGTGTATGTGTGGTTTGGAAAATATTCGTTTTTATTTAGTTTTAAATAAATAACGTGTCACCTGGTTTTGAAAGTTTTGTGTGTGAAAGATATTTAATTTTGGAATTATGATATAGTTGGATGAAATTTGGTGGTGAACAAATTATTATGAATCTTTATGTTTATGTAGTTAGCTCATTGAGTCTCGAAAAGGAATCGAGACCGTTGACACCGAGTTAGCGGTGGAGAGAACTCTGAAATATTAATATTGTTGTGGTGATTAAAGAAAAATAATTTTTCTTAGTTTATGTCTTTCCAAAAATAGTTGTTATGATTGAGGATCAAGAATGTATACATGTGGTTGTCAAATCTTTGAACTTGTGTTTTAAGGAAAATTAGTGAATTGTGGTTTCAAGTTTTTATATGTATACTTTCTATGAGAAATTTAAAGGATGTTAATTTCTAAAAATATGTTTTATATGTTGAAAGTGTGTGTTGTGGATAATAATACTATTAGTCCTTACTCGTTTCAAATTCTTTTAGTAAATATACTCTAAGGGGATTAGGAATAAGAAAAGGTTTGTAAGATAGTTATAGTCTCAGGGACTAATTTGTCTAAGTCAAACACTATTTGATTGAAGGTGTTGGCACGAGCGAGATTTTCATTGTGTTTGATTGTGGTAGCGATAGTTGTTGAAAAAGCTATAGTTGAGGTAAGGGTTCCTTTCAAATTTTTAGTTTGCACATAAGGACCTTATATGTGTGATTGATGTGTGAATATGTGATGATTAATATTGACATGATTATGCATTCATGAATGATAATATGGGTTGCAACATGTTATGAATTTTATTGATGAGAATATGTCTTGAGTATGCTATGTGAAAAGTATGAAAAAGTTATTAGTGTCTAATGAGTATTAAAAGGGGAGTCTTTTAATAGCTACATTTACATAGTGATAGTTGTGCAAGAGTTAGAGTATGCTTATGCATTTCATCGTTAGTGGTGACCGTGATGGGCCACAGTGTTTAGTGGTGATCGCGATGGGCCTCGAGATGGTTGGTCCATCTTATCCTTACAAGGATTTTAGTCGTGTAGGTCTGTGATAGACTGCACTCTGGTAAATCATGTTGATCTGTGATAAGTGGCACCTCGGTAATAAGTACTGATATGTGAGATTTGGTACATTTATGATTTACACCCCTCGAGGAGGGTTTGGAAATTCTGGAATCATGTACACTGGTATATAAGCATTGCATTAGGGTGTTTGGCACGCGGGTCATGTTTTTTATAATATTACATTTGTAAATACGTGCTCTGTTATTTTTTGTTATCATGCCATAATTGTTAATTGTTAATTTCGATTGGTGACCCTTTACATTATTGTGGAAATTGAGTTTTGCCCTCAAATGATACTCAAATCTGTTCTACCGACTGTTACCCTGAAGATGGATACGTCGTTAGACTTCTTTGACTGGCATTCGCCGACTGCTTGGGCATATGACCCCATCTCAAGCAGGGCTACATATACGAGTCGAGTCAGAGCTCCCACTTTTGATGAATGATCCTCTACCGAATGTTTATGAGGTAGTGAGCTGTTTTGAGATTTCTGCGCCGCTGAAGCCACCTATCTCGTGGGTGGATCTAACCTCTGAGGAGACTGGTCCCTCTATGACTGATGAAGAGGATAAAGTTACTTTGAGGAGAGATACTGCGAAGGAACTTGTGCAGTGTGTGGAGGTCACCCTTGTTACTATAGTTGTTAGTGGATGATCAGATTAGTTTTTTGTTGTATAGGGCCTTAGTGTCTTTCTTTTGGTGGTTGTACTTATTTTGTTTTGGTCACCCTTGTTTTGCGAAGAAAAAGGCTTCTGATGGGATCAACTCATAAGGGGGTGAACTGGGAGTCGTTCAAGAGGAAGTTTTTAGACAAATATTTCCCAATGAGTATCAAGACTAAGTTGGGTGATGATTTTCTTAAACTGTATCAGGGAAACATGGCGGTGGGTGAGTATGCTGCTAAGTTTGAGTCATTGTCAAGGCATTTTAGGTTCTTCCGTGAAGAGGTTGATGAACAATTTATGTGTCGCCGTTTCCAAAATGGACTAAAGTATGAGATTCAAGACTGTGTCCTGCCATTGGGAATTCAACGTTTCCAAGTTTTAGTGGAGAAATGTAGAGAAGTTGAGGACATGAAGAACAAGAGGGCCAATTAAGGAGGGAAATTTAGTTCAGGGGGGTCAATCGGGTGAACAATCAGAACAACAAAGGCAAGCAAGTTGTTAAGCCCTATAACCGACCACAGAACAACAACAGGGGTCAGAATCTCCCGAGGAAGTAGAACTTTGGAAGACAATTGGGACACGTGATTTGATGTGGGGAAGAGTGACATTATGCTAATGCTTGTACCTCTAAGAGTCTTCCCTGCTACAATTGCCAGAAGCCAGGGCACTTTGCAAGGGATTGCAAGGCTCCGAAGGTGGAACGAACAGTGAATGCAACCAGGGCTACTTGTCCTATTGCTAAAAGGCGTGTTTATTGCATGGTGCTGAAGCTGGAAATCAATCTAGCAATTTGGTCCAACGAGACTGCGAGATTGCAGGTAACACTCTTACTGCACTTTTTAATTCGACGGCAACCCATTCCTTCATTGCTATGGATTGTGTGAATCGTTTGAAGATATCTATGCCTTATATGCCTTTTGATTTGGTTGTTTCCAAACCTGCTAAGACTTTGATCGTAAATACTGCATGTTTACAATGTCAAGTAACTATTCAAAATAGAGACTTCTTGATTAATTTGATTTGTATATCGCTACATTCACTTGAGATCATTCTCGGCATGGATTGGATGTCGTATCATTATGTAATCTTGAATTGTGCTCACAAATTGGTTCTTTTCCCCGAGCCAAGAGTCGTTCGGTATCTAGCTGCTAACAAACCTGGAGTGTCTCTGAGAGAAAGAACTCCTTATGGATATAGGATGAGTGTTAGGAACCAAGTCTATAGAGAACTCAATCTCTCTATCAGGTGGAAACCCATGAAGTTCTTCAGGAAACACATCTAGAAGTTCACATGTTATTGGAATTTTTTCCAATTTCTTCTGGGTCACTTGTGTATCCCTTACCACGGCTAAGTACCGTTGACAACCTCTTCTCATTAACTTGGTAGCTCTCAAGGCTGAGATTTGGTTATATGGTACCCAATAACGTTCTCCTCGAAACGAGAAGACTGATTGTCCCGATATCTCAAATTTCACCACTTTGTTATGACAATCCAAAGTGGCATGATGAAAAGCCAACCAATCCATACCCAAAGTTTGTCACAACCCGAAAACTGAACGTTGTGACCGGCGCACAAGCTATACGCCTAGCCTGACAAACCTATCAACTAACTTATAATGAAACAATTAAATAGTTCTTAATAATCATTTCAAATAAAATATATAGTTTTTTTCGAGATTTCGACAGTGTCCTTTGTAAATTCAACGTTTCCAAATTCATAAAATTCATGTTTCAAACGTTTGACTCAGTAGTATTTCAAATAGTACAATCTAAATAATTAATACATTTCCCAAAAGACTTTCTAGACTCAAAATAGATGCAAAATACATCACGACTCAATAAACTTTACAAAGAGAGCCTCGATCAAATAGGCCTACAAAAAAAAAAATGATTGAGACTTGAATCTACTAACAGCTTGCTACTCAACTGCTTGTGAATCTAAAGAAAAAAAATGAATAACATGTTGGGGTAAGTCACAATGACTTAGTGAGGAGACAACAACCACCACCAACTAGAAGAGAAACACAAAAATATACGAAAAATTGTTTTACAATCTTGTGACAATTATGCTAAACAATACTACCTGAAATATAGATACTTATCAAATAAAGTATACAAATGATAAAATCTTAAACTTATAATTTAACCGTTCAGGTAGAAATATTGAAAATCTAATTCATAAATAAGTGAAATCAAAATGTGCAACCTTAAAAATCATATAAAATCAAACAAGTAAAAACATAAATTTTTTAGGACCAAGAGGTGGCTTCATCTCATTGATAGCTCTCTCCTCCTAAGGGTGGTCTTTTCCTTAGGGGTGACTTCATCTATCGAATAATCATCTCTTCTCAATCCCGCAACGCATCATAATATATCAATTAGGGAACTTACATCCCAGAGTAGCAGACATGATCTCAACTAACAAATTTGAGTATCAAAAATATTATCAAGACTTTAGAAAAATTATTCTAAAATTTAGCTAACTATAGGAAACAATACTTAACACCAATGAACAATATTGTTTTTTTTAAAAAAAAAAAAATCAATTTTTGATGTAAAAAATAAATAACTTTTTTAATTTTGTTTTTAATTTTTTATTTATTATTCAGACATATTTTTGTAACACATATACAAGTTTAAACCATTAATCACTTAAATATAAATCGTTAGTCACTTATTTAATATATGTCTCATTAACTATTAAAATGAAAGACATTAACTAATTTAAAGTGCTACAATTTAATGGTTAAAAAATATTCTAAAGTGATTAATGCCATGAATTTTAGTGATTAATGAGATATATGTTTATAAAATGATCAACAACATATATTTTAGTGATTAAATAAAATATTTAAAGTGATTAATAATATAAATTTATATGTTCGACTTAAAAAATATTTTTTATATTTTTAAAAATATTTTTTATTTAAAAAATTGGATGTTAATAACCCAATTGACGTAATATATTGAGTAACTATCAAGCAATTTAAATATGTCGATCGGTTGAAAATGTCAATCATGAATATATCGCGGTCAAACATCTATGGACAAGTTTTTATCAGTCGCTATCTTCAAATGAAAACTCTAGCTAGCTTTTGTAAACTTTAATTTTAATGGAATTAATTGAATTTTTTTGCTATGTAAGTTGTGATTGAAATTTTAATCATGATATTTCATTCCGTGACATAAACGTATCAATAGATGATTAGTTGTTCTCAAAATTAAAATAAACGAGTCAACAATGAAAAAATAAAATACAGCACAATTTATTCTATCACTATGACAACTCGTGATTAATAAGCACAAGTTTTATAATTTGGTTGAAAATGTTAACTACATAACATTAGGATTTAGGACATTAGTATATGCCTAATTGGTCTTTTGTAGAATAAAATATTTTATACCTGGAAGTTGATAAGTGTAGTAAATCGTTGATTATGTTATATACGCACACATGTTTATCAGCCACTACCCGATTGCTTGGTTTCACCACATTTTAAACCGTACATTTTAGCTGTGATATCAGCAAACACTAAAAAATACAGATGAAACCGTTAAACTTTCAAGATATAAAGTACTCATAATCATAATAAAATTTTTATTTACAAAAAATTAGAGAAAATAAAAGTTATAATTAATAACGTGATACTAATAATTATTTTACGAGGAGATTTCAAACTTATAGTGTTTATATTTAATGCTAATTTGAAATTTTAGTTTTGAAATTCATTTCTAAAATAAATTTTTTGAAATATAATATTTTTAAATGAATTCAAATCACATTTTAATTAAAATAAGAGGACAAAAAAATACAAATTGAATTAAAATATTAAATAAATGGTCAGGCTAGAAATTTTAAAGAAAATCCGGTGAATCATTTTTTAATCTAGAGACCGAGTGTGACAATTTTGTCAAATTATTCATCATCCATCAAATCCATACACTAAACAAAAAATCCTTACTAGATTGGGATCAATCCATTCAACCTTTTTCTAAAATTTAGTGGATCACATTTCTTTAATAAAATTTGATATATTATATTTTATTTATTTTAAAATATTATTTTAATTATTTAAGAAAAATATTTATACTAATCTAAAAACTGTATTTTGTTTTAGAACAAATATTTTTTTAATAATGTAATTTTTTTATATATTTAAAAAATGTTTTTTTTAATTATTTTTGTAACAAAAAATCTAATTTTTGGAAGCAAGTTACAAATGAAAGGTATGTGTTTATAAATGAAAATTTTGAAAATGGAATTTTTGTAAAGATGAATGCTTTGTAAAAATGAAAGCTTTATAAAGATGAATGCTTTGTAAAAAAAGGAAGGTTTGTAAAGATGGAATCTATAAAAATGGAAGTCATGTAAAGATGGAACCTATAAAAATGGAAGTCATGTAAAGATGGAAGATTAGTAAAAATGAAACCTTTAACGGAATAATTTGAAGAAAAAAATGGAAGATTGAAGGAAATTTCTTACTCTTTTTTTGGTTACTGAAAATCTCAGTTTTGGTTAAAAATGAAAGCTATATATATCCACATGCAACATTGTAATCAAACTCAATTTATGGCATTGTAGAAAATGAAAGATTGAGAAAAATTGTCTTCAGTAGATAAAAACTTCAATTCACAGGAAAAATTGGAAACAACACATTTATCAAATAAAACTAAGATTTAATATGAAGAAAAAAAAACAAAAGCAAACACGACGAAAAATTAATAAAAAGACGTCCTCGTAAGTGAATTAGCAATACAATGATAAACTTTTGATTTTGGTTTGAAGTGAAAATAAATTGTGATATTTGGAGATTAAAAGATATTTGAAAATGACTATCTTGTCAAAAATAAGGATAATATCGAAAACCATCTCAATTTAAGTATATAGTTGATATATATTTTTTTCTAATTTAAATAACAAATATCATATATAATCGCGATAAATTCAAATTTAAATATCTCGAATAATATGGAAAAAAAAAAATCCTAAACATTGTCTAAATAAAAAATTGGCCCCATAATAGGTATAAAAAGGGATCCCCGCCGGTATCTGTCAGCAGAGAGAGGAAACCAAGTGCGGTTTCTTTCTTTCTTTCATTCATTCATTTTCTCTCCATCAATTTCGCCATCTTCTATCCTTTTCATAATCACATCATAAACCCAGCCTCAATCATCACATAAAACAAACAAGAACCCTACCTTATATTTATAATATTTTTCACACATCTTCCGTGACCATTTTTTCAAATCCTTCTCGTGACTTTTTTTCCATTTCCACATCCTTCTCTTCAATTTCAATCTCTTTCCCTTTTTCTTTCCAATTTTCCTGGCTCTTATCTAATCACCTTTCAAATTTTCAATCTCTTCATACACATTATTACATACACGACGTAAATTGTTATAAATTTACAATTGATCGATTCAGATTCAGAAATAGAAACCGATTAACCGTTTAGGAATATTGAAAATTTCAATTTAGGTTGAAATGACCGAGTTGAAGGAGAGGACGAAGGAAGAGGAAAATGAAGAAGAAGAGAAAAACGGGATTAAGAAAACGATGTCGTGTTCGAGAGCATCATCATCATCATCATCATCTTCTAGTTCTACACCTTCATTTTCTGCGGATGAAAAAGAGTATCGGGTTCAGGATCTTAGGGATCGATTGAAATCATCAAGAGGAAGCAGGTTTAATTTGATAGAGATAGAGTTGGGGCTAACCATTGGTTGGAGAAAGTTCAGTCGTCAAGCTCTTTTTCATGAATTTGTTATTCATCCAAATAACCGGTTAGTTACTTTATTTAAAGATAAATCATTATATTAGTCCTAAAAATATAAAACCAATCTTATTTTGGTCTCTGATTAAAATAAAATGAAAAAATTATTCATTGAATAAAATATTAGTAAATGAAAGATATAGTTTGTTACTTTGTTATCATGAAAATTTACCAGAGACTATCAAAATAATACAAAATAATTATAATATTAGAATAATAATTAATTTAAGTTTTTATAGAGATTAAAATAATATTATTTTATATTTTCAGAACAATTTGTTTTATTATTTTTCAATTTGTTTTTAATCTATTAGTTAATTAGCTAAAATAAGTGATAATAATTGTTAATTATTGAGTGAGATGAAATTGAAATAGTGTTGGTTAATTAGTTTAATTAGGGGGGAGTGTATGGTAGGGTCATGGTTAGTGTTGGTATGCTTTTTGGTTGGGAAGTTGTTTTAGTAGTTTGTGGATTGAAATGGCGGCAATTTTGAATGAAGGGGCGTCACAAAACTTCTATACGTGGCATGTGCTGTTTTTCTTTGGCCGTCTGCGCAATTCATGTGATTTGATCGCTAGATTGATTGCGTTGTTGTCCATCACTCTTAATCATAGGCTTATTAGGAATATCTTAGTAATGATGATATTTGATTTTTTAATTAGATTTTAATATTTATAATGTCAGGTCAAGTAAGGGAAATCACATGACACAGAATATATTATATATATATATATATAAAATTTAATTGAAACTTACCCTCCATGTAAAATAATTGCACAATGCGGAATTTCTTTTACTTAAATCCTCTTTTTAAATTATTACTTTTCTGTATACTCTACATTAAAATTAATATAAGGAAGGATATATTAAAAAAAAATTGTATATTAATTTTAAAGTGAAATATATTAAAATTTTCTTTTTTAAAAGAAGATATAGATAAAAAAAATTCGTATCATACTTGAAGGACCATGTCTATGTTATTAAGTGAAATCCATCTACAAAAGTAAATAAAATTCAGATAAATATTATTTTTAGACTATAAATATAGTCTGATATTGAGTAGAATTCAATTATTCCCTTAATGGT
>JBBPBP010009778.1:38094175-38131631 GCA_037974735.1 Cicer chorassanicum | reverse complement strand
AATTACAAGATGAAAGACTCTATTGTGCCATAGAGAAGATGAAATACTCATTGCATAGAATAATATTCTTAAGAAATAATACTGTGACATTTTCAATTTTGTTTTGAAAATATTGAATTTGTTTTTCAAAATTGTAAAAGAAAATGGTGAAAAACAAACTAAATCTTGTTTTATTGAATGCTTTTTAGTTTAAGTTAAAATAAAACATAAAATACAAATAAGCGGACCCTAATATAGTAAAACTATTTTTTTTTCTCCTAAACAAAGGCTCTATTTATTTTTATGATTATTAAACTTTTGTAATTAGCTTTAATAACTTCTTTTATTTTAATTTGAAGGAACTCCTTTGTACACAATACTAATACCAATAAATAAAAATGTTGGTTTTTATTTGTATTGTTTTTTTACTGGAATTTTTATTCGTATTGTCAAAATGGCTTAAATTAAAATTTAATCTAATTTTTTTTTTATAAACTACTCATATTTCTTGCTACACTCTATGTACAGTACTTCATTCTTATAAAGTTTAATTGCATTCCAATTTATGTGTTGATCAAAATTTGATGGGTATTTTTAGTTTGTTTTTTGAATAATGCATAAATAAGATAATCATCGGCGAGTTTCAGAGAAAAAAATCTTGATCATTTGGGAGTACACTAAAGTCAGATTAATGTTCTACACAGATCGAAACTGAATACTCCTTTAGTATTTGGCTTTAATTAAAACCAAAACTCATCAATAGTTTATTTTAGTTATTTTTTTTGATAAAATTTAATTTGGTGAATTTTATCTCAACGTTTATACAAAAAACTCTCATTGTTATTCCAACTAAACAAGCTTGTTATTAGTTATAAAAAAAGTAACATAATTGTACAAGACACTAGTCATCTGCCATTTTGACATTTACACACTTGTTAATCATGACATGACACTTATAGAATTTTAATTATGCCATAAGATTATGTCTCAGATTTGTCACGATCTACATGTTTTTTTTTGTTGTCGAATCTATGTGTTTTTTTTCAAATATGTAAATGTTTGTACAACATGCCAATTGGATAGTGAGTAGTGACACGAGGTTCTATATATTTTGACTAAAACATGAGGTTCTATATTTGATTAGTATAAGACAATAGTCATCTGCCATTTTGGCATTTACACACTTGTTAATCATGACATGACACTTATAGAATTTTAATTCTGCCATAAGATTATGTCTTGATCTACATGTTTTTTTTGTCGAATGTATATGTTCTTTTTCAAATATGTCAATGTTTGTACAATATGCCAATTGGATAGTGAGTAGTGACAAGAGGTTCTATATATTTTGACTAAAAAAAAGAGGTTCTATATTTGATTGGTGGGTGAACCTGATTCAAACTTTTAATTTTTCAACTTTTTAATAGTTTTCGATGATTTAAAATATATTTTCAGATTCTAATTTTTGATAGTAAATTTAGGAGTAGGGAGGTAAAATTAGAAGGACAAATAAACATTCACCAAAAATTTATCTAAAAAGAATACTTTTGAAAAGTTTTATCGGTCCATTTGAGAATAGAAAAATGATCTTTAGACGTTCATACAAAAAATTAACATTTTGGGGGATAAAGGAATAGAAACATAATATGATAAATGTGATACATTCGCAATGCTATAGGAAAAGAAAAAAAAAATGGAATGTTGAGGAATTTGGAGTAATCACCTTCGAGAATATTTGAGGGTTAGGCAAGGACGATAGAAAGTAAAGAAGGCCCAAGTTCCAATCTCCTCCTTATTAAAAAATGAATTTAATTTTAAACACACATAATTATAATGCACAGCATGTCATCTTTTTTTAGGTTTAAATATATATTAATTTCTGTAAAATGTAAAAGACTTGATTTTAGTTATTGGAAAATAAAAACTTTCATTTAAGTCATTTTGTAAAATGCAAATATTTTTGTTTTAGTCTTTAATGTCTCACAATGTTGGTTTTTTAATGATTGAATAATTAATTGTTTAATATGTAAATGTATAATTAGTTTCTGAAAAATGCAAGAAATTTAATTTTAGTCTTTGTCGAATAAAAAATTATATTTTAGTGCTTGCAAACGGTAAGAAATTGGTTTTAGTCTCTACAAAAAGTTCATGTTGTAGCTGTATTTTTTAAAATAGTTCATGTTGTAGCTGTATTTTTTAAAATCAAATCAACTAACAGTGAGACCAAACTAATCAATGGAAATATAAATAAGTTTCGTTACAAACCAAAAACAACTCTGATAAGTTGCACCATTACAAAATATAAATAGAATCATATTTTTGCACCTAAACAAACCATTGTTTATTCGCAGTAATATAGTTCTATTTAAATTTTGTAGGGTTAAGTATATATTTAGTCCATATAAATTTGAACCTTTCAAATTTAGTTATCGTAAAAAAATACAACTTTTACTCCATAAAAATTATTTAACAAATAGTTTTAGTGTTTGTTGAAACGAAATATGCTTAATTCTTCTTCAACTTGAAAATTTTTGAATCTTTTTTTGTAAGTATGTTTAGAACATTATAAAAAAATTCTTCAAAAATTTAGAATTTTTTAATTATGTATGAATGAAATACAGATATTTTAAATGTAAAAAACTAAATATAAAAATAACAAATATATAGACCTAGACATCGAATTTGTAGTGATGCAATTTCTAGGTGCCACTTTTGGTTTTTAATGAAACTTATTTGAACAAGTTAATGTATGTTTCATTTTCTTTTAATGTGGGGTGCATACTTGTTGAAATAAGTTTCCATTGATTGGTTTTGTTCCACTAGTAGCTGATTTAATTTGAAGAAGAAAAGGTACAACATGAACTTTTTGTAGACTTAAACCAAATTTCTTATATTTTGTAGGGACTACAGTTAAATTTCTTGCATTTTGCATAGATTAATTGTGAAAATGTTTGAATTTTGAAGAGACTTCAACAAATTTTTATTTTTTTTATTTTGTGATGACTAAAATTAAATTTATTATATTTTGTAAAGAGTAATTGCATATTTAAGTTTTTTTTTATAAGCAAAATTTATTGAGAGTTAACCCATAACATCAAATGAATTCATCTTAAGCTTCGAACAACATTTGATTAACAACATTCGACCGGGAAAACAAATGGACTGATTGCAGGAATTGGACTCGTGTTGAACATGGGTCAATCTCATGTTAACGGGAATTTAAATAAAGGTTAACGTTATTAATGTTGCATTATGCCATGCTAAAGAAAATAGAAATGTATTTCGTAAAAATAGAACAGATGGATGCAATCGTAGAAGAAATAGGCAAATAGCTTACTTGCTTGCTTCATAGTTTCAAACACCACTATCTACTTTATGTTTGATATTTGATATGACGGGTTTACCCTCTCGCTTAAGCCTCAAGTATTGATAAATGGTAATTGTTCATCCCACCCCATTTTTTCTCACAATATGCAAAATACACTACCGCTTAGTAGTGTATTGCACTCACATTTTAGCTCCGGGAAGGGAGGTTCCGGTGTATTGCCGGAATTTTAGGGCACCTTGGGCAACTACTTTGATAAATGCTTTGACTCCAATAATAAAAATTTAAATTGTTTTATGCTGCTGATATTGTTGAGAAATGCAGGTGGTATCGGGCATGGATCAAATTCATATTATTATGGGCAATATACTCATCTTTCTTCACCCCAATGGAGTTTGCATTCTTTCGTGGTCTGCCAGAGAATCTTTTTATACTGGACATTATAGGACAAATAGCTTTTCTTGTAGACATTGTTTTGCAGTTCTTTGTAGCTTATAGAGACAGTCAGACCTACCGCATGGTCTACAAGCGTACTCCTATTGCTCTAAAGTAAATTTCCACCTCTTAATATTGCCATGATCTTAATGCTTTTTATTGTGGACAGTGGTCCCCTATAGTCGTTGCACATACAGTGCAATGGCAGTGGCAGTGAGGACCATTGGACATGTACAACTGTTGACTTGGAACTTCTCCGACCCCTCTATCCAAAATATTCGATTGTTAGATTAATGCAATGGATGAGATTTCGTTGAAGAGATAGAGGGGCTGCTGAGGATCCAATTGTGTATGAGCATGATTTTAGTCTTGGTGAAAGCTTGAGAATATTTGATATGTGCTGAAATGGGACAGAGATCAGCATATTGGATTGTTTTAATTGATTTATGGCTTACATATAATTGATTTATGACTTTTCTGCAGGTATCTAAAATCTAGCTTTGTCATTGATCTTTTAGGATGTTTGCCCTGGGACCTCATCTACAAGGTTTTATTTCTTGCAGATAAACCTAAATTTACTGAGTATTTAGATTGATTACCTGATGAATTGTTTTGACCTCTATAACTTATTTATTAGAATTCACAACATTGTTTGAAAAATGTTTATATAATGCCTGTTCACGTTTCACAGTAGTTCTAGGCTTTTAGCATATTTTTCAGTTTGCAATAAAATGTCGACTGTTAGAACTAGAAGAACCTTTATACTCATTTTACTTTGTCTATAACTTTCAATAGAGTCATGGAGGTTTTATTGGGATTTGATTTGATTAAATAATTTTAATATCTTGCCAACTATCAGTTGACTAATCAGGGAAAAGGCATAAATTCCTCAGTATCTTGATAGTGTGTCTCAATACTTGGAATTGGAACACAAATATCATTTTTATGTTGAGGTTATAGAACTTTTTGGGCATTTCATTTATGTCCTATAGTCACAACTAGAGTTTAAGCCCTCATAGGCATAGCAATGGCACATGTGTTATTATTACTTTTGTTGTATTTCTGTTTTGTGTCTAACCATCATGCTAGTCAATTACATTATTAGAATGCCTCGTTGGTTAACAAGTTTAGGGACATAAGAATGTATATATTAGTAGTCATGTTTGCAGTACTTTGTTGCACAAGCTGCCAAGCTTGTTATTAAAAACTAGAATTTTGAACTTGTGTGAGTTTCTGTGCAATTTATGTAGCTAAACACAAGTCAAGATTATTGTTGGCTGTGCTTTTGAGACATGGCCTGTGCAGACGAAGAACGGAACTTATTATTCTAACATGTTACAGGCTTTTGTGAACAATTCTAGTTTTGTTGCAAGTTCTTTATTATTGAAAGTTTTCAGTTCATGGATCTTGCTCTAACCACTAAGATAACCTTTTATGAACAGGCTTGTGGACGGAGAGAGGAAGTTAGGTACCTTTTGTGGATCAGATTATATAGGGCGCAGAGAGTTGTGCACTTTTTCAGGAATTTGGAGAAAGACATACGTGTGAATTACATTATTGCTCGGATTGTGAAACTTTTAGTAGTTGAACTCTACTGCACTCACACAGCAGCCTGCATTTTCTACTATTTGGCTACTACACTACCTGAATCCCAAGAGGGTTACACATGGATAGGAAGTTTGAAACTAGGTGACTATAGTTATTCAAATTTTAGAGAAATTGATCTTTGGAAGCGCTACACGACATCGTTGTATTTTGCTATTGTTACAATGGCTACTGTTGGTAGGTTTTTTTTCTTCTTTAATTCACAGAGCAGAATTTGGTTTCTTTCATTTTTTTTTCACAATGGCTACTGGCATTAGTTATCTTCACCTAACTTATGTAGTGGTCTGCTTCCAGTATTTGCATAGCTGGTCATAAACCTAGATAAAAGATGAGGGGTGTGCTAGTAATTGGTAGCCAATTGTATAAATTAGACATATCTTTATGTTGGATCAACGATTCTTCCTCTACTCTTTTTGATTGGATGAAGACGAAAGAAATTCCATATAGAAGATTAGAGGTAGTCTGAAGAATATTGTAGGAAAAACCATTTAAAAAGATCTCACTCTAAATTAAAAAGATTTGGTGAACATTTGTTTTGTGTTAGACTTGGACCCTGCGACCAACTCCACTTGGTAGCACAAGTCTTGATTTCTGTTGTTGGTCATTGGTGCATGTCATTGTTGCTCAAGTTTAGGTACTTTGAATGATAAAGCAGCAGAAACTCAGCCACTGTTTTCTCACAGACCAAATCTCAACAGAACCAGTTGTACTGAAATTACTGGCTTGGTGAGCCATATCAACACAAACTTGAAATGTCAACCTTAGTTCATATCTGACTCAGCTGTTACCTTGTCTGTGTTTGCTGAAGTTTTTCAAGGTTAAATGAATGAACTGACAGTTACCAGAACCTCTTCTACGGGTTTCTGGATATTCATTGATCATATTTGATAATAAATATTATAATTGATTATACTATTTAGATCCATGTATTATTTGCATTGATTCTCAATAATTTTATATTTTGTCCAAAATTGTGTATAGTATATCTTATCTCTCTTGGAAAGTCATTCTGAATGAATCGTGTTTTCAACTTTCTTTTCTTCCACAGGCTATGGAGACATACATGCAGTAAATTTGAGGGAGATGATATTCATAATGATTTATGTTTCATTTGACATGGTTCTTGGTGCTTATTTGATTGGTAACATGACAGCTTTGATAGTCAAGGGATCAAAGACGGAAAAGTTTAGGGACAGGATGACAGATCTAATGAAATATATGAATAGAAATAAACTTGGTAGGGAAATCCGTGAACAAATAAAGGGCCATGTGCGCTTGCAGTTCGAGAGCAGCTACACTGACGCTTCTGTCATTCAGGACATTCCCATTTCTATTCGATCTAAGGTAATAAGAGAAAGAATAGGGCTTTGAACATCATTTATGGTTATTTATTTATGAAAATCATCATTTTAGTTGTTCCTATTTGTTTCATTTTCTACAACATCTTGATTTGCCACCTGCTACCAATGCCTGTTGATATTTTTTTGAAATTTGTTTACTGGAATCAAGTTTTGTTGGTTTTGTTTGTGGAATTTCCCTATGTTTTATCTCTGTATAGATTATAGATGTCAAATTTGTGATGAATTCATTTACTATGGGTAACTAATTTGTAAGGAAAGTGCATTTTAAATATGCAATAAATGATACTATTTGTAACTATGAAATTTGGCACTATCTGAATATATAAAAGAAATTTCAGTTGAACATTGTCGAAAATGATTTCTCAGCGCATTAAGCTCCTACTGATGCTTAGTGGAAACATCTCCATACATCTTTTCTCGATGTAGGTAAGATGATATTTCAGGTTCTAAAGGATTGACACGTTATACTGTGTATTTTATTTTTATTTTTTTATAGAAGTGTATTTTCTTGATATTCACTATTCAATTAGGAATTGTAATAGATTTCACTTTTAGGCTATAATGGATTTATACATTATATAGTATATTTTTCTTGAAATTCACTTATGAATCATGATAATCTGAACTGTGATCATTCAAACTTTCATTTTTGGTTGTTGGGATTTAAGGAAATTGATTGTTGATAAGGATCCCAATGACATCATACTATTGGCCAGATTCACTTTTCTGACGAATCTTATGTTTAAGTATATTCATTTTTGTTCTTTGGTAACATATTTTTCTGTTTATTTTCTTTGACTCGACCCTGTCCCGACAAATTTTCTGTGGGAGTGAGGCCATCTTCTGTCCACATTTTCCATGATAGCATCTGGTTTGTTGTTGTTCTGCTTTTGTAGGTTTTTGTGTAACAGACTAATTACCTTTTGCAGATATCCCAATCATTGTATTTGCCATACATTGAAAAAGTTTCTCTCTTTAGAGGTTGCTCTTCAGAATTCATCAATCAAATTGTAAGTAATATTTTCCCCATTGCCTAGCATATCAAAATGAAATGGCAATTGTATTATCTGTATTTTTGGTGTATAAAGCTCTCTTTTGCTGTTTAGATTTTATCTACAAGTTACAACTAAAACTGAGGAGACCAACACTTTCTAGCCCCTTTTTCTTTGACAAGAAACTTTTTGTTATTTAGACTTCAATATTATTTCCTAGTCCGACAATACTAGCAAACATACTACCACAAAAAGGAAGGGAAAGAGATGATTTCAAAAGATATTGAAATAAATTTCATGTTTTTTTATTCATACTGTTCATTGTCCATCAAACAATACACTAGTCAAAGTTGTGTTTAGACTCGAGCGTTGCCTTGTTCCTCTGCATGCACCCAAGGGACTAAGAACAGCAATGGGCATAGGCCTGTTTCTTTTCTCCATATGTTTGCTTATTTACTGATATCTCCACTTTTACTTTGAAGGTTGAACTTTGTATTGATAAAAAAAGTTGCTAGTGTGGGCCTCTTCTGCAGAATGAATTAGATTGCGACACCTTTGTTTAATGAGAGTTTTTGAACCGTCCATTATCATTTCCTGCAGGAGGAGTGTGAAGTGATAATAATTTGTGTTCCTTTACTTTCAGGTTACTAGGCTCCATGAGGAGTTCTTTCTTCCAGGGGAAGTTATAATGGAACAAGGAAATGTTGTAGATCAACTATATTTTGTCTGTGATGGTGTGATGGTATGATTTTATAATTCCACAAACACTTCTGCCATTTCTATCTTTTCTCACCTTCCGGGTTTCTGATATTTTTAGTCATAGCTTCTGAGTAATTGGAATTATATGTGCTGATATTCATACCATTTTATGCCCGAGACATGTTGGATGATGCTAATTTTTTTTACTTTACATTGTATTACCTTAAAAAAGTATATATGAGAGTAGCGGCTCTGAGAATCATATGAATGTGCTTCATCATATATTCAGTTGGTCATCAAAGAGAAAACAACTTTAGTATGAATTTTAGGACTACTTCATTGAAAAATTTCCACAGAAGACAAATCTCAAGTTATGTTTATGAAATGCCCAGAACTGTTTCAATGCAGGAGGAAGTAGGCATAGCTGAAGATGGGTCTGAAGAAACTGTTTCACTTCTACTGCCCAACAGTTCATTTGGAGAAATATCTATTCTTTGCAACATTCCTCAGCCACATACTGTTCGCGTTTGTGAACTGTGTAGGGTCCTGCGGCTTGATAAACAAGCATTTACAAACATCCTTGATATATACTTTTATGATGGGAAGAAAGTATTAGACAACCTTCTAGTGGTAATCATGTCGTATATATTATGTTTGACATCATCTTCCCTTTAATGGAGTATTTGATCATGAGACATATAAATACCTTGTATTTTATAGGGAAAAGAGTCTATTCGAGGTAAGCAATTGGAGTCAGACATCTCATTTCATATCGGAAAGCTAGAATCTGAACTTGCTTTGAAGGTCAATAGAGCAGCTTTTGATGGGGATATGTATCAGCTAAAAAGCATGATTCGAGCTGGAGCTGATCCCAACAAGACAGATTATGATGGAAGATCACCTTTGGTCAGGAGCTTGAAACTTCTTATTATGATGTCTTGTTATCAATCAATTTCTTTCTCTTTATCTATGATGTGGTGGTCAGTTAACTATTTTTCTTCCAAGTGCTGTTATAAAAATGCTTGCCTGATATGAACCTTTTTTGTTTTTCCAACAGCATCTTGCAGCATGCAGAGGATATGAAGATATCATAATTCTCCTTCTTCATAAAGGTGTAGACATCAACGTCAAAGGTAATTGTGTAACTTAGAGATATTCCTTGAGGATCAAACTTAAATTTTAGGTAATTCAAACATCACTCATGTGGTAATTTTTTAGATAACTTCGGGAACACACCGCTACTTGAAGCAGTTAAGAATGGCCATGATCGGGTTGCTTCTCTACTTGTTAGAGAAGGGGCCTCGATGAGGATAGAAAATGGTGGTAGTTTTTTATGCACAGCAGTTGCAAGAGGGGATTCGGATTATCTTAAAAGGCTTTTATCTAATGGAGTGGATCCTAACTTGAAAGATTACGACTATCGAACGCCTCTACATGTTGCTGCATCTGAAGGTTTAATCTTCATGGCAAAGTTGCTATTAGAAGCCGGAGCTAGTGTTTTTACCAAAGACAGGTACCATTCATTGGTTCTTCTTTTATGAAGACTAACATGACTAGTGTTTTCAAGTAGGGAACCTTTTCATACTTGCTTTCACTTGAAAAACAAAAAGACATGCTTATTTAAGGCTGGCCTAATTCACTAGTGCGCTAGGCTTTGCATTTTGATGTTGGATCTGACAACATGTACTCATTTGTGTGTTTGTGTGCGCACGTGTCTACTGAAACAACTATAATCCTGATGCCCGATGCTGCTGTTTTCTAGAATTCATGCCCATAATCCATATAATTATAATTTGGAAGCTTTGCTTTACTACCATATTCTGGACATGCAATTCCATAACAGAACTTCAACACGGTATTAACAATATTGTGTTGCGAGTTCTTATTGTATTTAAAGACATCACTATTGCTCCCACCAGAATTGTCCATTCTAGATGAAATATGAACGTTTCTCTTTTTCCTTCCCCATATTTCTGATTTGAAAACTGAAAACACTTAGCTGAACTATTTATGTAGAATAAGATAAGTATGGGTTTGTTGTTTCTTTCCTTTTCACTGTTACATACATTAAGCGGAACAAAACTTGTTGTTAATTTTCATTTCACTACAAAACAGATGGGGAAATACCCCACTTGATGAAGCCCGGATGAGTGGAAATAAAAATCTGATAAAGCTACTAGAAGATGCAAAATCTGCTCAATTGTCAGAATTCCCTTGTTCCCAAGAAATTACAGGTACTGATATATCGCGATAGCCTTCTTTTATTCTATAGAGGTGGTAGGAAGTGCAGTAGAATGGGTTATGTAGCAAAAAAGAGAATTTATTCCTAAGAAGTGTGCATGTATTTCTGTAAACTTAAAACCTTAAATTCAAATCTTAGGAGTAAATTCAAATCTCGAATTCCTAAGTGTGCATGTATTGCTGTATACTTTAATCTTAAATTCATCCATCATTTTTCTTCTTCAGATAAAGTACATCCTAAAAAGTGCACAGTGTTCCCTTTCCACCCGTGGGATCCAAAAGAGCATAGAAGTAACGGAATAGTATTATGGGTTCCACACACCATTGAAGAGCTAATCAAAACAGCAGCAGAACAGATAGGATTTTCTAGTGATTCTTGTATTTTATCAGAAGATGCTGGTAAAATTATTGATGTGAGCATGATTAAGGATGATCAGAAGCTATATTTAGTCCATGAAACACATTAGGCAGTCATATTATGGCTCTTTTACATCCATATAATAATGTGCCTCCTTGTAATGTGCTGTAATCTAGTTAAAAGCGTCATATTTTATCTTATTAGCCTTATGGTAATTGTCCTATGCAGTTAAGATAAAATAATTGCTTATGATGAGCATGTGCTTTCAAGGAAGCATATAAAATTATCGATACTAATAGGGCACTCTCCCAAGAAGAATAAAATCCATTATAAAACATTCAGAAACCTTTAGGAAAGTTAAATCCTTTTTATTTAAATTTAGATCTTGTTTTTTTCTTCTTTTTTATGAATAGGAATGAAACTTGGTAACTCAAAATTTACAACACTTGCACATCATGGGTGCCAATTAAGTGTGCTAGACCTCGGTGGTGATCTTGTCTTATCTAAGCGTATGGCATTGGAAAGAGATTTATTTTTAGACAAATATAATACAAAAATCTTTCATAGATACCTAGTATTTCGTTCATCTATGACACTTGATTAATTACGTTAAAAATGTGATTAATCAAGTTGAGTAGATGATTAATTTAGATCATGATGAAAATTGTGGTTAATTATGTAGTTGAATTAATTACAAATTTGACCGCAATTTGAATTAATTATCTAATCAACTAAATTAAATATGTTTTTATGCATGATTACCGGGTGTAGTGCTTGTGAAAAAAAAAACTACGTGTAGTGTGGGTGTATAAAAAGTAGGTGCCTATGTAACTTTATCGAAGATATCAGTATTTAATAGTATACTAAAAATAAAATATAATTAGTTATCAAGTCCACGCTTTGACACATGAGCGTGAGGTTTTTCTTATCTTTCACGGCTTTAGTTATTTCAGTTTGTTTATGAGAGTTACTCTCACAACAGTTTCATTCAGTCAGTAGCTACTTAACAAAATATCTCATTAAGTATAACTCTAAACATTCTATTTGTTCAACAAGATGATGCATCTCTTACTGGTTTTTATTAGTGTTTGTCACATTCTTTTGTAATTTATTAAAGGTTAAATTACAGTTTTAATTCATTTTAGTACTATATATATATATATATATATATATTACCCGTATTAAAAACAACAAAGTTTGGTTTCATTCTATTCTCACTTGATTCTAAACTTCAACACCACTTATAGCTGGTACTGAATTTCTTATATGCACACCAAAGGTCGACATAATTTTCTTTTGAAAGAAGAGGGTTAAGCCCAAGAAAAAAGAATCTGCTGAATTATATAGATATTTTCCGCCATACAAGATGCAAAACCGTCATCAAATAGGAGTCTTTGAAAACTATGATTGACTATAGTCAACTTACTAATATATTGCAACAACCACATATCAATAACAATCAATTGAGGTTAAAAAACTTATGGTATATTTCAATTGGTGGTATATAGTGGAATGAAATAAAATGCAATGATATAACATCAACTTTTTAAAATCTAGTTAACTCTTTCATCTCAATCTAATCCATTCCACCCTATACCACAAATCTCGAAATATCCCAAGAGTTTTAGCTTAGACTAGAGAATATTAATCCCACCAATTTTTTAAAAAAAAACGAACAAAATCATTTAAAAAAATTAGACATGATTCCTAAATATTAATACTACCCAAAAAAACGCTAATCCAATAAGACCCCTTTAGCATATGTATTGAACTTGTCTAAAGTGCTTTTGGGCTGCAACATTAGCGGTGGTTGATGCATCTTCTTTCTTCACGTTCAACATATTTTCCTTGGATGCTGAGTTGAATTTTGATTGAGAATCAACAAAAAATTGAGCTATGGGCTCCAGAAAGCAACTCAACAAAGGCAAACTTGAGCAAGCAAGTAATCCTAGTTTGATCATATTCATGGTTGAAATTTAGTTATCAAAGTGTATAGCTTAAGATTTTTGATGATATAATTAATCAATGGAAGAGTACTAAATTTATAGTGGGAGTTTATAACTTAGACAGTTGTTTCCATGATTTTTGAAAAGTCTATAACTTGCTAAGCAAGGTAGCACAAAGGAAGATTCCTAGTGATTGCATCATGTCAAAGAATTGACCTTGGTCCATTGCCGGGTGATGTCCAGCACAAATAATTAAAGCAATAAGATTAAGACATAAGCTTCTTTTTCCACATTCATGCACTCAATTTTAAAAAGTGTATAAATAAAATAGAGAAAATAATATTTTTGTTAAGTTATCCTTATTTATATATAAATTAGATGAAATGATATTTTGTACATTTATGAAAATATTTGTCACTTGAGTTAGGCCTTATAGATTAAGTATTGATGTATTTACTATTATTATAATTACAAATTAAAAAATATTGAATTGAGAGTGATGTATATATAGTATTAATTAGAGGGTAAAATTCGAAAAATATAATTAATATCTTACAAGTTAATAGTTTTAATTATTTTGGAACATTTTTTTGTTGTTGCTAACGAGTCAATTGTTATAGCGAATAAGTACAACAAATTTTTTGCATTCATCTCATAAAGACTCACCATGTACATCTAAAGTTGTGGTTTGAAATAGTCAAACCAAGTAAAAGAAGACATATTAGATTCTTTAACTTAGTTGTTAAATTTTATCGTAACATTTAACATACTGTCGGTCTAAACTAATTTTACACTTAATTGGTAAGTGTTGATTTCATTATTTACTACATAATTATAATTTTCATCATAAAATAACTGCTCAAATCAATAGTTTATGTTGTCGTCAATATAAAAATATTTACACCGAGGTGTATAGCCATTAAACCCTGTAATTGTCCATTTTTTTCATAAAATAATAATAATTATAGGCCATTTTTCTACAATTATAAGTCAAAATTATGGAATAAAAAACTATGTGATGATTATATAAAATATAGGTTAATGATATTAAAAAAGTTGTGTTGAATTGAAATTTCTTCTTAATTAAAGAGATCACATGTGGCAACTAGCAAGAAATTTCTTAGTGATGACTGAATTGTGGAAAACTCCTCACACTCCCGTCACAATCATAATAATAATGTTAATTTCTAAGGAGCTAGAAAGAATACACTATATATTAATGGAAAAGTTCAACAAAGCCACCATAATTTACCTCCATATTTTCAATATTTCTTGTTATTACGTGTATATATGATTTTTATTATGCACTTTACCACAATCTTTGTTTTTTTTCTCTACTCTCTCCCACTTGCAAGTCTCATCCCCTCCACTCATTCCATATGCAAGACGTTTAACACTTTGCCTCTTCCTCTTATGGCTAATTTTTTTTAACATTCACTCCTTCCTACACTCTTCCTCTCTAGTACCTTTTCACCAAGTTTAGTTTTTCTATTACAAAGCTTTCAAACTTAGCATATTTTTGAAGTTTTTTCATTTTTATCCTACGTTTTTACTGAAGAGTCTATAGTTGCAGTTTTAGATTTGGGCATAAAGCTTATACTTTTGGCTTTGAGACAGAAGAGCTTTAGTGGTTTTTTTTTTTTTTGACAAAAAGCTTTAGTAGTTTAAAACTTTAAGTTTTGGAGGACTAATTTGGGAGATTAATAGAATGTGGAAGAGAGTACAGAGAAGAAACAAAATAGAATGTGGTAGAGTTCGTAGTAAAAATGTGTGAACTCGTTAATGTAATGATTAATTTAAGCGGTATATGGTGAAGAACTTAATTGAACTGTTATCTTAGAAGTCACCATAAAAATATACGAAATCGTGTAAAAGTATACATATTGGAACATAAATCTCAGTTCGGCCTTGGTGTGGTACTTTGTATATCTATTAAGTTATGGATTCGTACAATTTGATACAAATGTAGGATCTATCTATTATAATATATTAAATCAGACCACATCAGCTCTTTGTATGTCAAGTAATTCTATTTTCGCCACATCACACAAAATCCGATGTGTCACCTTCTATCTCACACTCTCTAATATCCAAAACACATTCTCATTCTCCTAAATTCCTTTCATTTGCCTACTCCAAATCTCATTCACTTATCCACAATTACTATTTCATAAATTCTCATTAATTTCATCAATAATGCTCATTCATTTATCCACAATTACTATTTTATAAATTCTCTTTAATCTCTCAATTTAATTGACAATGTATACTTGATACCTCTTCAAAGTTCAACAACCCACATGCTATCTATTCGCTTCTCCAAAATCGTTTTTCAATTATCTATTCATTTATACTCTGTTCTGCAAATTCATTCTTTGTAATTTTTTGGTTTTGCTTTACCGGTTCATTATTTTATATTTTTTATTTCTTTATCATGTTGAAGGTAGTATTAGAGTTCATAACAACAATTTATAGTTTGGTAAAAAAACAATAGTGATTACAATATAATCTATTCCTATACGCGATCTTTGATGCTCTATCTACCAATAGATCTCTCAATCACATCTTTTTTCTTGTACAAATCCCAATCACATACCAATCACATAGCAGTAAGTGTTTGTTCCCTTTTAAAATTTTATTTTATTTATTTTCTTTATTCCAGGAGATGGGTTTTGTGTTGATCATGGATAATGTATCCCTTAATTCTTCTTCACTGATATATTACAATATTAATTTAAATTTATCTTCTTTATCATTTGTTTGCCACAATTTACATGAACTATTTTGAAGCAATAGCTGATAAATGAAACATTTTGTTGCCTATTTGTAATCACTGCAAAATGGCTGAATGTAACCCAAATTATTTTCATAATGTATAATATAACCCAAATATTTATTTAAAAATGTGACATAAAATCAATTCCCACGTATAATAACATCTTAGTCTGGACATCGTTATCTATGAGATAGATTTATAGGATATCATGCATATTTACTTCCTTTGTTTCCTAATGTGTTTGATTCATATCATTCAAATTCTCATACTTATAGTTTGATACCTTACCTTCTACAACTTTCTTTGATAGAAGTTTGTAGAAACATAAAAAAAAAAATGTTCATTATATATAAATATGAAGTTAATATGCATAGTATGGTTTCAATTGTAGTTTGTAACTGCAATTGCGACTATAATATTACAGATTTGGAAGCAACAAATATAAATATTTGTAGAGTATAATTGAAATAAACTTATGATATTCTCGGAATATGCCATAGTATAGCTAAATAAGTTACAAGAAACTTAATGTCATAGTAAAAAACAACACTCAAAATTCCTCCTAAATAAGTATTTCCATATTTTTCAACAAATTGAAATCCTTTGTTACATTAAGAAATAGTGAAATGAAATTTTGAAACAATTCATTTGACAACACAATTATTTCTAATGTCTTTTAAAAAAAATCTAATAATGAAAACTTTAGATCTTTTTGTAATTTCACATCTCATACCTTAACCAAAGTTTGAATTTGCAAAAAGATTCATGTTTTCAAGTCTTATACCATTAGACAACTAAATTTCTACTCTGCATGAAAAAATTAGTATTACGACTCTACAAATGCTTAGATTATCAAAACAAGTTTAAAGCCGCTGAAACATGCTACTACATATTCGAGAATGAGGCTATGGGGACGTTTAATATATTGGAGTGTTGATTCAAAATCTCAATATCTCACTTTTCTGCGTTCAATATGTCTTTTTGTCACTAAGTATCGATCAAAAAGACCTTCATATTTTGTTTGTTATGTGTACTATAAAAAACACAATTTTTATATTTCAAAAACAAATTTTCATTCTCTTGCATAAATGATAATGCACATTTTCCTCTAATTAAACAAATATTAATTCTAAAATTCTATTAACTTATTTACACACATAATAATTAATTACATATTACCCGCGCAAGGCACGGGTTAGCATCTAGTATTATTTAAAATTTAAGATACAACACAA
The DNA here is from genome assembly GCA_037974735.1 of Cicer chorassanicum. Taxonomy (NCBI): domain Eukaryota; kingdom Viridiplantae; phylum Streptophyta; class Magnoliopsida; order Fabales; family Fabaceae; genus Cicer; species Cicer chorassanicum. The sequence goes on along the minus strand of JBBPBP010009778.1, from coordinate 38,114,679 downwards.
TTCAAGAGTAGAATCTACGAAGTAATAGTTGTAGATAATGTCTGAAGAGTCTATGATTAGTTTTAATCTATAAATATTGTGTCAAAAATATGTAAAAAAAAAGTTTTAAAAATGTAATGCTCTCGTTGTATCGTGTTTGTATCACACTCCAAACAACTTGTATCTACAAAATTTCTTAATATTATTATATTCTTATATTTGAATTTAAACACAAGATTTATGATTAAGTTGAAAAAAACTTTTACCATCTTATCTAAGTATTCTTGAGTGTCACGCATTTCACTTTTATATACAAACTAGATTTCAACCGCGTTGCGTGGGTGTATTGAGATTTATTTTCAAAAAATTATTAAGTATTAGAAATTATATGATATATATAATTTATAAGTTTCCTTTAGAATTAATCATTTATAAGTTTCATTTTTCATTTTGCTTCGTAAACTAACACTCTTATTAAACAAATTTTGTATCTTAGTAGCATAAATGCAATGACTTAGATATCAAATCAAACACAATAGTTGCATTTACAATTTTATTTTACACAATTTTATTTGTTAATATAATTTCAAAATAATAATAGTTAATTAAATGTATGAATTTTAGGGAAGGAAATGAACATTAAGGTGCTAGTTACGTCACAAAAGAATAACTTCAAAAAATATTAAAAGTGGTATTAGCATATATAAAATTCACAAGAAAACTAAAGAAATTAAAAAATGGTTGAAAGATTTGAATTGATAGTAGTAATTACTTTTCTTTCTACGATAATAGGTTATCTTAAAGGAAAAAATTTGAACTAAAACAAATGTATAATATAAGTGCAGCTTAAAAAAAACGTTAATTAAATTCGATTATGAAAATATGTGCATTAAGAATAGAATAATTTTGGAACTCGGCATAAACGTTGTTTTCATTGTATTAGTGTGAAAAACAACATTACTCTACAAGATAAGTATTTCCTCTATCTCATTTTAAATATCTCATTTGAAGTGTGTACAATTCTTCAGAAAATTATTAGTTGATTTGATTTTAATGATAAAATGTTTCATTTACTCAAATGTTTTTATTAATTGCAGTTAGCGGAAAAATTTGATGAGTTGAAATATAATAAATAAGAGTAATAGTGGAAAAAATAATTAATGTTATATTGGTATTGTAAAATGACAAATAATTTGTGAGAAAATGAAATGGCAAATGAAACATTTAAAATGATATGAAGGAAATAATTGTTTCCTTGTGAACTTAGTTTGTCATAATGGAATAACAATTTAGAAATTTGTGACAAATCTAAAATATTTAATTAAACCCTAATTTATATTCTCCACTTGTTCATCTCCAGCTCACATGACTCTTGTGCCTGGTCTTTTTTGTTGAGTTATATGAGTCAAAAATAGCAAATATAATGTGATTCATAATACAATTATAACGCACAACAAATGTAATTAAGTGTCAAATAAATAATTTGGGTGTCTATTTTAATATATTATATTAAATTGAGTAAATTAAAATGGTAAATGTGTCAAAAATATTTATATTATATTGTTATTAATATAATTATTATTTCGGACTGACCAAAATAAGGTCCATCTACTTTGGACTCCTTGCGATGGAGATCAATTAGTATGCATTGAGTATAACATCCCAAATCTTAACTTCTCAACTTTTCCTATTAGGGTGTAAATATTCAATATGGTGGCCAAGTAAATAAGAGATGTGCCCGTGATAAACAAATAATGATAGAGAATTTACAAAAAGTAAATATAAGTAAATCATAATTGTAATATGACTTGGCAGCAACAGGTCTAGTTTGAAAAAGTTTATTTTCTCTTTCATCACTTAGTCATATTAGTAAATATTATTAGTAATTAGAAATGAAAAAAATTTAATCCGACTCACAGGGTCTACGGTTTAATTAGATTCAGATCAAATCAGACTTTTCTTTAAAACAGACAAAACCAAAGCTTCTAAAAAAATCTATTCAAATAAAAAGGTTATATTATATGTAACATAATAAGTCTTTTAGACCTATTAGAGCAGTCTATTTAAATAAATATAAATAATTTTTTTACTTTTATAATTATTATATTAAATTTTGATCTTTTTATTATATATTCAACTTTTAGTAACTTACACATATTAATCTTTTTTAGTTTTTGAAATATTTAAATGTATTATTATAAAATAGAATTGAAGTATGATATTATAAAGTTATATTCTTCAAAATATCATGTTAAATATCAAAATAGAACTTAATTTCATTGACATATTAACTCGTTAATCTATTTAAAGATATATTTGATTACTTATTTAAAAATGTTAAAATGAAATAAGTTTTTAAGTAGACTAATATGTCATATTAAACTTTTATCAAGACCACTCTCAAACCTAAAAAAAATAAGTCTACGACATACCATAAATTAAACTTAAGTCTTAATTTTTTTATAGACCACTCATATCTAACAAAATATAACTTGACTTTTTTTTTCTTAGTCAAGGAGTTGTGTGGATGTATGACATTTATAAAACATTTTTCTCCAATTTAAAAGAAGAAATAGTATTTTGACCATTCACTCTAGTCGTTGACCCCCTATTCCAATTCTCAAATTACTCCAACAAAATCACAAAGAGACTTGTGATTAATCAAAATTCAAAACATTTTCCACATCTAAATGACACTTATACCCCTAACGGTATTCAACTTTTCAGAGCGCGGCAAACACCATCTTCAACTATAATCTTTAAAACATTTAACCGATTCAGTTTCAGTTTCTGTTTTCAGTTGAGCCTTTCTCTCTCTCTCTCTCTCTCTCTCTCTCTCTGTTTTCTCTGTAATCTATCTCTCTCTGCATGGAAACCACACGTGACACTAAGATTTCTTCTCCAAAGAGAAAAGAAGATCAAAGCTGAAATCTTTTCCAAATTCAACACCAACCCACCATGTCTTTTTCCCTCTTTGACGCATGCAAGAAGAGAAAACGATGGCCCAAGATTTTCAGATTACACTCTTTTGCAGACCCAGGTTGTCCCATTACACCTTCGGGTCCTTTCCGTGAAAACATTCGAATCTTTCTTCAAGAAGCTGGTGAACTTGAAGATTACAAGGTTATGGGTAATCCCATTTGGTGCACTCTTCTCATTCATGAAAAGACCAATCTAATGGCTCCTTTTTACACACTTGAAGAGGAAGTTTATGGCTCTTCTCATCCTTTCTGTGATCATTGTCGCTGTGTAGGTTCGTTTTCAATTTCCAATTTTTGACACTTGGGGTTCGTTCTTTTTCTGATTCTTGAAATGGGTCGGTTCAATTTTGTAAGAATTTTGATTTGTTGCTTTGTTTTCTGAATTGGATCGGTTCAGTTTTGCAAGAATTCTGATTTTTTGCTTTGTTTTCTGAATTAGGTGTGATTGAATTTTGCGTCTTTTTGAGGCTCTTGAAAAATGAATTATTGTGGTTTGATTAAGCTCTTTTGATGATGATGCACCCCAGATGCCAAATTTGGATTTTTTTTTCTTTCTGTTATGATGAAGATTTAACTGGTGATTTGTTTTTGAAAAGGGTCTAAGAATCTTGATTTGTTATGAAAATGGTTTGTAGCTCGGTACCACCGAAACTTCCGATCAAAGGCGTGTCTCGGTGTTTGACACTGACACTTTGATTACATTTAATTAATTCATTTTCTCATATTATTATTGGTATTGATGTGATAGTTTCGTGTTTAGTAACCGCGTCAGGATTTGTGCTTCATAGCTTAGTAGTTCTAAGTGAATGTTGTTATTAGGACTTTTGGTTTTTTTATTAATTTAGAAACTGAAATGGGTTTTTGCTGATATTGATAAGAGTATGTGATTTGATTTGGTTTATGATTGATAATAGGTTGGAGTGGTCATTTTGTATCAAAGAGAAGGTATCATTTCATAATCCCAATGGACAATGGGTGGCATAAACCTTTAAATGAAGAATCTCTTGATAATCAAAGTCATCTATTGCATGGTGTGATTCATTGCAATGGTTATGGTCATTTGCTCTGTCTTAATGGCATTGAAGGGGGTTCCAAAATTCTAAGTGGTAGAGAGATCATGGATCTATGGGACAGAATTTGCACCAATCTTCGAGCAAGGTAATAAAGTCAAACATTTTTAATAATCTGATGGTCATGATTGATTGATTTAACCTGATAATGTATATGAATTAAATCCAATAATTTCCAGTAGTTATATAGTAGTTGAATTTCTTGCATTCATGAGTCAATGTTTATTAAGTTATTTTCTTTTTTAATAGTAGTTACATTACTTGCATTATAAGTCAATGTTTATTTGGTTATTATTCTTTTTAATGTAGGCAAATTGCAGTGGAAGATACATCAAGGAAAAGGTCAATGGATCTTCGATTACTTCATGGAGTTGCTTATGGCCACTCATGGTTTGGTAGATGGGGCTATAAGTTTTGCCGTGGAAGCTTTGGTGTGACAGAACAAAACTACTATGAAGCAATCGAAACTCTTGGTTCATTAGTGCTAGATGAGATAGTAAGAGATTTGAGTAAGACAAAGTACCATAAAGATATCAAACAAATGGTTCGTTGCTATAGAGATTTGAGTGAAACTCATATCATCACAATAAGGGAGCTTCTTAGATTCATGCTCACTGTCAAATCTCGTGGACCTGTTTCTAAGATAACAGTAACTTCTTCTTCTACTTCTTCTGCTAAATCTGTTTCATCTTCATCTCCTTCTACTTCAGCATTTATGTCTAGAAATTCAATCAAACATGCTGTTTCAAGTTCTATGAAGGAAAAATCAGCAAGGTATAAGAAATTCAGCACTGCAGTGGCTAATATGGATAGTAGGTGGCCAACAAGGAGACTAGAGTTTGCAGCTCAAGTGATTGTTGATGCATTAAAAGAAGACAAAGCTATGAAATCAGGTTCTAGTGGAATGACTAGACAAGATGTTAGGGATGCAGCTAGGCTTCACATTGGTGACACGGGTTTACTTGATTATGTGCTGAAATCATTAAACAATGTGATTGTTGAAAACTACGTCGTTCGCCGCATGGTTAACCCTTCAACAAGGATCCTTGAGTACACAATTCATGAGCTTGGAAAAGGGTTCAAAGCACCAACTGAAGTTGAACATGGTGTAATGACAGTTAAAGATAATCCTCAAAAGGATTCATCGTTGTCATCGTCGACATCATCTTGGATTCCTGGTAATGATGTTTACAGTGATGTAGTTTTTCTCTACAAGAATGTGTTGTTGTGTTATCCAGATTCGGAAGCGGTGGAGTTAGCAGTGCAAACAATACTTGACTGCAGACACTTTGTGAAAGAGTGGAAATTAAGAGATGAAATGGAACAAGTTCTGACATTTATTTGTCATTTGAAACCAAATTTTGTTGAGAATAAATCTGAGTTAAAAGGGCCATCTTGTGGTGAAATTGTAATTGTTCCACTTCATGCAACTGTTAGAGACTTGAAGCAAGCTGCTGAGGCTACATTAAGGGACACATATTGCATAGCAGAGAGACTTATAGTAACTGATATCAAAGAATTGTTGGGTGTGAGTGATGAAGAAGTGCTTTTTGGATTGATACAATCAGGTGTTAAGCTTTGTGTTAGAGGAATTGGTATAGATTTGTGCACACCATTGAAATATCAAGGTGGTTCTGATAATTGGAAAGTGAGGTGTGAATGTGGAGCTCAAGATGATGATGGAGAGAGAATGGTGGCTTGTGATATTTGTGAAGTGTGGCAGCATACACGTTGTTGTGGTATCGATGATTCCGAGACAGTGCCACCATTGTTTGTTTGTTCTGGTTGTTGTGATTCACTTGTGCCACCAAGAGTTGAAACTAGCAACTATGCTATAGATTGTGCTGATGATTTTTTGATTTCACCTGAGCCTACTCACTTGCTTGAGTATGCATATGGATACTGAACGATTGACTGATTGATTGAATAGTATTTTGCCTAACACCTTGTTGGTTGGTTTAAACATTTGTCAATATGTTGTTGTAAAGCTCATTTTTTAATTCTTTCTTAGTAAAATGTAATACTTTTTTTCTGTATTTTTTGGTGGCTAGTGCTTATAACCTGTTGTGAGGTTATATTGTTAATGGAGATTCAGCTGAATGGAGAATTATTTGGAAGATGGATGCTCCTAAGAGAGTGAAGTGTTTTATCTGATAGTTGATGTATGAAAAGCAAAATATTAGTGTATATAAAGGTTAAAGAGTTTGAGTCTAATAACAGGCATGATTTTTTGGACAATATATCTCATCAAGTCTCTGATAGAGCATATGCTAAAAATTCCAAAATGAAAGAAAAGAAAAAAGTTGAGGAAGTCAATGTTTGGTTTTTGATATTATGAGTCGGATAATCTAATCTCTCAAATTTGTGAAATAACAATTTATTCTCTTAAATTAAAGAACGTCAATTAATTTACAACCTTTCTGTAAGTTACATCATAATATTCTTTATAAACCTCTGAAGGTTTCTCAGCGAGTATTCTTTCATTTAAAGCCTCTTCAAACTCTCGTCACAACTCTGAATCACATACTAGTCTGAAAGAATAACTTAATACACATTTACAAATAGATGTTTGCTTTTGTATCTTAAACCGTAACTCATTACTCATGTGATTTACAACATGATGGTGTAGATAGTCACTCTTTCAAACCTTTAAGAAGGTTAAGTTCTGGTGATTTGAATGAGAAAATGAAAGTAGTGTAATTTTTGTGAGGAAACAGCTCAAACTCTAAGCTTTAATGCTTTCAGCTGATTTCTGTCTTCGAAAGCAACTCATATTATCAGCCTTACGTTCTCTCTATATGTTTCTTGAGTTTTCAAAGATTTTTGAACTGTTTGTAGCTTTCTATTCATTTCTGCATATATGTGCAAGTGTTTAAGTTTTTATTACGGAGAATTCTTTTGCATATTTGTGCAAGTGTTAATTCTTGAATAGTGATGGAGTTCAAAAGGATCTTAGTGAATCATTAGATCGTGTTGGTTTAAGCACAAAAGGAGATATACAGTGATATTTTTTTGTCATCACCAACCTTAACCTCGAGTAGCTTCTTTATATATCACTTAGGAGGCTCAACGGATCTATATTGGTAAGCACCAATAAGCTTCCTATATCATTAAATGTTTGAATTATTATAAAAAATAATCCCCCACAACTCCTGATTCTATCTCAAGACAAGATGCCTATCCTTTTATTATGTATAAGCAGAAAGCAATATGCATTATTTACCTAATTATTCCAACCCCCACTAATTCAAACTCCTTCAACTAAAACACCAATTAAATTATTTGAACAATATAGTGAAATAGAATTGTAAGAAAACATGTTTATACAAGTATCACCCTACAACATCCACAACAGCAAAGAAAATTATCCCTAAATTTGCTTTCATCCCAACTAACAAGAAGCAAAACATGTTCCAAGATTTGCCTTTACCAAACAAAAAGTCTAAGACGCACCAAAGATTACAACGAGCACACGTTTTATCATCTCTTTGACATTAAGTGATTTCCCCAGAAGTGTAACACAAGAATATAAGTCCAGTCAGTCATTTGAAAAATTCACAATAGGTTTATCTAAATGCAAAGGCAGAGTAACCATGAGTGAGTTGGAATCCTCTCCATTTCTTATGAGAAATGGAAAACTCAATTAGTATGGTTTTGTGTGCATAAAGTCAATAAACGTATAATTTATATCACATGTTCTAAAAATGTGATACACACAAAACTATAGTAATAGAACTCTCCATTTCTCAAAGGATCTCAACCCACCATAAGCTATCAATTCCTAAAATCTAGAAAAATATTAATTGTTTTTTGTTTCAAATATTTAACCATAACCTCATATCCCCTCCCGGAAAAAATCAACAATTAAGGGTAATAAAAATTGAATGTCATATAAAGAAATCATAATATAGTACCACATGATAATAAGAAAGTACAAGCCACAAAAGACCAAAATCCAAAATATTTCTCAACTTCATAACACCATGACTAATAGAGTCACTGTCTTGATTATATGAACCTTATAAAGTATTTTATTTCAATTCGATAATTCAAATTATCGAAGGATAGGTGCCTTTTAGAAGAAGGGAGCTCTGTGTGGTATTCCTTTTCGTTTCCTTTTTCGCTTAGATGGTTCAGAAGTTACCACCTGTGTTTCCTGAGGAGGAGCCTGGATGGAACTGATAGGAGGAACTGAATCATCAGACTTTCTTGAAGTAGCTTCGACCTGAAAATTCATATGAAAAAGATAAGACAATAATAACTATGTTTCCTTTTTAGCTTAGAGGTTTCAGAAGTTACCCTCTGTGTTTCCTGAGGAAGAGCCTGGATGGAAATGACGGAAGGAACTGAATCATCAGACTTTCTTGAAGTAGCTTCGACCTGAAAGTTCATATGAAAAAGATAAGACAATAATAACTAAATTTCCTTTTTAGCTTAGAGGGTTCAGAAGTTACCCCCTGTGTTTCCTGAGGAGGTGTTTCCTGAGGAAGAGCCTGGATGGAAATGACAGAAGGAACTGAATCATCAGACTTTCTTGAAATAGCTTTGACCTGAAAGTTCAAATAAAAAAGATAAGACAATAACAACTATATGTCAGAAGTGTAATGAACGTGAACAATAAATGGCTGTGATCATCAAATTGCAGTTATCACCATGCAAGAAATGGAGCAGAACTGATATGAATTAGAAGGGTTGCATGATGCTTCATCATTCAATGTCGATCCACAACGTGGAAGACGTTTCAGAGAAAGAACCAGACGCTTGTTGCACTTAAAAGGCTGCAATAAAAAAGGAATCAAATCCAGACAACGTAAAAAGAATTAATTGAAAAGACTGAATTATCAAAATTCATTATTTACTTTTATAGGCAAACATAATTGAAGCAAGAATTTTTTAGGTGTGTGGGTTGGGAGACATGCACACCACTTAGAGAGTTAAAGTAAAATATTGGGTTTCATATCACAAGAAAATATAGGTAGATGTACTAGAAAACAGTTAGCAGAACATGTATTGATCATCCAATGTTGGACTAGATGTATATATATATATATAATTATGTCAAGATTTCACATACCACCACGTTACTGATACAAGAAGTTTGAAATTTGTCAACTACTTGCAATGTCAAAAAAAGCAACGGAATGAAATATATTACTATCAAAAACTATAAATTTAACCACTTAATCTTAAGATAGTAAAGTCATTTTATGAAAGAGTATCAGCCAACAACAAAACTAAATGGACAGCAAATGATGCATTTAATCAATTTCTATCTATGCATTCTTGTTGCATTTCAAAAAATGCACAATAGATACTTGCAATTATCTCTTACAACTTCTGTGTGAATTTAAGCAACTATGATCAGCAAACAAATTCACAAAAAGCACACAAATTTGAAGTGAATCGCATAAGTTTTGATTGTGACGCTTAAATTTTTTAATCACAAATTTAAAGTCAAGGTAAGATATAATATAATACCTGGATTTGAGAGCAGTCGATATACTTTTCCATAGCAGTCAAGGAGACAACCTCCTTGTAAACATTTCTATAGATTTTCAGCATCATGTGATTTTGATGAGAAGATCCTGTTGATACACAAGATTGACAAGCAGAGACATTGCAGTTTATACAGTATATATTTAACTCATTCCTTCGAATCGAATGGGAAGAACATAAGTCAAAGAATTTTTTTCTCAAAAAATCCTCAAGCCACCTTGGCAGGTGAACTTCACTCTGGGCCTCTGGCTCATCCTACAAATTAAACCATGTTACTAAACTCTTACTAAAAGTTACAGGAAAAATGTTCATCAAATCATAGTCCATCCTTCTGACTTTGTTAATTACTTTACTTTCAATATATGCTTTTCTTAATTTTTATTTTCTCCAGCCGTCATGCATAATTATATGCATACTAAAATTGAAAAAGGATGTTATACACTGTCTCTTTTTGGTTCCTCATTAACTCCTTTCACCATTAAGATAGAAAAATCAATACCTATGAGCCAATCACAAATAAAGGTAATCTATTACTTCGAAATTATACGCCAACAAGAAATGATATGTTTATTCCAATTGCTACAAGTTTCTTCTATTAATATAGGATAGGAATTGCAGCTACAGGATTTACTGTGCTAAACACGACTATTATGAAAATAAATTACGTCTTTTCATTGCTTAGTTCTCCTGATTCAAAACAAAATTGGATGTAATAAGCCAATTGCAAACAGAACCAACATGATGGAAAGCTTCAATATTTTAAAAGATCATTATAGCGGCAAAAACTTATAGAACACATATTTCATATAAAATATATAAAGACAAGTAAAAACAGTGTGAAAAAACTAAAAGATAAAGATCGGGTTGAATGTAATCTATGTGAGAGACGAGCATATAATTAGAGATGCTTAATTGCATAATTCATTCAGTTTATGCCAGAGAAAGATTGTTTCGTATTCAAATGCAACAAAATTAAAGAGCTACATAAAATGTGCACAGGGAAAATATATTGTGTCAACTACCTCATTCATTTTTCTGGAGGAAGAAGAACTCTTCATTCCTTTCTTGCAGATTTAAAATTGAAAAACAGGTTTAATAGTTCACAGTGAAAAGATTTCCTGATTGAATTGGCCAAGGAGCAGAGAAAAAGGGGAGATAAGGTAACCCTAAGTAGCCGTTCTGAAATGAGGCTCGCTTTATGATCATGAATAAGTTTATATACTCAATACTGAAAAGATTAAAAAAATAGTTTCAGCAAAGACTGAATTGACGAAACCGAAGTGTTTCTTCACAATTCCTTTTCATATTGGCATTTTTTAGTCTCATAGTTAAAAATAAATTTTCTATAGCAGAGTTCCGTTTCATTTTTACGACCATGATTACCATCCTTCATCCTTCCTTATAAGGATATTATAAAATACAGAAAGCGCCATTTCACTGGCGTCAATATTTATTTATTCGGATATAGATTAGAAGTATAGTAGGACACTAATACTAAAGTTATACATTTGAATGTAACCACAAAATCTGTAAATTTACAACTTAACAGATGAGGCCAATGAAACAAAAATGTCTTATTAATTGAAAATAGAATTCTATACACAATCTAAACTTCAATTTTTATCATTAAAGCATAAATGCAATAGGTTTCTCAATCTCTAATCATCAAAACCCCAAATATCTACACACAAATTTTCCATTTTTGGCTATAAATCGTCGATCATTTAATCAGCTACTGCTACATCAAATTCTACCCTAAATAGCAACCATGGAAGATTGCACCAACTTCAACTCACACAACAATACTTATGGTGATGTTTTAGTTGTTGCTCTTGCAATTGAACATTCATTTAACAAATCTATCACTATTAACCAACATATTCATTATCATAATAGGAATTGAAACAAAGATGCAACAAACATTAAAATTGCAATTTTTACCTAGCAATTACACGCCCATGAGAAAAACAAAAGAGTGAATTTTGTTGAGAAACGTCAATGTACGGAAAAAGCAAGCATATGGGTTTTCCATGCACAGTGTTCATTTCTTGGCTGAAGAATGAAGCGAGGGAAAAGGAAAAGTTTGAATGATTAGGAAGAGAAAAATGAATTAGGTTTTCTCGGTTGAGTTCATAGCTCGAGTTTCAGTTTCAATGTAGAAAGGAAGAAGACAAAAAAGTTAAAATAAAAAATAATAAAAAAAGGAATATGACGAAAAGTGAATAGACAAATTATAGGGGTATATTGAATTATTTTAAAGGATTGAAAAAAATGATAGAAAAGCATTTAGGTATTTAATCAAGATTTTAATGTGATAAAAATAAATTTTGAAAAATTCAATTAGTATTAATTGAATTTTTTAACGAGGGTAGAAATTTAGTGATATTGAATTAAGACTTTTTATAACTTATAAAAAGTCTTGTGATATTTAAAATCTTTTAAATTTTAATAAATTCTTTTTAAAAATGGATTTTCAATTTTATAGATTCTCATTTTTTTTTATTTCTTTCATTTACTCTTTATGTTTCTCCCTCCCTCTCTTCCCCCTCTCTCCCACTTCAATTTTAAAAAACACTCAACTTAATTCAACTATTCAATGACGAACAATCTAATTAGACTTAAACGACTCTTTCAACTTCTCTACATTTTCATGTCTCTGCCTCTTTTCTTTCATGTCTCTATTATTTCTCCTTTACTCTTTTTCCATTACATGAATAAGATTATATTTTTTTCATATCTCCTCTTTCTATAGAATATGTAGTTATGTTTTTACTCTTAACACATGTCAAAATGATATTTTTAAGAATCATTACAAAGATAATATCATATAATCAAAATAACTTTTTCACTTTTTATTAAGCAAACATTTTTTATAGCTAGTAAATTAGTTGTTAGGTTATCTTATAAGTATTAATATGATTATTTACTTTACATTACTTTAATCATGTTATATGTATATGTAATAAGGAAAAGAATTAGTGGAGCGTGAATTTTTTTAATTACATCAATTTTATGATCCACTTTTTTTAACAATACAACCAAACAATATATTAATTGTGAGGCACATCAAATACAAGTTGAGATACAATATCGAGGGTAGGGGATTTCACCCAAACACAATTAGGAGTATTATACTGGTTTGACATTGTCATTCTAGCTATACGATGGGCCACCTCATTTCCTTTGTGCGTCACAAATTTCAATCTCACATCTATTAAAATATTCACTCAGTTTTGAGTATTCTCTTACAAAGAGTAGTCTATTTTTGAAAGCAAGAACCTCCGCCGTTAATACATCGTCATCGCCAGTCACTTGAAATTAAGATACTCTTCTCATCCCTAATTGTCATGCTAAGCCCCACGGCCATCACTTGAAAGATGAACGTTCACGTTGAGTTTTAGACAATCCTTAGGAGGAGGAGACCATCTTAATTGCTGCAATTGATTGTTTAATTTGTTTATGTTCATTCAAAGTTCAATTATTTTTTATAATAGTCATCCCAAACCATATTTGTTTTGCCTATTTACGATCTCTGAAAATATGAGTTTCATGTGGTTGTGTGTGATACTCCAATTTGAGTATGATATATAATCTATTTAGGAGGACATGAAACTAGAACTATTTTGTTGTTGAAAGATTTTAAAAACTGTATTATTTTTGTTTTTATTTATTTGAACCTTATAATTTATTTATTATATTTTGCCATTTGATATTATAAATCTATAAAATATTTCGAAATCTTGAAAATTCTTGTGTTATAAATCCATTAAAATCGTAGTTATAAAATCTTGATTGTAAATAATCTTTTAAAATCTTATATAAAGTCTTTCAAAATCTATACATTCCTACAAAGTCTTTTAAACTCTTCAAGACTGTTTTCTCAATATAGTCTTTTAAAATCTCAATCCATTACACCCCTTTAATATCTTAAATTGTAAAGATCGATCAAATTAATTTTCGAATTTTGTGAATTGACAAATACATATGTAAACTTTTGTTTTTAGATATTTTGATGTGGTAGTAATTGAATATGAGACTTATCCACGTTGATCCCACGTCAATGTCATCTTTTCAAGGAGAAACTTGTCAATGAAACTTTGTTATCTCATAGATAAATTTGAAACTTTGTCATCTCATAGATAAATTTGTGATAAATTGTAATTGTGCATTGACTTATTATAGATAAATTAATCCATGAAAAATTTAAATTTTTTAAGAAAATTAGTTCATGTTGTGATGAAATTGATATGAGATCAAGGTGGAGGGGGTCAAATATTCAATGTGTCACATCATAGTATTAAAGGATAAAAGTTTAAATCTGGACCGTTTTGATTACTATTTTACAATTTTATGAATTTATTTGTTCATTTGTAAAATTCTAGATTAATTTGATTGACACTTCTAATTTGAAGAATCGATTTACATATTCACTCTTAAGAATAGTTTAATGATTGGAAATCGTTTCACACCGACAACAAATACAAATCATTAATTATGTAATTATATATTTTATTATAATAGTTACTATTTTGTAGTGAGATAACAAAATCAATTGTTCTTATTATTTGTTAGTGTAGAACTAATTTACACTAACAATTCACCTTTCTTTTTCTCAAAAAAAAAAAAGAGTTTCATTAAAAATTACTTTACAATCATCCAATAATCATTCATCATATTGTCAAATAAACACATTATAAAACTACTTTTTAAACTAACTATTAAAAATAGTTTTTTAACAACAAAATAACTATATAAAATTTAGTTCTAATTTGTTGTGAGTGTAAAATTAGTTTACATTGTGCATATATTATTCTCTCTTAAAAATAATAATAATAATAATAACAAATTTTTTGTTAGGTTATTCCAATTAAAAACTTAAAAGACGCGGGGTTCAATCACAAGTAGTACTATTAGAAGGAGGTAAATGTAAATTATTTGTAAATGTATAGTGAACTCTAAAATTTTCCCTACCTTAGTTTGAGGCATGATCTCATTCATCCTAATTTTTTTTTATAAAACTAAATAAGTAAATAATAAAAACTAAAAAGGAATATTTAAAAAATATTGCAGTAAAAAGCCCAAAAGAAATTATCTTAGGTGAGTATACTAGAGGCACATGAAACTGATCAAAACAGGGAAGTGCAACGTCCTAAGATTTCTTATAAGGATGTTTGCATGGCGGCTTGCAACTGGAACACAAACCAAATGAAGAATGGTGACGTGACTTTGTTACAGTTAACAAAATTGATGTGCTAATTATTGTTGAACCAAGAATAACTTGGGGCAAACTCTTCACCTATAACTTATTCTTCCATATTCTTAACTTCAATTACCCCTTCAAATCATTTTTAAGAGAACTTTTACCAAAATTAGTTTTTCTTTTGTTCTATGTTTGTTGGGATTTCAATTTTTGAGTTTTCCGTCTTTGTACGACAACTTTTTTCATTTTTGTGCATTGTTCGTTTTGATTTAAATTAACAGAATAGATCAATTACAAATTTCAGACAATAATTTTAACATCGTAAATTTTATAGATTCAGAGGTATATGTTTTTAGAGACACTTGAATTTTGTCATATCTATATGCATGTTGTCGTTTAATGTTATGTTTCTGTTTTATGCTATTAACTTGGGTGATGCAATCTTTTCGCATATTTACTATTTATATTATTAATATACTTAAATTTATATTTGTATATTGTATCGATATATTCTATAATTTGAATAAATAAATATTATTTTTATTAATGACATAGTAACCAATCACCATGCTATTTCGCATGATACCACAAAATAATTTTTAATAATGTAGGTTTACTGAAAAAGAGAGAACAGGAGAAGGAGAAAGAAGCCTACGTACGAGAGTGTAAAAATGTAAACGATCTATATACAAAAGTTCAATACCAAATCTTTTTTTTAAGATAGATGGAGTTAATCTTTAATTAAGAACAAATAATAATAATAATAATAACAATAATAATAATAATAATAATAATATAAAACCTAATTTACTAAATTCTCCTTTATTAAAAGTACATTTAAAATAACAATAAATAGTTTTTTAGTCTAAATAGAATACATGCACGCCATTAACATACAATTTTTAAATTTTAAAAAAGTGGAAGGAATAGAGAGCTTCGTGAGAGAGAGTTTTCATATTTTTGTTTTTATTCATAATACAAAATTTCTCTAGTTTAGGAGAACTCAAAAATTGTATTCGATGAGAAATTTAGAGAGTTTAGATAAATTATTTAAACCGTTGTCATGTTGTTATAATACTTTATCAATTAAAAATATATTAATTATATGCATTCTCTTACCATTTTTTACAAAATTACTCTCTCAAATAATGTAAAAAATTTATCTCTAATTCTCTATCTTTTTGTCTCTCCAAAGCTCTTCCCTCCTCTCCCCTCCAACTTCCCAAACAAAGCTTTAAGTGTCAGCAAGCAAGTTGTTGTTGTTGTTGGATTAAGACTTTGTTTGATAAAATTAACTTAAAAACTAGCTGATAGCTGAAAAGTTGACTGGTAGTTGAAAAGCTAGTTGATAGCTAAAAAACTGGCTAATAATTGAAAAGTTAGCTAACTGGTAGTTGATAGCTAAAAAACTGGCTAATAATTGAAAAGTTAGCTAAAAGTAGATAGCTGATGACATATGACTTATATTTGAAAAACTAATTAATTGAAATTAAAGTGTTTGGTAAAATTAATTTTTAACAATATAAAATGACATAAAAGGACATAATTATTTTTTTTTGTTACATTATTTAATTTTTTATTACAATAAAACATAAATTTGAAGAGGTATCTAAAAGTTTAGCAAGTTTCATATGTATAAATAGTCGTCGTAAAAACAATGCAATTCATTTACAATTTACAATTTGACATAAAAAATAAATTTAACTTTATTACAATGATAAATTAGAAGATGAAGAAATAATAATAATAAATATGGCAATTCATACTTTAATCAATTTATTGTAAGATAAAAAACATAAAAATTAATTATTTTTGAGTTATTTTGGCAAGGAATTAAAGAAATTGAGTACAATTTTTGTTCACCGCCCATAAGCTTCAACGCTACTTGAAATAGCGTCTCAAAATAAATTATAAGTTGATGAGAAAAGTTTATTTACCAAACACATCTCTTTTAATCCAACAAACTTATAAATTAGTTTAATAAGCTATGAGCTAGCTATTGGCGTTACCAAATAGTGCATAATACACTAAGAATAATAATCTAATATTATTATTTTCTATTATTTAAATATATTCCCCTGGTTTTTGCTATTTTCTATTATTTTAATCTAATTTTTGTTGATAGAAAAAATAATCATATACTAATATGAAATATTAAAATAAATCTACACATTTTAATGATTTGTATTCATAATATTTATTATTATTTAATAAAAAGATTGAAATATATTATTATTTTAATATTTAATTTACTCTTTAATTATTTTTGCACTCCGATTCATTACGATGTAGAGTCTACCTCCTTTCCTTTGACCCAATTCTCGCCGGTTATTTATTAAATGATATTATAGATATTTTAGAAAAACAAATTGTCAGTAAAAATTATTTAGTAATAATCACACCTAAAATTATATATTTATACATTATGTAGTATAATATTTAAGTATTATTGAATTTTTATTAAATATAATAATAAAAATTATTATTATTATTATTATTGTTTTTCTTATAATAAATGCTATTACCTTCTTAAGCAATTTTAATATCCAACCATAACTGAGGTGCATAAATATTATTCTCTCTATCTCTAATCGTAAGATTATTTTTCACTTTTTCTCTGACTTTTATATATATATATATATATATATTTTAATTTTTTATTTTCAAAATGCCATAGAATGGTCAACTTTATTTTTTTAAGTAGGAAGTCGTTTTCCCAAGAAGCAACCAGCGGAATGAAAAAATTTTAAAAACTTAATAGGAGGTCACTGGGAACGACCTATAACTGACCTTTTTTTTATTTTTAAATTTTAATATTTGTTATTAATTTAATTATTTAAAAAATAAAAAATACTAATAATAAATTAAAATAAAATACCTTAATAAATTATAAATAAATTTTATATTTTAATTATTATTATAATAAATATTTAAATTACAATAAATAATTATTATAATTATAATTAAAAATTATTATAATTAAAATGATTAAACTATATTATAAATTAAAAAAAAACACATTAAAATTAAAAAGAAATAGATCAAATTTGTTGCAAAAAATAATAATAACAATTAAATAAAAAGAAAATTATATTAATAACACGAAAATGAAACAATTGATCACATGACAATTGAGGAAGTAATTTAATTCTAGTGGTTTAAATTTTGCTAAAGTTCCTCATAACGAGTTCGACGACATCCTAAATGTGAGACCGGAGGTCATTTAGGTGGACATCATTGATATAAATTTGTGTTTTTTCCCCTCAAATATGATGTATTTTTATCGTTAATTTAATGTATTTTGTTTCATTTTATTTTTTTATCGTTAATTTATTGTTAATATTATTTTTTTGATATATTTATTTTTAATTTTAATGTATTTTTTTTTGAAATTTATAATATAATTTAACCATTTTAATTAAAATAAATTTAATTATAAATATTTATAATAATAATAATAATTATTTATTATAATAATAATTATCTATTATAATAATAATAATTAAAATATAAAACTTATTAATAATTTATTAAGGTGTTTTATTTTAATTTATTATTAATATTTTTATTTTTTAAATAATTAAATTAATAACAAATGTTAAAATATAAATAAAATAAAATAAAAGGTTAATTACAGTTCGTTCCATGGGGAAACGACTTTCTATTACTGGTCGCTTCATCGTGAAGCGGCTTCCTACTTTAAAAAAATTACTAGGGCATTTTAAAAATGAAAAATTAAAAAAGGGATATATATATAGTCTAATTTTTTTAGTTATTATCACATTTTATTGAATGGATGTACATCAATTTTTTAATATTATAATAAATTATATACCTACAATAATAATAAAAATAATAATAATGGTTTTTATTAATTGTAAAAAGAAAACAATGGTTTCTATTATTCCTAGGATTAATTTATTTTTTATTTCAAAACACTATTTTTTTTAAAATATTAATAAAACTATTTTTTATATTATTTTTAAAAATAAAACTGTTTTTAAAATATTAAAAAATACCAAAAAAAACTACAGTTTTTAAACATTTTAAAAAATATTTAAAATACTATCTCTTATATTATTTTTATAAAATAGTCTATTATTATTATTATTTTAAAATAAATAATTAAATTATTAATTAATAATTAAAAAGCATAGGTGGTGCCGGAGGCAGCGCTTCTGAAGTAGCTACGATGACAAACAGTGGCACTCCAGTGGCCACCACGGCTTTCACCGATGGTGTTCCGCATGTGGTCACTACCAACCTCCACTCTATTTAAACTAATAATTAATAAGTTATTAATTTTTAAAAATAATGATAAAAATTTAAATTTTATTTTTTAATTCAGGAAAAAAAATCTAATTATGTTTTATAATAAAAATAAATTATTATTTAAATTATTTAAAAAAATATATAATTATGATATTAGTAATAAAAATAATAATTAAAAAATTTGATTTTTCTGAAAACAATTTTTAAAATAATAAATTTTAAATCAGTTTTTAAAAATCAATAAATAAAACTAGTTTTAGAATTAATTATTTTTAAATTAATTTTAAAAACTATTTTTTTAATAGTTTAATTGTAAAAAATATTATTTTGAAATAAATATAATAATATTTTCTTAAAATTGCTTATGTGGCACCTCTAGGAAATCTACTCATTCTTTTTTATTCTATCTAATAATGTACCTATTTAAATTTGAACTTTTCATCTTTTCCTATTCTTTTGTGAGAATATAAATGTATTAATTAATAATTGGTTAGTTACAATTTTTATTAAATGCTATTTACCTATCCATGATAATTGTGTGTATAAATATGTGATTTTGTGCAGTCGAGCTACATGTTTTAGTATAAATTTTGATTTTGGGTTAACATCACTTTATCCAAGCAAATCTAAAGTAGTTTTCTTCAATTTTCTGTTGTAGTTTTTGTGTATATTTCTTACTTTTCACATATGTCACAGCTATTCAATGTTTTCTATGGTAAAATAGAGACTCAAAACTCTATAATACATATTAGCCAAATATTTTAGCCCTATTCTTTTTTTTTTTTTTTTATTGATATAATATTTGTTAGTCTACTTTTTTACCTTCCTTTCTTACTTTTTTTATTTTATTTATTTCTTAACGTGTATATCGCTATTTTTCATGTGAATGAAGATAAGAGGATAGAAAAAGCTTCTATTTTTGTTGTCGGTGTTGCATCATTGGTGCCCCGGGTAGCTCATGTAAGTATAAATATATATATCTTTAACACTAATATTTGCATCAATTAAATTAAAATTTATGAAATTTATATTGCAATTTTTATATACATTTGATGATATAACTCTGATCCTTTCTTATTTTTGTTGATAATTATTGTGTCTATAATTGTTTCAAAAACATTAATTTATTTATATAAAAATGAGATAGTTTAACATGTAAAAGTTGAAGAATAAAATGGATCAAAAAGACAAAAGTAAAACTAAAACTAAAACTACACTAAAGTAAAACAGATACAATTTAATATAATATAAATACGACCAATAAATATGTTAACTTTAAAATAATAATAATAATAATAATAATAATAATAATATCCATCATTGATATTACCTATAATATATATTAATTTTTTTTAACTCCACCAATTCTTACCTCTCAATTTCCGTATTAATTTTTATAACTTATAATTTGTATTACTATCAATTTGTGAAACTTCAATTATCATTAATTAAAATATTAATAAGAGTGATGTTTTATAGTCTTGATTTGTTTTTTATAATTAAAAC
>JBBPBP010009778.1:38079828-38091074 GCA_037974735.1 Cicer chorassanicum | reverse complement strand
TATTGACAAAAACTGTTTAAATTAGTTATTCACAATGCTTTTTTTTTTTGAAATGTTATTACAGAAAATTTAAAACAACCAGTCAGAAAAGAAAATTTTACAAAAGTATTTTTCATTATAGGTTATTTAGAATTCATTTTAATACCTAAAAATATATATTTATATACATCGTTATTTAAAGTATAAAATGGAAATAATTAAGTTTTCTAAGACGAATTAATTTGATATCCTTGCCAATTATGCTTTAGGCTCAAAATTAAATTTATACTTTTACCAATCCTGTTTTATGACTAAACTTTTTTACAAATATAATATAAGACCAAATTTGTTTATGATTATCTTAATTGGCTCCTCCACCCTCCATCTCTCTTATATATATAGAGTAAATTGTGACTGATATTTACATATTTTATAGTTGATTCAAATTTTAATTTACTTCTAAAAAATGTTTTCCAAACTAGCCTTGCTCATCCAAGGCCTCTTGGTCATGGTTGTTTTGATCTCTTCCATGGGGGAAGCTAGGTACTTGGGTAAGATTTTTTTAATTTTCATTTTGTTTTGAACTCCTCCTTACAATGCTCCTATAGACTAAAGGCACAAATTTCCATTCCATGGTCAAACCTCATAAACATGTCATTAGACTTTGCCAAATATGGTTACCAAATTTTATTAAAGATCCAACCTTTTTAGTTGATTAATTTTAATTAGGCACTCTTTTTGTCTTATTTCATCATCCTTAGGAAAATTTATGTGACCATGTCAAGCATCATCTACACATTTGGCTATGGATATATGTTACATAAAACTATGATTAACCAAATTTGTGAAGTTTGTATTCATTATTAATAAAATAAATTATTGTTTTCAAGGAAAATATGATGGAAGACATGTTTGATTTGATTTGTTCATGGTTTTGCAGTTGAGGTTGTTACAAAGCAAAATGATGTGAATGTTGTTAAAGAAAATGGCAGTGCAAGTACTGATTGTTGGTGGCCTGGATGGCCTGGTTGGCCCATATGGCCTGGTACTGGTACACCAAGTACACCTCAAACTCCCGAAACACCTAGTTCACCTCCTGCGACTCCAGAAACACCTAGTTCACCTCCTGAAGCATACTCGCCCGGTTCACCTCCTGAAACACCTAGTTCACCTCCAGAAGCATATTCGCCCGGTTCACCTCCTGAAGGTGAATCGCCTAGCTCACCTCCTGAAGCATACTCGCCCGGTTCACCTCCTGAAACACCTAGTTCACCTCCAGAAGCATACTCGCCCGGTTCACCTCCTGAAGGTGAATCGCCTAGTTCACCTCCTGAACCTGAAACTCCCAGTTCACCTCCTGAGGCTGAAACTCCCGGTTCACCTGCACCTAGTCCAGCCTATGTTATGTAGCTGAAGTTTTTTTACTAGGAAAAATAATGTTGATTTATCATTATGTGATGCTTATTTGAATACATAATAGAAATATATTTGATTTCATAATAAGAATATATTACTAGATTTTTTACTACATGCTTGCAAGCAAGTGAAATTTGTTCTTTTATCTTTAATAATTTCAAGTCTCATATCTGTTATTAAAAATTAAAAAAAGTATAAGATTTCTATTCATCTCGTATCGTAATTTTTTTTAATAAGTAAAATATATAAAACCTGAGTCAGGATACATATAAGCCTGAAAAGTTCAATCCAATTTACATATTACACCTATATTTCTATGCTTTGAATTGTGATTTGAATAATATAGTTAATGGAAAAGTCATGCTTTAAATTGATCTAAGTGTGTTGAAGGATAGTTAGGAGGTTAGGGTAATTGGGAGATTGTTGTGATTTCACCGAATGTCGAGGTGGCCAATAATACAAAAGAGAATGTTTAATAGAGAAGAAAAATTAAAGGACTTTGAATTTTCTTGTGATTTCTAAATCACAAAAGAAGAAGATGAAAAGAAAGAGCTCAAGATGGTTGTTGGAGATTCTGCAAATGGAGTAGTGTCTTCAACATCTCCAGTAGAAAATGCTACAAGTTCTAAAAATGCAATTCAAGAAGTTTTTGGATCTAACTCAACATATCTGCCATGTGAAGATTGTTGACAATAAAGTCAAAGAGAAAGCCGAACAACTACAGGGTTCCAATAGAATAACAAAGCTTAAGAGATACTCTAAGAATATAATGTGATCCTAACAAATAACAGGATACTCTAACACTACTAAAATATTCTAACAAATATGATGGACCACAACTTAGAACCGTTGGATTGTGTTGCTTTATCAAAGTTTATGATGAACCCTTTTACACCAAACAATAATTTTTGAGTTTTTACATTTTCTTCTTTGATTGATCGCTCCTTTTTTCATCTATTGTCTTTGTTCATATCCTAAACATAAAAAACCTCTCTTCCTCAATTCTATCTTTGGCACATATTGAAATTTAATGTTGTTTCTTTTTACAAAAATTTAATGTTGTTGTTGGTCACCTGAGTTAATTTACCTTGCACAACAAGGAGGTGATGGGATGAAGCCATTTGTGATGAGAGATATTTTATGTGGTGTCTAATTTGGTATGGTATTGTCTAATGAATACATATGAATACAAGTTTTTTTCATCTACGGTTATAAATCTTTGATTGCTCGTGAAGAACTTGTTAAAACTTTCAACCTAGAAGTCACTAAAAAAAAATAATAAAGTAAATGCTTAAATTTTTTTTTTTTTATATATATTTGTGTTAGCTCTTTATTTTTATTTATTTTGTTCATTTATCTTTTATAAATGATGTATTTTATTCTTTGTCACAATCACAACAAAAGTTATAACAACATTCAATCATTAGAATCTATTTCTAACAATTGTCAATACGTATTCAGTATAATATTCTTTACACTTAACAAAATTCTTCTTGTAGGATTTGAAATTTATGTAAACTTTTTTAAATGAATGATATTTATTAAAGTTTACTATATTTTCACCTCATTCTTATTAAAATTGCACACTTAATATAACTTTATATCTTATCTAATATTTAATCTCAATAAATCATGAGAATAATTTATACAATTGTTTAAAAAAGTTATCATGAAAATGACTAAAATATATCATTTTGTGCCGATAAAAAACTAAAATAATTAAATAAAAAAATAAAAAATGAAAATAAATATTAAATAAATGACCAAAATTATATTTAAATTTAAAGTAAATCACATTTAACGGAATTAAAATTGCGAGCAAAAATAACTCATTGTGAAATGCATATGCCTCGTAAAAGTGCACAAAATTCAAAATGGCAATAGACCCATGTTTATTGGAGAAAAAGTAATTTTGCAGATAAAATTCAAACGTGTCAAAAATTATTCGCCAATATTTTAAAAATTGAATCAGACATTAAATTGGTGAAACATTCCAGCCATGATTCAACGGCTCATCAAGACGAAATGACAATCAGATTACACAATTAATTAAACCTGTAAACAATACCGATTCACAGTTCAAGCTGGTTGAACCACCTCGTTTGGTTTAATTTATTTGAAACCTTGAAATTCACCAAGAATCCTTGAATGGTTTCTCCAACAAAGCAGAGAGATACATTTCCCGAAATTGGGGTCCCTTATCAAGCTTCTTGGCAGTGACCCAATTCACTTTCTTGAACCCAACACTCTCAATCATAGGCCCATAAACCATCTCCAATTGATCACCAACACAAAAAAACCGGTCTAACCAAAACAACCCACCAGGCCTCAAAACCCTATAAATATCAAACAATAAAAAATGAAGCAATGTTTCGGGTATCCAATTACTCAAAACATGCATGGAATGAACAATATCCAACGTGTTATCAAAAAACGGAAACCTCTGAGAAATACTCATGTACAGAGGCACAACCCCTCTTGAAGCTATGAAACTATTAAATGGACCGTTTAAATTTAACGACGTCGTTAAGATTGTAATATTTCTTTCTTTCATTCTAATTGCGAATGTTGCAACTCCTCCACCTATGTCTAACCCGATCCGTATCGAACCGGGTTTTCGGGTTTTTAAAACATCGTCGATGCTGAAATCTAGACCGTTCGATTTAGGGTTTGTCCAACGATTCTTCTCACGGCCGTTGAGATCAAAACAGTCTTTGCAATCGTCGAAGCCTTTCTGCGTGCGCGAGCGATTGATTAGACACGTGTAGGATTTGCACGTGTAAGCGGTCCACACAACAGAGGAATCAGACGGTGTGGACCAGAGGCTGGAAGGAAGAGGGATCGGCGGCGGGAAGTTTGGTGGCGCTGCTGGACGACAACGGCGGCGAGGGAGAGGTTCGCAGCCGTTTAGGAGGAGTTTCTGAGAGAGAAGTTCGTCGTCCGGACAAGATCCATTCACGTCGTATGACATGAAGCGACGAAGATCAGCGGGAAATAGAGTGCAGGCGCGAGCGGCGGGAAGGTTAATGGTGTCGGAGTTGAAATTACGGTTGGGGCCGAGTGGGAGTTTTTGTGGTGACGTGGAGGCAAGAAATTCCGGTGGAAGGTTGTCGCTATCGTCTTCGGCGGTGGCGATTGTTGTGAAATTTGGTGTACACGTGGAAGAATAATAGGTGGAGGAAACAAATAGTGTTATGAGGTTTGTGAAAAAAAGGAGGGAAATGAAGATTAAATTGGCGGTTATGGTTTTTGATTTTGGATTATGGTTACTATTAGAGGCCATGTTATGAAATGGGAATGTTATTGATTGATTTTGAGTTTCAACGTGATCACTTAGCTTTGAAGGTATCTATTTTTATGTGCAGATTTTAAGCATTCATAGTTGTGAAGTGTTAAGGATTTCTTTTTATATTACAATATTGTGTTCTTAGTACTAAGTAGAGGTAGATTCGAGGTGTTTTGAATTAGAGGATTATCGGTGATGATAGTTTAATGTTCTTCTGACTTTATGATCCATAAGTCTAGGTACCATTTAAAAAGGGTAAATGACCTTCTATTTCAACCAGCAAATAAAGCTGATAAACGGCCTTATAATTGTAATTTCGTTCTTGCATTTAATGTAACTTGACACACTTTCTTTTGATTTGCTTTTTTTTCTCCTCATAAATTTTGTCTATCACAAAAAATCATATTTAAAGTGTATCAAACACTAAATGCGGATGTCAGATTCGATATGTTACGAGAATTTATCGTATTTCGTTAGATGTTACTAGAGTTTATCATATTTCATTAGATTTAACTCATGTTGATTTTTTTGATTTGCTTTTGGTTTGTTTTTTACTTTATTTTTGGCTTATTTGTCAGCAACATCGTAAAGTATAGTCACTCCGTTGGTTACTTTGCTATCAATCTATCTAAAAAAGGGGTAAGATGGGCCATGATTGAGTTGAAACCTCCACCCTATCCCTCTCTATGGTGAGTTGCAAGCCTATATATTATCCGCCCAAAAAATATCTTTTATTTATTTACATATTATAAAGGTTTATGGCATAGTTTTTTTTAAAAGAGATTTATGTTCTAGACTCAAATGCCCTTTTGTTTAAATTAGCAAATATAACTAATAAATGGGGTTATAATTCTAATTTCATATATTATTGCATTTAATGTAACATTAATTGTAACTTGAGACACTTTCTTTTGATTTGTTTTTGGTTTGATTTTTAACTTTATTAGTTATATTTGTTGGTTTAAACATAAAGTCATTTGAGTCTTAATTAGGGTATAGACCATTTTTAAACAGCGTGTAGATTATTGTTTGTGTTTTTGCTATCTTGTTAATGCGCATGTCAATAATAAAGTTAAGGGTTAAATATATTTTAGTCTCTATAAAATTATGATATTTTAAGTTTAGTACATAAAAACTTTATACATATATTATGATATTTTGATTTTCTAGAGGTTTTTTAGAGACTAAAAGTATCAATTTTTTATAATTTTTTTTTTTTAAAAAATAGAGATTAAAAGTGAATGATAAAATTTTTTAGGTAATAAAAAATTGAGAATTTTTTTAATAAGGACTAAAAAATTATTTAACTTTAAAATTAATATTATCCCTTTTTTGCATTATAGTTGTTAGGTTGATAGAATATTTTTTTTTTTTATAATACGTGAATAAAAAAAATTGGTGGCCCAACTCGCCAAATCAGCACAAGTTGAAGCGGGTTAGAGAATTCAATCCAACTATCTAAATTTATTTATCTTTCTCTATCTTTTTTAGACGAATTGATGGCAGAACAAGAGAGACCGGCCTGTTTTGTCTACCTTAATTTTGATTTAAAGGTTAGAAAACTTCATTTTTACCCTAAATTTTCTCAAAACTTCCAAATTGTGTATTTTGTATATTTCAAAACATTAGGGGTGCTAAAAAAAAATACCCTAAAGGTTATGAGTTATGATATTTAATCTTGGGGTGAGGATTAGGCTGGTCCAAATCTTATATTGGACCATGCAAGGGAAATTATTGAATACACGCCAGTGCAAGATTGTCTAGTTTTCCATTTAAAAAAAAAGTCATTAATTATATAAATGTGCCTGTTTTTTTTTTTTATTTATTAAAAAAATGATATTTATTTATTCAAATTGACATAAATTAAATTAATTGAGAATATTACAATTCAAAATTGTTAAAATCGAAAATGATAAATTTGCGAATAATCTTATAACATTCAGGATAATAGCGTAAAATCGCAAAATGGCGACAAATGTGATAATCTACAAAAATAACAAAATTGAGGTGTTTGAAATACTTATTCATCTGAAGTTGTAACGTTGATGATGTCAAAATCATTCATTGAATTTACAATTGAACGAAGTTGATATGTCAATCCAAACCAAATAACGTCGCACCAAGACCGAAAAATCAAATGTCTTATCAAGACGACAAATAAATATAGTGCCTTACAAAGACGATGAAACCGAAAATATAAATGAAAAACTAAATATGTATGAAAAATTACTTATTTAAATAAAAGATAACAAAAAACGATTAAGAGGGGATCACTTCAACAAAAAATTAGCTTTAAATCACCTTACTTTAGTAAAAACAATAAGAAACTAATAGAAAAAATAGGAGTAGAGGAGACGATTAGATTATACAATCTTTTATTTTGAGTACACTCTGAATCAACGGTTTAAATTTAATTCTCCATGGTCGCATCTATGTTTTAGACCATTATAAATTTCATTTTACTAGACTAACTTCGTTCTAATTTAAAATGTCCCATTTACAAAAATAATTTATCTAAACAACCGATTGTTTTTAATTTCAAATACAATTTTACATTTTATTTTTGAATTATATCATCTTATTAATATTATGTATATCATTTCAATTTATTATTTTCTTATTTTATACGGATGAGAGTAAGAGAATATGTTGTTTGTTTTGGCCTTGTGGTGGAAGGTTTGATAGCATTTTTATTATATTGTAAGATTGTAAATTGCATACAAGACATGCAAGATCACACATGCATGATGTAGATGCATATGATCATTGACTTCTATAAGCAAGCTGCAAGAAACTATCTCCTCGTTCTATAATAGTAATAATTTCCTAAAAATCCCAAACAAATTTTTTTAAAAGACATTTTAATCTTTATTTAAGAATTAATTTGATTTACATTTTGAAATTTTTAAAGATTATATTTTTATTAAAAACAAGAGATTTTAACGATCAAATTGGTATTTTTATTTTTCGTGACTAAATAAATTTTTTGGGATACATCTAGATTTAACTCATATCCTACGAAAAATAATTCAACTTCCACAATCAAATGAGACTTAATTGGTGGATAATTTATCTTACAAATACATTTGTCAACATTTTATGAGCTTTGAGTTATTCTCTAACCTTGGTGAATCCTATGACCCACTTCACCAATTTTTTTTATAAAGAAATAATAATAAAGTAAAATATGTTTAACAGAAATAAAATTATCAAAACAAGTCAGCAAAAATAACTCATCACGAAATGCATAGAGATACATTTCCTGAAACCTTGCAATTCACCAAGAATCCTTGAATGGCTTCTCCAACAAAGCAGAGAGATACATTTCTTGAAATTGGGGTCCCTTATCAAGCTTCTTCCCAGTGACCCACTTCACTTTCTTGAACCCAACACTCTCAATCATGGGCCCATAAACCATCTCCAATTGATCCCCAACACAAAAAAAATGGTCCAACCAAAACAACCCACCAGGCCTCAAAACCCTATAAACATCAAACAACATAAAATGAAGCAATGTTTCGGGTATCCAATTACTCAAAACATGCATGGAATGAACAATATCCAACGTGTTATCAAAAAACGGAAACCTCTGAGAGATACTCATGTACAGAGGCACAACCCCTCTTGAAGCTATGAAACTATTAAATGGACCGTTTAAATTTAAAGACGTCGTTAAGATTGTAATATTTCTTTCTTTCATTCTAATTGCGAATGTTGCAACTCCTCCACCTATGTCTAACCCGATCCGTATCGAACCGGGTTTTCGGGTTTTTAAAACATCGTCGATGCTGAAATCTAGACCGTTCGATTTAGGGTTTGTCCAACGATGCTTCTCACGGCCGTTGAGATCAAAACAGTCTTTGCAATCGTCGAAGCCTTTCTGCGTGCGCGAGCGATCGATGAGACACGTGTAGGATTTGCACGTGTAAGCGGTCCACACGACAGAGGAATTGGACGGTGTGGACCAGAGGCTCGAAGGGAGAGGGATTGGCGGCGGGAAATTTGGTGGCGCCGCTGGACGGCAACGACGGCGAGGGAGAGGTTCACAACCTTTTAGGAGGAGTCTCTGAGAGAGAAGCTCGTCGTCTGGACAAGATCCGTTCACGTCGTATGACATGAAGAGGCGGAGATCATCGGGGAAGAGAGTGCAGGCGCTTCCAAAGGGAGGATTAACAGTGTCGGAGTTGAAATTACGATTGAAACCAAGCGGGAGTTTTTGTGGTGACGTGGAGGCAAAGAATTCCAGTGGGAGGTTACCGTCGTCAACTTCGACGGCGGTTGTGGTGGTTGTTGTGAAATTTGGTGTACAGGTGGAGGAATAGTAAGTGGAGGAAAGAAAGAGTGTTATTAGGTTTGTGAATAAAAGGAGAGAACTAAAGAATAATTTGGTGGTTAAGGTTTTTGATTTTGGATTATGGTTACTATTAGAAGCCATATTATGAAATGGGAATGTGTGTTTATTGGTTTGTTATTGATTGATTTTTGAGTTTCATTGTGGTTACTTAGCTTTGAAGGTATCCATTTTTATGTGCATATTTTGACCATTTTTATATTGTCAAGTGTTAAGGATTCCTTTGATAGAATTATATTGTGTGCTTAGCACTAAGTGATGGAGTTTTGACTTAGAGAGTTTTAAGTGATAGTTTAATGTTGTGACTTTATGATCAACGGGTTTTGTAGAAAGTCAACAGTTAGACCGAGATTTTCTTTTTGTTATGTTGTTTGATTTGTCTTGTGGAGGTAG
Organism: Cicer chorassanicum; assembly: GCA_037974735.1. NCBI lineage: Eukaryota > Viridiplantae > Streptophyta > Magnoliopsida > Fabales > Fabaceae > Cicer > Cicer chorassanicum. Next base: position 38,081,649 of record JBBPBP010009778.1, on the reverse strand, counting down.
GTTTGAGATCATGGTGGATTTTTTTAAAGCTTTGATGAAAATTAGGAAGTGTTGTTTATGCATTATATGTGTATGAAATGTGAAATCTGATAGCATGTTATTATATTGTAGAATTGCAAATTGCATAGAGGACATGCAAGAACCCACATGCATGATGCATATGATCATTGACTTCTACAAGCAAGTTGCAAGAAGCTTTCTCTTCATTCAGTTTTAAGAATTAATTTGATTTACATTCGAAACTTTTAAATATCAAACTCTTATCAAAAAGAGTTTTTAAAGATCAAATTTGTATTTTTAATTATTTATCATGACTAAATAGGTTTCTTTGGAGTTAGTACATCTAGATTTGATTTTTTGTGGTGTCAATAAATAGTTTGGTTAGCGACAATTACATAATGAGATAGTGATTAATCATTGGTGGAAAGTATTAAAAGGTGAAATTTAGGTTGTCTTTAGAAAGTTGTGAGTAAATTATGTGTAACCAATTAAAATCAATTATGTGTAGTTTACTTATCATTTTAAAAGTGGAGCTTAGGTTGTCTTTGTTTTTTTGTAGTGTTTGATGTGCATCAATTTTGGTTTCGTTGTCTTTCTTTTGTTTGTAGTGTTTGATGTGCATCAATTTTGGTTTTGTTTTATATGTAGCCGTTGGTCTTGTTTTGATGGTAGCTAAAGAGAATCAAAGTAGTTGAATAATTCTTGGTACTTATTTTGTTTTTTATTACAAATGAGTGAGAGTTTATGAACACGATGAGAAAACTAAAGAAAAACAATTAGCTAGTTGTTTAACAAACATAAAAGATAACTAACTCTTATTTTGACTAACTAAATGACTTTGACTATTATTCTCTTTTGCGCCCTTTGCAAACCTATGGGTGAATAATCATGAACTTTGGTAGAAGGCTTCGAGAGAACATATGTTGTTTGGTTAGATGAGAAAATGTGATGAACAATGAGCCCTTGTTTTGAATCTTTTCTCTAATCATATAATGTATACCTGGTTTTAGTAACATTTATATTTTAGTCCACAAACAATGGATCGATAAAGACTAGGATCTAGGTAGTCAATAGCGCCGGTTCGCGGCGGGATCATGTCGGAGCGGAGCGACGGATGACATGGCCGCGGCGGCGCAGAGCGGCGCGAGGAGAAGAGGGATCGCGCGCGACCTGGGCGCGTTTGCGGGTTTGAAAACCCTAAAAAACGTGGAAAAAAAATTTTTGGAATATCTTTTTTTTTCTTCTGGAAAATCCAATTTTACCCCTAAATTTTAAAACGTTTTAGGGGTAATTTTGGTATTACACCCTTCAGATTTTAGAGATCCATCTGCGTTTTCTTCATTCGTATGTTGCGTTTTCTTCTTCCTCATTTGCGATCACTACTCTGTCTTCAGCCTTTTGCTTCCTTCCTCATCTGTGCGTTCTCTTCCCTTCCTTCTTCCTCAGGTTCGTTTTCGTTTTATACTTTATTTGTATTCAGTCTTCTCGTTGCGTTCTCTTTCTTCAGTCTTGCATTCTCTTCCTTCTACTATGTTCCTTTTTATTTTTTAATTTTTATTTTTTCTCTGTTTCTTTTTATTTTTTTAATTTTATTTCTGCTCCTTTTTTTAATTTTATTTCTTTGTTCCTTTTTTTATTTTATTTCTATGTTTCTTTTTATTTTTTATTAATTTTTTTTTCTGTTTCTTTTTATTTTTTTAATTTTATTTCTTTGTTCCTTTTTTAAATTTTATTTCTATGTTTCTTTTTATTTTTTATTAATTTTTTTCTTTATTTCTTTTTATTTTTTAATTTTATTTATGTTCCTTTTTTTAATTTTAT
>JBBPBP010009778.1:38059004-38079618 GCA_037974735.1 Cicer chorassanicum | reverse complement strand
TATTTGTATGTTCCTTTTTATTTTTTTAATTTTATTTGTATGTTCCTTTTTTTAATTTTACTTCTTTTTTCTTTTGTTTTTTTTAATTTAATTTTTTTTGTTACCTTTCTTTGTTTTTTTCTTTTGTTTCTGCAGTTTTCTCTGTTTTTGTTAATTCTTACTTCTTTTTTCTCTATTTATTTATCTGTTTTAATTTAATTTTTATTTTATTTTATTTCTCTGTTCCTTTAAATTACTTGTTACTTTTTTTTTATTACTTCTTATTTCTTTAATTTTCTTTTGTTACTTCTTTTTAATTTCTTTTGATTAATTTTATTTTGTTACTCTTTTTTTCTATTTCCCTTCTTTCTCTGCAAAGTGCAAACAACCATGACAACATCATCTGCAACCCCACAAAGTAATAGTTCTACTCCGTGTGTAATGTTTAAACCAACCGGTGATAATGTTGACCTAGCATGACAGTTTAATAGTGTAAAGGACAAGAATAATAGGAAGAGGGTGACATGTGATTTCTGTCAAGTTGAAACTACTGGAGGAATTACTAGAGCAAGACAACATCGGTTAGGAATAAAGGGAGACAAAAGAAGCTGCAGAAAAATACCACTAGATTGTAAGCTATTGTTGCAGACATATTATGATGAGAAACAAGCACTAAAAGATGGAATATTGAATGAGATGGAAGTTCAAATTGACGATGATGTTAATGACGATGTAGCTGAAATAAGGAGAATTCGAAGTGGAAAAAGGGCAATTGAAGCCCCCTTTACCGGCTGCCAAGAAGACAAAAGGTCCCTTGGATTTAATGTTCATGAAAAAAGCAGAACACAAATTGGGGAAAGACAAGAGACAAACAAGCATAAATGATGCTTGTGACAAAGAAGCAAGAGCAAGAACGGTACAATACATTGCTCGTTTTTTTAAACAAATGGAATTGCTTTCAATGTTGCAAGATCAAAAAGCTTCAAGTTGATGTTGGAAGCAATTGAAAACTACGGTCTTCATTTGAAACCTCCAAGCTATCATGAGTTAAGGGTTCCACTCCTTGAAAAAGAGTTGGAATATACAAACGCTTTGTTGAGTAGTCATCAATTGCATCGCGCAAAATACGGATGCTCAAATGCTTGGTGAATTCTACAGCAGGAACAATGTTTGTGAAGAGTATTGATGCTTCTTCCTACATGAAGACTGGAATTAAGATATTTGAGCTATTGGACAATTTTGTTGAGGAGATTGGTGAGCAAAATATTGTGCAGGTGGTTAATGACAATGGAAGTAATTATGTATTGGCTGGTAAACTATTAACTGCCAAGAGACCACATTTGTTTTGGACTCGGTGTGCTGCACATTGTCTAGATTTGATGTTAGAAGGTATTGGAAAGATTCCTAAGGATAAAATGGTTATTCAGAAAGGGATTAGTCTCGTCGGCTTCATTTATAACCACACATTGGCGTTGAACATAATGAGGAAGAACACTGACAATGTTGAGTTGGTTAGACATAGAGTCACAAGGTTTGCTACCACATTTCTTACTTTGCAAAGATTGCATAAACAAAAAACCAACCTTAGAAAGATGTTCACTTCAGAAGAATGGTTGAAGTCCAAGGCAGCTAACGATCCTAAGGGAAAGAAGGCAACCCGTATTGTACTTTTGACATCATTTTGGAATGATATTATCTACACTCTTAAGGTTATGGGACCTCTTGTACAAGTGTTAAGACTTGTTGATAATGAGAAAAAACCTGCAATGGGATACATATATGCAGCAATGATCAAGACCAAGGAGGACATTCGAAAAGCTTTCAATGAACAAGCAAGCAAGTACATAGATGTATTTGCAATCATTGATGAAAGGTGGAAATGTCAGCTTCATCATCCATTGCATGCTGCAGGCTACTACCTAAATCCAAAGTATTTTTATAGCAAACCATAAATTGAGAATGATCCCATATTGGTGGGAGGTCTTCACTTATGCATCGAAACACTTAGTGAAAGTCATCAAATGAGTGACATGACTACAACACAGTTGGTGGAATATAAGATTGCTGATGGTCTCTTTGGATTGGGTGGAGCAATAAGACAAAGGGCAAACTAGCTCCTGGTAATTGGAACTTCATTTATTTTCTTGGTAAAACTTTTAGCACACAACAACTTGTATAAAATGAAAATAATTGTTTCATTGCAGCTGAGTGGTGGAAGACTTATGGAGCACAAACTCCAATTTTGCAATTATTAGCCATTAAAGTGTTGAGTTTGACATGCAGTTCTTCAGGATGTGAGCGTAATTGGAGTACTTTTGAGCATGTAAGTTAATACTTGTTATTAAGTTATAGAGTATTCTACTATGTAGGTTCATATTAATTTAGTAAACTAACATTTTAAATTATAATACATAGATTCATTCCAAGAAGAGAAGTAGACTTGAGCATATAAGAGGTTGGAAGACTTGGTTTTCGTTAAGTATAACCAAGCTTTGAAAGAGCGCTATGATTGTCGTGATGTGATTGATCCAATCATCTTGAATGATGATGATGATTATATCAATGAATTTGAAGTGGGAGAGTTGGGGAAAGATGGTGAACCTGTTGAAGAATTAGTTTATGCCGGTGATGATCTAACTTGGACCGATGTTGCCAATGCAAGTGGGGCAAATGAGCCGATGGTTTACACTAGGCGGGCAGCAAAAGAAAAGGCAGCTGCAAGTGCATCTAGGGCAATATCACAAGAAACAATATCAAAAGAAGTTGTGGTAGAAGAAGAAGTTGAAGAAGTTGAACCTATTTATGTTGAAGATGATGATGAGGAGGAGGAGAACGAAGAATATATTGAAGTTGATGGGGAAGAGGAGGAGGAAGAAGAGGAAGAAGACTATGTTGAAGATGATGATGATCTTTGATTCTTATAACATGCATTTTAGTTTTAATATTTTGTTATTTATTACTCTACTATGTTGAACAAGATGATGGTATTTGGTATCTAAATCTATATTTTGATTAAGAGTTAAGACTATTTGGTATCTAAATGTATGTTTTGATTAAGACTATGAGTTTGAGACATTGTTCAATTATACATGTTTATAGACTATTTGGTATCTAAATGTATCTAACTATTCATGTAGAGGTCATCCCGGTATCCCGCAATCCGCTATCCCGGTTTCCGGGGTTGGCCGCGACGCGCCGCTATCTGGGATTAACTACCTAGACTAGGATTAGGATTGTCATTGCAGAACATGTGACAAATAACTTTGTAGTCATAGGAGTTTTCATGGAATTGGCGGTAGTCATATTTTCTCAATGGAGTAAATTATGAATATATTTATCTTCCAACTTGAACTTTGGAGCAAGAAACATAAAAAAAAAAAAAAAAAAAATTACTCCACTTTATTAAATTAAAAAACTTGCTAAACATAAATTGTACTCTAGGAGAAAAGTCTACAACTTGCTAAACATAAAAATAAAATAAAAAAGTCTTACATTACTATTAGATTTTGATAGATTTAGTTAGATATAATTTAAAATAGTTAGATATTAGTTATAATTAGGTGAAATTTTATAAGGTTAGTTACATTAAGATTATTATATAAAAGTGGATTATACTCTAATTGTATTATAATTTTACATATTATCATGTCAAGTTCTATATTTTCTTTTAATTATTTCTCTTTCTTGAGTTCAACCACGATTTTCATCATGATATCAGAATGAAATCCACTTTGAAGAGATGATCCTAATTATTGCTCGAAAAAATCTCAATCTCCAATCACCCTCTTTCTTTCCATTTCTTTTTCATTCTTTTATGGAGGAAATTAATTTCAATAGCCTCTTCTACATCTTTCACAATGTCAAAAGAGAAACCTTCCGATTCATGGAAGTGATGATGTTTTTCATAATTACAATATTTGAAAATCAAGTTTAAAAAGGAATTTAAATGGTTTGTTGTGTCACTTTCAAGACTGGAGATTTTTTGTGTTGGCAAATTAAATTTCATTTGGGTACTCACAAGTTGTTTATACTTTGTTGGCTAATTAAATCTCATTTGGATACTCATAAGATGTTTATGCTTTTCCAATGGTGTAAGATACCAAATATTTGTTCAAGGTTATCATGCACTCCAAAATTTGGTGGTGTGCTTCTTTGATTTTTAGTTATTATCCTATGATAGTTAAACCATTTATCTTTCTCCATATGCTTGGTTAAATATTTTTAATTTTTTGTGTTTCTATAGTAGTAAAACAATTATCATTCTCTTTGATCTTCTATCCTATAATAGTTAGTCATTTCTCTTATTGCTTCCATCTTAAGATGGTTAAGCTTGTTAGCCAAATTTAGCATTTGAACATCCAAGATTGAGATTTTTGATCATATATTGAAGTGAGTGTTGTGGAAACATCAAAAGATTTTCAAGTTAGCTCAAAGTAAATAGAAGACTTCAACGAGAGTTATGCACCTCGATCGCTACCACTTTCTACATCAACTTTCTTATTTAGCGGATGTGATATACAACATATATTCTTTATTGTAATTTTCTTTCATTAGTTATATTTTATTTTATTTTTTCTGGTATTGTACTCTTCTTTTCAAGTTGAAAATGTTATTATACACTTTCAACTTACAAAGACGGTTACATGTTGTAAGATTTAGTTAGATATAATTTAATATAGTTATATTTAGTTATGATTAAGTAGAGTTTTATTAGATTAACTATATTAAGAACATTATATATTTATTATAATTTTATATACTATCATTTTAAGTTTTATATTTTCTTTTAATTATTTCTATTTTTTGGTACTAAAAAGAAGAAAAAACTGAAACTCTAGGCAAGGCCTTGGTGGCCTGTTGTGCCGGACCTATATGGCTATATGTGAGTAATAACAGTCAGAGTAACAACCTATCATCTCTTGTTCGTCATCTGAAGCTAAATATCGTACATTGTCATCAACAAATTATGAGATTAAATATGATTAATCTTTATCATACCATAAAAGGATCAAACAATTAGATTGTCATCTTGTTTGTAGAAACTTAAGCAAAAACTCTTTCATCTATTTTTACTAAGCCATTAGACCCTTACCTTTCTATAGTTTCATTTCCAAGTTGGGATTACTCTCCAGCTTGTGAGAAATATTACTTGTTAATAATTGTAATTAGTTATGTTTATTATCTAGTTAGTTAGGTGGTTATCCCCTAACTACTTTCTGTTGGTGTAGTTGTTAACCTATATTGCAAGGATACATCAATCGATCAAAAATTATATATATTTATTTGTATTTTGTTTTCATATTACTTTATTAATGTTTTCCTTAGGTGTTTAGTTCTCACAAGTTCTCATCTTTAAATTTGACGGTATTTACGGCAGTTAAGAAACTAACAGTCAAGGAACAAAGTTCAATTTATTTTTTAGCATATTGTTTAATTTAAATTGAATTATTGTTGAGAGTTTTAAGCCGATCAAACTTGACAAATTTGAGTTCAAAACCAAATTTGGCATGTCTAGTGGAACCTAGCGGCTAATGAATTGAGAAATTTAGTTTGTCAAATCACAGTTACGTTTGACATATGCACTTACACTTTAGTAGAAGTCTTAGTCTTATGAATCATTTGTCATCATCGTCAAAAACCAAACGAACTACAATATGTGACACTCTTTACCTCAAAATCGCTTATTTATTGATATTTGCAAAAAAATTTGTTTTAAAATAAAAAAAATTGAGAATAAAAAAAATCTTTATTTATGATTGAACTTGGTAGACTTCTCATAAGATTAAAAATCATTAGAAAGTAAGTATATTGTATACTGAAATTTAATTTGAACTTGTGAATAATAAGCATAAAAAAGGGAAAAATAAACTTTAAGCATCTCGATCTGTATGTCTCAAATCTAAATTTCCAAAAAAAAAATATGAATTTCAAAACTTCAATTGAATGTTAGAGATACAATTTGTGTCCTTGTATGTGTGACTATGTATCTTTGTACAAGAGTATATATTCTGTTTACAACAAAACTATACACAAAACAAAAAAGGGAAATAATTAAATGTCATCCACATGGATGAATCAAAATGGCTTCTTAAGGTGCATGAAATCCAACGATGATGAATCAACACACTCAGCTTTGCTCCTATAACCATTCAACAATTTCAACAACTCAGTAGCTTTCTCCTTTGTACTCTCACCACAACCAACTTGCAATAAAACAAGCAATTTCTGAAACATCCCAACTTGAATTGCCTCAATCAAAACACCTTCTTCCTCACCCTTATTATCACAACAAATCTTGTAAACAATAGAAACAACAAAACTTGAACTCAATTCAGACACTCTCAAAAGCTTCTTAATCACTAAAGGCAAAGTCAAAGCATTTGACTTTGCTATTACCACCCCATTTTTACTATCACAAAGACAATCCAACACCCCCAAAGCTTTCTCACATACCCCTTTTTCAGCATCAACAAGAATCTCCAATAAAATTGAAACCAAACCCAATTCAACAAACCTCTCCAAAACCACTTTTTTACTCTTGGATGAGAAAACCAAGTGAAAAATTGTTGACAAACATGCTTTTGTAGAAACACTCCCAATAGGAACCTTAACCATGTTCACTAAAGTTTCAACAATCCCTTCAATTTTCATCAATGACTCAACATGCATTTCTTTAATCAACAAAGAAGCATTTTGTCTAGTTGAAACTTGATTTTTATCATTCAAGAACCAAACCATGCAACTCAAAGAATTCAAAGATCCCAAAATTAATCTACTCTGTTCAGAGACAGGACGCATCCACGTCAGCATCCCCAAAACCTCTTCCAAAAGAACAACATTAATCTTCTCAAATGAACAACGTGAGAAAGAATCAAAAACATTAGCTAGAACAGTTGGAGCACCATTTGAAACTATACACTTTTTATTCCTCTCACTCTCTTTTCCCCAACCCTTTATTTTTTTCACCAATTCAAAACACTTTTGTTCCTCGTTTTGTTGCACCGCAGACAGTATCCTCGTACACGTGTCGGTAACCTCGTACGGTGTAACGGGGATACGAGGAGTTGGGATTCGTTCAACGCCGTAAGAACGGTGTTGGACGCACCAATCTTGAATCATTCTACGAAGGGAGTGATTTGGTACGATGTTGTCGAAGTTGGTTGTTAATAATAACTCTGTTTTTGTGACAGGACACGTGTTGTTACCTGATTCGATCCATTTTTCGATGCTGTCTCTGTCGTAGGTTATGCCGGTGGAGAGTGTAACGGGATCTTTCATTATGTCTAGTGTTATGGGGCAACGGAAATGAGTTGGGATTGCTATCTCAACTTGTAAATCGTTGCTTGAATTTAGTATGTCTTTTCCCTTTCGAGCACGACGGAAAACTCTACTACCTTTGGTCCATGATAGAACCATTTTTTGTTTTTGTTTTTGATGTTGTTGTTGTTGTTTGTGTTTGTATTGAAGGATGATTTGTTGTGATTGTGATGAAGGAAACGAAGTTGTGGGGATTTGTTTATATATAGGAATAATGGAGATGGAGGTTGAGGGAGAGGTACTTGTTTGACACACGGGGTCAAAGGGAGCTAAGTAAGACTAACTAATTAAGAAAGGAATAGTTTATTGAGAATGTTTCAAACAAGGCGTAAAAATGGAATAGAAATGAATAAAGGGGTTTGAATCAAAGCTTTAAGTCTAAGTTTTTATTTAGCAAAAGCTCTTTTGGACCATGTTATTACTTACAAAGACTGTAAATCATTTTTTTTATATAATTGAGTTAATGATTCAATTGATATTAGATTAATAAAAATAAAAGAAAAATAAATGTGTTTATTTTAAATTTACTTTGTTCAATAGACGTCAATTAAGTTACTATTTCGACAATTAAAACGAGAAGATTTATTAATTTATAATTTCAAAAAATATTATCGTCAACTTATATTATCTCTTTTGTTTTATAAAAAAAAATGTTGTATCAATAAAAATTAATATATTTAATACAAATAAATTAAATAAGTCAAATTTTATTAATTCAATTATCTCTTATAAAAAGATTTAATGAAATACTAACATAAAATATAATTGATATAAACAAAACAATTGTTAAACACCCCTCAATGAATGGTGTATAATACGTAGAATTTGGCTTTTGTTTATTGTTCTACTATTACTATTACTATTTGTTAGCGTGTGGGTGGAATGCAAGCGTGGTTGAACGTTGAACGTTGAAAGAGTCCGAAAGAGAAAAAAACTCGGTAGCGGATGAAGGTATAATTTTGAAATAAGGGGAAAAAGAGTATGACATTGAAGAATAAATGAATTAATTAATTAGTTTAATTTTGAAGGGGAAGTAGTAGTTGTACTAGTGAGACACTTGAAGGGTTGAATGGCGTGGGATGGGAGCTGACGAGGACTGAGTCAGATGGTCGGTGGTGTGCTGTACTGGTTTGGTTTGGTTTGGTTTCAATTTGCAATATGACCTTGTTGTGTGGGTTTTGTTTTGTTTTGTTTTGTAGTAGTTGCATTGCACTGTTGAGTTGCATCTTGGCATATTCTAATGCGCGTGCCAACCGCATGCCTGCATATTTCTACCAGGCGCGTAGGAACACGTGGTCGGTGTCTACTCCTGTTTCCTATCAACTCACATTACAACGTACAACACTTAAACTAGGATAAACGGATATTTTGGTACAATATATTCAACTTGTAAATAAAATATTAAATAAATTTTTTATTAGTTTTTTTAGTTCTTAAATGTATCTTTAATTAGTAGGTTAATTTTTTAATTTTTTGTTGATCAATTTAATTTATAAAATTCCTAATAAAAGATATATTTGAGAATGTATTTACAAGTTCAAATGAATGAACTATAGTGACAACATTTAACACATTTAAAAATTAAAATGACTAATTATTTATTGAACTAGTGATCAATATTAATTCCTTCATCTCATTATGATGAATTATTTGACGATATATGTTAAGAAAAATATATAAATGAGATAGAGATAGATAATCATATTTTTATTAATTGGTTTATTCACTATTACCATAAATACAAATTAGAACGTAGTGATTTTGAAGTAATGCAAGTGGTATTTTTTTTTTTTTGTATATAAATAAAATGGTAAAAAAACTCACATACAATTATGAGGTTCATGGTTTGTATCCGGAACATGGTATCTAACCTAACAATATCAATATTTGTCAGTTAAGTTAAGTCTTACATATTGCAAATATTATTAATTAGATAATACAATTAAAAAAAGCTAATATTACATTTAAAATTAAAAAAAATCATTTATTTTGAGACAATTTTTTTAAACGAATTGCACATTGTACTTTATTTGAATTTTGGAAAGAGTTGGAAACATTAACTTTGACACTATTGCGTGATTTTTTGTTTTAAAAGTAGTGAGTGTATATTTGGTTTCATTTATATATCAGTCAAAATTGATTTAGATGTGTTGAATTGATTTATGATTTAGTAAAGTGGGCTTATCTTGATTCAGTAATGGAGCAAATGAATTTCCCACAAAAGTGGCGAAGTTAGATTATGGAATGTCTACGTTTAACTTATGTGTCTGTGTTAGTGAATGAGAGTTCAACATTTGATTTTTAAATGCATCGAGGATTTCACCAAAGTAATTCCAACATGTTTAAGCAAGGGGTTGGTGTTAACATGGATGAGTGGAGGTGGAGGAGGAGTTTTTCTATTAGGAGGAGGAGCTATGGAGTGTATTTTTAATCTTGGATAACATTTCTTTGCATGATAATATTGCACACAAGTGGTTTAGAAGGCACGAGAATCGTGTAAAATAATGAGGCAAATGAACTTACAAAGTGTTGACACTAAATCTTAATATTCATGTGAATATATTTACTGATATTGTTTGGAATAAACTGATATTGTTTGCTTGAAGACTATTGCTTAATAGAATTTCATTGCAGACCAACTTAGTTCGTCGTGGAACTTTATCTAGGGAAGCTCAATCTTGCTCATTTGAGTGTGGTGGAATTGAATCTTCTCATCACATTTTCCTATGTTGTGTGAAATTTGAGATTATATACATGTTGGTTCTAAGTTGGTATATAATTCAAGTATATCAATGTGAGTTTCAATTACATATAAAACTCAAAATCAAGTGTGTCAATGTGTGTTTGAGTGTCCATAAAATTATTATATCAAGTTCATAATAAAGAAGTTCAAGACTTATTAATATAATTTATCTTCAAGGAAGTAAGTTCAAATCTCGAGATATTTGTAAAATGGTCATTAATTTTTACTTATTAATAATAATTTTCCCTTTCCAATATTTTTTTAAATTATTTATTTGACTAAGTAAATAAGGATACAATAGTAATTAAAAGAGTTTAAATTAAGGATAATATTTATAAACAAAAGAGTTTAAATAAAGAAAAATTATAAATACTTCATTTTAATACAAGACTAATTATGAACATCAATGTTAGTAAGTGGTGACATTTATGGACTTAATAGATATTGTCACATTAGAGAGAAAATTTGGAGGGCATCTCATGTCAAATTAGCGTATGAAGGATCAAAATTAATGACAACTCAATATAATTAATAGAGAAATGAGTCAAAGTTAAAGTTAAAAATTAAAATTACCACCAAAAGTAAAACTTAGAGAATTTTAAATTATTTCTCTTTGTTTGAGACTACTATAACACCATATGTCATTTTCATGGATGGAAGTGATCTCCGGTAGTTTTTGTGTATGTGTTTTCTTTCTATGTCACAACTGGCGATGGCCTTATGCTTTCAATATCAATTGTAGAGGGCATCACGAATGAATGGCCTAAAATTGTTTTTATAATATAATAAAATATAAACTGTTCTTTTTGTTAAATTTACTTTTAGCCCCTATACATTTTTTATCTGTCAAGTTTAATCTCTATAAAAGTTTATTCCATTTTAGTTCCTACTTTGTTTTTATAAGAAATTTTTTTAGGGACAAAAAGTATTATTTATTTACAATTTTTTTTAAATATAGATTAAAAGTAAATAAAAAAGTTTAAATACTAAAAAAATTAAAAATATTTTTGTAAGAATTAAAAATAAAATTTTAAATTTTATAAAGACTAATTTTTTTTTTTAATTATTAAAATTATATTTTTTTTTATTAAATACTGAATTAAAAACATAATGTTGAAGACCCCTTGCCACAAGTTGTGTTATAGCCTAGGGGTGAACATGGGCGCGGGTCGACCCGCCAACCCGATCCCCCAATCCAACCCAACTCGATTTTTACCCGTACCCGATCACTTTCGGGTCTGATCCAACCCAACCCGTTGAAACCCGCTTATATTTGGGTCGGGTAATGGGTTTAACAATTTGAACCCGTAGACCCGACCCGGTAACTAGTTATATTTTTTTAAAAAAAATTTGTTTGGCAGGTTCAGTAGTTCAATAGAGTTTCATTACTCTTCTTATTTAGATTTTCAGCTGCCTTCATTCACTTTCTGCCTCTTTTTGAAGTCGCATCCTATAATAAGATATTATTAACAAGTGATTTTTATATGAATGTTCATGCGTCTAGGCTACTCGTTTAATTTGTTTTGACATTGTAATCTCGTATATGCCTACTCATAAAATTCATATCTAATTTTTGAATTGTCTCTTTCAAATTAGCAATTTAATTTGAGTTAAATACTATTTATTTAAATGTTATAGTTTCACGTAATAAATGTATGAACAGAAAATTCATACTTATAATGAATTTAGTTTATATTTTTTACATTTGTTAAATACAATTTTTTTTAGTTAAATACTATTCATTTGAGTTAAATACTATTTATGAGCAAAATTGATGTTTAAATCTATTAAACACTTTTTTTTAGTATTTTATTTGAAAATAGTAACTATAAACCAATGAATGGTACTTAGTAAACTAAAATGGTTGGTGGATTATATGTAACCAGTAACTAATCACCCCAAAATACTTCTTATTTTATTTTATTCATAATACTATAATTTGTTAAATAAAAATTAATATAGATTAAATCAGGTCTATCCTTGTCATTGTGAACAAGCATTTGAATTGCGGTTCTATAATTGATTTATTTTATGAGTTGAATTGCCATTGTTGAGTTATGTTTCGAGATGTATTGGTGTATTTTATGAGTTGAATTGCGGTTGTTGAGTTATGTTGTCGAGATGTATGTTTCAGTCTAATATGTGAAGATAACATACTATATGTACATTTTTTTCTTGTTACATGAATTAATACAACCAAATGATATGAAGATTGGTATGTCTATCTCATATGATTGATATGTGTATATGGACATGAAGATTGGTATGTGTAGATTGTTGGATTTATTTTTTTATGTGAGAGGTTGATGACTTTTTTAAAGAATTGCATAATTTGATTGAAATTTTATAATTTTGAGACAAGTATTAAATATATTTTCATTCAATATGTTTTCATGTAAAATTAAAAAAAATAGTTATTATTTATGTATGACCCGCCAACCCAACCCGTTCTTGATTGGGTCGGGTCGGGTTGGGTTAAATAAAAAAATACGGGTTTAGAACTTAATCCAACCCAAAGATAATCGATCGGGTCGGGCCTTGGGTTTTGTCAAAACCCGCCCAACCCGACCCACGTACACCCCTATTATAGCCTATAGAAAATCGACTTTTAAATTGTCTATTCTCCAAATAATCTCCAATACCTCTAAGACAACTGGGAGACGTACCTGCCTAGATGTGGTCCCATGCTTATGCCAATCTCTCGTGTGTTTGTTAATTTGTTCTTGTACTCCTTTTGGGTTTTTAATTTGGACTGGGCCAAGTTCTCATAACGTAATGACTCATAACTTTTCGGCTGATGCTGTTCTCCAAACACAAATGCAGTAATTTGTCAGATTTCTTATTGTATATTTAAAATTATAATAAAAAATATGCTAAATACCACGTGTGGTCCCTTAACTTAATTTCGGTTAACGATGTGGTCCTTTATCTTCTTTTTTTCCAATTTGGTCCTTTATGTTTTTAAATAATTTCAGCGTTACCCTTTAAGTGAAGTTCCGTTAAGAAAAAGTTAAAAAATTTCTCATCTAGATCATTGTATATGTTCATCAAACCTCTAGGAACGATTGTCACTGATCTGAAGTGATTTATATGGAGTATAAATACACATAGGTTCAGTTTTAACGAATCAATCATACTATCAAAATTATAACAAACTTCGAATATTTTTTTGAAATATTTCTAAAACATAAAGGATAACTTTTTCTGAACATGGATGAGAGATTTTTTTTAACTTTTTCTTAACGAAATCCTACTTAAATGGTAACGCTGAAATTATTTAAAAACATAAAGGACCAATTCGGGGGAAAAAAAAAAGATAAAGGACTAAATCATTAATTGAATTTAAGTTAAGGGACCACGGGTGGTATTTAGCCTAAAAAATATGGACCGCATTTATGAATTTAAATAAAAATAATTTTTAATTAAAAATATTTAGCGATTATTTTGTAAAAGTTTTTTTAAAAAATGATTATTTAATTTTCGTTTTTGTTTACTATTATAAAACTAATTTTTAATCTGTCTGTATACAATTTTATAAAAATGATTTTTTAAACTATAAAATTACTATAAAAGATATGACTTTTCTAATTATCAATTTTTAGACATATTTTAAAATTGATTAATGTACCTTAAGTATTCATTAAAAAACAATAAATAAAATACAAAAGCAAAAAAAAAATGTATCAAACATATGACTAATGTAAAAATAAAATGATTCAAATAAAAGGCATATGAACAACAAAAATACCATGTGGAGAAATTAATAAGGAAAAGAAAAGAAAACCATGTGAAAAATACCATGATTCAATTTTGGATTTTCCAAAAAAGTAAGGGTATTCACATCATTTTCTCTCGAACTGTTTTTAAAATTTGTGACATCTTTCTCTCTTATATATACCGCAGGGAGCAGATTTTTCTGTCTCATATATCGTAGGTGAGAACCTACTATCTTTAGCCAAAAAAATAATTTTTTTTACCAAAATGATTTTTATAAAATCTAAAAACCATTTAAATAATAAAAAATGGTTTTTAGTTTTAAAAAATAGAATTTTTCATAAAAAAATTTGAAACAAAACACTGTCATCTGAAGCGTGATTATGATAGTGTTTTTTGTACTAGTGAGCAAAATGGAAGGATTGAATGAGGAACTACCTAACTTTTTGATGGTTTCTTCTGGCTCGATATTCTCAAAAATCTTTAAAAATATGTTCGGACCGTCAATTCAAACATATATTTCAAACATTTAGATTGATCAATCTCAACATAATTTGAGGGCTTTTAAGAATATTGAGAGGGAGAAAAGAAATTAACTTTTTTAAGTATTGATGACATGTGTCAATTTTAATTTAATTCGATTGGCTCGCCTTTTAAACTTAATTACATGTCCAAAAGAAAATCAATCATTTTGACTTTGTTCGTTTGGCCTATCAGATTATATTAAACACACATTTACACAAATTATAAAATTTGTTGAGATTATCGTGAATTTGATAAAATCACAGTTAAACACTGCAATTTTAATAAAAACTACATTTTAATATTTGAACAAAATCACAATGCTAGTATCATTTTGATCAACTTACTGCTAATTCAAATCTACATTTATATATATACTTTGATTGGTATTAATGCGGATCTGGCTAGCTACAAAATGTGTGGCCTAATAGAAATATCAATATGGAATAAGTTGGGCCAAGCCTAGTAGTGTAATGTGGCAAAAAAAAAAACTGATTATAAATAAATTGATTTTAGTCTAAAGTGAACTGAATGTTAAATGTTGTATGTTTGATTACATTCACATAAAAATGTATTAAAAAATAAATTTGAGTGTAATGATTATGTTAAGAGTCAAAAACTACAATTTCTAACTTCAAATTAAAATCATTTCTAAAATTAAAATTAATTCTAATCAACATCACCTAAAAATCTCAAAACCTATTCTAAATCTCTATAATTAATTTTCATTAGTAAAACCAAACCCACATTAAGTCTTAAGCTAGAACAAGTACTTCTTATTGCAGTAGCCGCAGATTAGATCGAAGGGTCGTTGTAACAAACAAGCAGATCTTTTGTTTTAGTTTTTTTCTAGATTTGTTTAAGCTTATACTATCTAGAATCAATATTATATAAATCTAAAATCCTCATTATATGTGTCCAAAAAAATATCCCCTTCCTATAAATAGTTGTACTAAAAAAATATTTTTATTTAATTAAGTAGTCTGACATGGTAAATTGAAAAGACATTTTATATATTTGGTCATTTTAGTTAAATAAACTTTTTTAAAAATCTTAATCCTTTCTATTTAAAAAACAAAATTGTATGACCTGAATTTGATATAGGCTAAATTGTAAATCTATGTCCATCGATCTGATTTATTCTTATCTAAATACAATATTTTCTTCCTCTTGCGTTGTTATATCAATATAGATACATAGATATATTTATAGACATTATTTATATTATATACAATACAAGATATACACTAGATAAAAATTTAACCTCACTTGACATGTGGATGTTGTCTTTCTTAGTTGTTTGTTGTTCCTACTTGGGTTGGATTTTGACTTCTTTGGGACTACCATATAGTCCCATTATGTAAGCACTTTTGGTGAACAACTAACAGCTTTGAAGTCATAATCTTACTCGTTCATCTCACTTACGAGCAAGTAAATCAATAATGACTACCATATAGTCCCTCTCATGTTGTGAACACAAATAACAGTGATTCATCACAACAACAAAATTCTATTTAAGGTAATATCAACTCAAACATTTGTTGGATCCTTAATACAAGAGCAACAAATCATGTAACATGCTCTTATGAATACTTTACTAATTTTTACTATATTAAACCAATAAATGTTACTTTGCCAAATGGAACTCATGTTCAAGTTGAATACTCAAGAATTGTTCGATTTAAGGATGGTTTCCAATTATTGAATGTTATGATCATTCTCAAGTTTACTAATATTATCTCTGTTTTCTAGCTCATTTCTTCTTTGAACTACGAATTAATTTTTTTCCACGACACTTGCAAAATTAAGGACATCAATATATTGAAAATGATTGAGCAAGTTGATCTAATTGGTGGACTTTATCATTTTCAAATATCTAAGTCTATTAACAATTGCATTTGTAATTTTTCTGCTTTAAATACTAAAATTGATAATGTGCCTTTTGATTTGTGGGATTTTAGATTGGGCCGTCCATCTAATGATGTTCTTAATTACATTTGTAAACATTTTCTTTATGTAAAATATAATTTTTGCAATGTATGTGATTTTTGTGATTTTGCTAAGCTTCCCAAACTGCAGTTTCTTGTTAGTCTTTCTAAATTTGATGGTAACTTTGATTTAAAACATATAAACTGTGGAGTCCATTATTTGTTGCTTCTATTCATGGTCATAAATTTTAGTTACTATTGCTGATGACTATTCTAAACATATTTGGATTTACCTTTTTGAGATCAAAATCTGAAACTAGAAAACTCGTGCTAAATATTGTTGTTTTATTTCAAAATCAGTTTGTTAAAACCACATAGTATATGATTAGATAATGGTGGAGTTTGATTTTCGTGATTTTTATGCTAAATTTGGTACAGTGCACCAAACATCTTGTAATGAGTCTCCCCAATATAATTTTGTTGTGGAAAAGAAACATAAACATATTTTGAATGTGGCTAGAAGTCTTTTATTTCATGCTAATCTTCTTAGAGTTTTTTTTTTATCTTATTCGAGACATCATGTTGTACATATAATCAACATATTTTCATCAAAGTCTACAAATAAGATTTCTCCTTTTAAATTGTTGCATGAATGTTTCCCTAACCTTATGAATTTCAAAATTTTTGGTTCACTGTATTTTGCACCCATTTTGACCTAACATAGAAATAAATTAGACCATAGTTCTAAAAAATGTGTCTTTTTTGAATATAAATTTGGAACAAAAGGATATATTTTTTTATTTGTAAACTAGGGAGATTCTAGTTTTAGGAAAAATAATCTTTCACGAAAATAATTTTTCTTTTATGATTAAATATGTGAATGTCTCACCTTCCAATTATGGTATGTTTCATAAATAAACTTTTTTATCTTAATAGTTATGATTGCAATCATTTTCTTTCCATGAAACCTAAACTCAATTCTACTTGTGTTAAAACCTCTATCTCCTGCCTTATCTTACCATGTTTCATCCTTACCTCATCTTAAATATATTTTGGCTCTTTCCAATTGTTACGAGCCTCGAACATATGAACAAGCATCCAAATATAAACATTGGCATGATGCTATGAAAAAGGAGTTGTAGGCTTTGGAATTGAAGAATACTTGGGGCTTGACTCCCATTTAATATGAATGACATCAATTAATTACATGTAGACAAGCAATTTCTCAATTCTTCATTCCATATAAAAGACCTTATACACTCAAGGACTTGAAGTATCAAGACCCCAAGTAGAGGATTCCATCTATACTTAGTTAGGTTTTTATTCATTCTTTTGGTTTCTAGGCCCATTAGCCAGTTAGGTCCAGTTCGTTTTGTTAGTTATCTGTAAAGCTATCAATTTCACGAGTCAAAATCGAGAAATAAAAAGTCAAAATCGAATTTTTTTTTGATATTTTTCGAGAAATAAAATATTTTCTCAAAATTTTTCCATAAAAAATATTTACAATTTTTTTAAAATTTTTTCTCAAAATTTTTTTAATTCGAGAAAAAAAATCGATTTTTTGATTTGCTCACAATTTTTCGAGAAAAAAAAATAATTCAAAAGTTTTTCCGAGAAAAAAATATTTTAGAGAAATTTTTTTGAAATTTTTCCAAGAAAAATAATTTTGAAAATTTTTCAAAAAAAATATCTCAATTAACAAAATATTGGGCATACAAGCCCCCTCTCGTTTAAGCCCACAAAAAATATTGAAAAAATTGGTCGAGATTTTAAAAAAATTATTCCAATAGAGGGCCTAATATTAGAGGCTTAGTAGGAGATTTTTGAGAGTGAACTTTAGACTTTGGAGTTTTATTGACGGTTCTAATTATTTGTCTTGTTATAAAATAAAATGTATTATGCATTTTTCAATTAATGAAAACTTAATTATTTTTCATTCATCTTCTAAAAACATTTTTTTTAGAAAATATAGACTAGTTGATTTCTTAGGATATTTTTTGGAGTTAGGTTTTGGTGAAAAAGGAGTAGAAGACTTATTTTTTATTTCTAGATGAAATAAATTTTAAAATATTTCTAAAGTCAAGCAAAAGAGTATCAGAATATTATATGATCATCTATCATGTTATTTTTATAATTTTTTTTTAAATATCAAATAAATATTAAGATATAAATTTAACTCCACAACATTCCCTTCCAAAACTGTCCAAAACTCATCTCCTAAACATAACTTAAAGATTATTCTTTTTGGCTACTTAGTAATTCTTTTGGCTTTTCCTCCTTTTTCTTCCTGTTCCATGTAACAAAAAAAATACATAAATATTATCTCTTGTCCATGTAACAAAATAATATATAAATATTATATCAAAAATGCATCATTTATCTTATCAAAGCAGATACCAACTCCCAGCTAAAGTTTAATGTGATGAGCGTAAATGTGTGGATATTTTTTTTTATATCCTCGAACAGATGTCTCAACACAAATAATATATTATATTATTTTAATAATTTCTTTTTAATTTATAGTTATAAATTAATAATTTCATTATATTTTGTTAGTAATTTCTTAATTTTTCTCCTATTTTCTTTTCTATTTGTTTAGAATTCAATGCACTATGAAGGAGTTATTAACAAAATACAATGAAGTTGTTAACTTATCTGTCACAATCTAAAATAAAGAGGAGTTGTTAAAATAATATAACATTTATTTTCAACACATATGTTCGACCACTATTTTTTCATTAAATTAAATATATTTTGGTTGAATTCATTAATATAATTTATTTTTTTTAATAATTTTTTATTTATTTAATTAACAATTAATCATTTATTATATAAAAATAATAATAATAGATGGTCACGGTCGTATCTCCAAAATACAACTTAAAAGAATCCTTCATCGCATTCCATCTTACAACCGGCTGAAGGTAAAAAAAAAACAGTAAAATATAATTAAAAAAATTAAATAAAAAAAAATATAAAAGAAAATCATCTCAAATATGTACCGTTTTGTTTTAAGAGAGAAAATATATGCTTTTGTTAACCTGTGATTAATTTCCGCCGAAAAATTTGAAGACGCCACAAGATAAATAGTTCCCTTTCAAAGTGTATTTTTCCATGAGAAGAAAAATAGTTTTATATTAATATCTAATAAGATTCGAATATTAGATTATATTATTCCATTTTAGTACATTTTAATAATATGATATAAAAAATATAAATTTTTATTAAATATTATTATAAAATTAATTTATATAAAAAATATATATTAATTAAAGTCATGTTCTATTTACACAACCAAAATTTAAACAATTTAACCACTTACTCAAAAGATCGTAAGATGAACCAACTTAAAAAATAAAAATACAATATATATCTTTTTTATGAATAATATTTCTCAAAGATATATTTATATATATGCTAGCTGAAAATAGAAGCTAGTTAACCTGAATTAAAAATATATAGTCATCTTTTTTAGTCACTGTTATAATTAAAAACTGACTTTAAATCTTAATCGCCATTATATTTAAAAATTAATTATTTTTGACTTATTTAATATCAATATTCTTAATATATTTTAATAAAAAAACCATTTAATATCAATAATTAGATATTTTATATTTGAATAAATAATTTAATAAATTTAAATTATATATTATATTCATTTTACATTAATAAATTTAAATTATTTTTATTTAGAATAATGACACCTGGCCATGTGTTAACTTTTAAATATTCCAGCGGTTAGAAAGGATCTTCAATTTATTGATCCATTTAGCTTTTTATAATATAATGTTTAAACTTAAAAGATAAGGATAAAGTAAGTAATGGAAGCCAGTTGGAAAAGGGTGGCACGTCTTTTGGCTTAACTTGCACATGCATTTTGCCATATTGTCTCCTTTTTTCATAAGAAGGTAGGCAACAACAAATAATATTTGATTCCTTCTTTAACTACTTCCTTACCTGTCCATTTTGTCCATTTCATATATTCATGTTAATCCAAAAATGGTCGATGCATTGAAGATTCCTTACAACATTGATATGATAGCAACCTTGCAGCTTGTAGTAACAACTTCCCTTTAAATAATATTTTAAGCCTCCCTCGCTTTCAATGACTTCATTATACTTTGGATAATATCTTTTCACTTATCAAACTTAATGTCCCTAAATAAATTTTCTAAAATTTAATCATCATTTTAAATTACTAGATAAAAAACTTATTATTATTTTTTCAGATATATCTTTCATTATTACTATTGTAAATTTGTCTTCAAATGTGTCATATTAAAGGTTAAAATTTAACTTTATAACCTTAATAATTGTGTTCTAATACAAACAATTATAAAATAAACATTAGTTAAAGATAATTTTTTTATTCTCTGTTTTTTTTTTAAAAAAAAATATTTTCTACAAA
>JBBPBP010009778.1:38012126-38045177 GCA_037974735.1 Cicer chorassanicum | reverse complement strand
TTGATTATATTTAATATATGACTTTTAAATTATTTTTTGTGGTTTATTGTAGATTATATATATTATTCCAAAATTTTAGTGTAGATATTTTTTATTCAATCCCAAGTTCTATTTTTATTCATGTTTTTTTATAAGTGAATATTTTTTACTAATATATAAGCGAATTTGTAAGTTAGATTATGTTAGTTTAATTTTTGAAATTGAATATGTGACCTCTCTTTAAAATTCATTCAACATCCTTTAACTCATATGTGTTTCCTAGCAAAATTGTATCAAAAATAGGGGTTAAATAAGTCGAGGCAATCACTTAAAGTTTGAATTTATTTATCAATATTTATCAAACCATATCCATGTACAGACATCAACTAGTTTGATTTAATAGTTGAAGGTGTTGAAGGAATACAATAATTATGGTTTGAATCGAAGAGATAAAATTACTAACTTAACTAACATATTAACATTTATTTATATATAAAAAAATACCATATCCATGTGTTGTAGACAACTTGTCCAAAATTTTATTATTATGTGTTGCATTTAGATTATTTTTTTATTGCATACAAACAGTGTTGTAATTGTGCAATACTCTAAATCAACGTTGGATTCATTATAAACCATTTGATACTAACATAAGATGAGTTGATTTAAATTAAGAATTTAATTATATTTATTACGGACCAGGGTTTCAAACCTTATAACAATAAATAAAAAATATATTTGATGCATAGTGATATATACAATAACTAACTGAAAATAATAATATATAACTTTGACAATTGCCCGTTATATTAATTATACTTTAGCCAAATTAAATAGGACCTATATATTATTCTACTTTGCCCCTCGCATACTAATTGATGTTACCACCAACCATATTTTTGTATTCCCTCCCACTTTATTTATAAATAAAGTTTTCTAATTTAACTATATATATTTAAAAATTAGTTATAATTACTAAAATATTACTTTTTTCATAATAATTATCACATGAATTTTGTATTGAAATTATGCACTTATCTTAAATAAAAAATAATTAATAAAAGGTAGTTTCAAAACCATAATATTAAATAAAATTGAATTTAGTGATTTTTATTTATATGTAAAGTCAAAAAAAGCTATAACGACTTTTACTTATAAATAAAGTTGGAGAGAATATAATGATTAATAAAATATTTAAATTAATGCATATATAATAACACTAGTCAAGTCAAAAACAACAATATTCATCAACCCACATTTTTTTTCTGTTGTGGGCTTACCCATAAATTAATTATTATTGAGAGTACTAAAGCTATCACATCCCACTTATGCTTTCATGTAAGTTTAAATAATTGATTAGAGAGAGACATAGTAGAAGCAAAACTTGTTTATCATTGAATCACTTTAATGGATAGCCACATATATAATTGTGCACAAGTCCTGCTCAACAATTCTATGCGTAAGTTTAAATATTAACTTGTAAATATTTGAAAGCATATTATATACTATAGGATTATGAATGATGACATTGTTAGATAGTTTTGTAGCATGATGGATTTGTGAGAATTATTTATTCTTGCTCGTGCTCGCAAACAATTGGATGACAACTTGCGTGGTTGAAATTTAAGTTCCAAAGGAAGAAAATGTTTCTCTTACAAGTTGAAAAGAGCAAATATTGGATCTATGGCCATGATGCTTCCATAATTTCATGCTTCGAATAATGGACCATCCCATTATCTTGTAAGAAACCCTAGTACAAAATGATTTAGACTAATAAAAGAAGAAACTAAAGGTTTATACTTCAGTTTGGATCGGTTTTGAGATAAATTATGTCATTTAATTTAAAAGATTATAGTAGGATATAATTTCATTCAGTTTAAAATATTTCCTAAAAGAATATGATTTGAACTGAATGAATTAATTTAGTTCTTTATGATGCATAATTGTGTATATTTATATTATGTTAAATAATATGTTACAAACTAAACATCATCAACATATACTATGACCTGCAAATTTACATTACCAAATAATTACTATTAGTCATTTTTTAAACATATAAAATAGTCAATAAATAAGTATTGTACTAAACTAGTAAATATTGATAAAAAAAATAAAAAATTAATACAACATTTTATACTAATAATAAAACAAATAAGTATTTAAATTCATATTTGATATTTGATTCAATTTTTTTAGAAAATAACTCAAAATCTAATTTGATTTAAACGGTTTTTACAACAACAAAAATATCTAAAAAGAATATAATATTAAGTTTTGTGTTGTTTTTTGTTTTTATATCAATTTGTAGTGTTTATTTGAATATAAACACATTAGAAGAAACTCTTCGTTATCTTTCCTTAATTTTGATAGGTTGATTATGTCCACTTGTTTTTTTTATATTTAAGAAAACGCCCACTTGGCTTTCTCACCTATGCAATGGCTCAATATGTTATCCTTTTTCCCTTAACAAAGAACCACACATGTTCTTAGCTAAAAAAAAAGAAGAAGAAAAACCACACATGTTCAAATTCTATTTTGACCGTTTTAAAATGTATAAAAAGATTGGCCAAACAAATATTTGACATGAAGAAAAACTAATAGTTTTTGCATGCTTTAATTGCCGTCTCTCATTGTTTTATAAATAACTTCTAAAGAAAAGGGTATAGTGACTATCAAGGAAATTTTCAAGGATAAAAAATGGGGTAAAGTTCGTAAATATAAAATGGTTGTTGGGAAGAGGACATTTGGTCTATTATTTGCTATGAGTAGGTAGAGTAGTTATTAATTGGAAAAGGAAATTATGTTATATTTCATTAAAAAGAAGTTTTTTTTACTAAAAAAAATCATATATCATAGTTCTAAAAAAAAGCTATTGGAAAATGTTATATTTCATTAAAAAAAAAGTTTTTTTTTACTAAAAAAAATCATGTATCATAATTTTAAAACAAAACTATTGAAAAAAGTAATGAATATATAATTTGAATTAATTGAATTCATTTATCGTAAGTATTCAATAACTCTATAATCTCGATCAGACGGTCTTCATTTCAAATAATTTTTAATTTTTTTTAAAAAAATTTATTAAACTTAAAATTGAACCATTTAATCTCGTTCGGCCCGTTATAGAATCAGTAACTACATAAATACATCCAATGACAGCACGAAACCTAGTCCATCATAGTACATACTATGAATAATATATACTTTGGTATAATAATAATAATAATATTAATTATAGTAGTTATGCTTGAAGACGTGATAGATGCAAGCAAATATGAAACTTTGAAAGCTGACCCCATGCATTTTGAAGTGGGGGGAGAGGGACAAAGAAAGAGAAGGTTAGAGAATCATTGGTGGGAAATAATGGCCACACAGTGTTGTTGCCTTATTTTTTTGTTCTTCCTTATATTATGTACAATACAATTAACCCTACTGTAGATTTAACTTGGTAAGTGGGTAAGAACATGGTATTACTAATTAGCTTTCTTTAAAAATCCCAAAATTGGAATTTTGGGAAGAAAACAAAAGATAAAGACTAGACTCGCTATAAATTTATTGTAGAAAATCATGTTTTTAATGTATTTATTAATTACAAGAGATTACTTTCATTAGTGGAATGAGATTATTAGTCACACAACAACAATTGCAACCATTACTTCAAAGTTCCCCAAAATTAGGAGACAAAAATGTGTATCATCTTGATTTAGATCTTATTCTATTTTTGTGGTATTTTTCATCACACTTTAATTTTAAGGTAAATCTAACAACTAAAAATATTATATCTCAATCGGTAGATTAATTTAATAGTTAAGATGAAATTGGAGCCACTATAGAGTCAAAAAATGTTATAATTATATTTTTTTTTTTTCCCTCGACAGCCGTAAAATACAACTTGTTATCGAATTATATTGGACTAAGTGAAAAAAATCTGAAATATCTTTTTTCTCTTAATCCATTAATTTTAAAGTGGTGTAAAACTGTTGTAAGTATTCAAATCCAACTTTTTATACCTCTTGGGTTGAACTTATTAATTAAAAACCATTTAACTTCACACTCCTTACCCTTTATTAGTCTTTCAGAAACATTAAAAACACAAGAACCAGTTCTGTCTTCTCATAACCAGTCATAGCAAAAAAAGCAACACTGAAAACAGATGTCTCCAATTCCAAAGCAATGTTTAAGTGATTTTCAGAAGCAAACTACTTTCACTTGATCTTGAAATTTGACAAGGTATGCAGTACTCTTCTACTGTCATCTCTGTACTTAACTTTTAACTACTTGTTGAATCTTCCTTTTTTTTTTTTACTTTTCCACTTCTCTTTATCTTAAAAAGCCTTTCTTGGTTTGTAGATTTCACCTCATTTTGCCATATTTTGCTACCTCTAAAATATGGCTCTCTTGCAAAGGCTTCAAAGTAGTTTTCATCTTTAATCTATCTCCAAAGTAAGCATTTCTTTGTTGTAAAACTTTGTCTTAGTTTTTATAGAATGAAAATCTTGGTAGCTTACTATATTTTATACTATTATTGATAAGGAAGAATAAGAAACAAGTATATATCTGCATGCAGTTCTTTGTTTTGAATATTTTGATGTTCTTAGTTCTCTATATTAATGTTTTTGTTTTTCTCTATCTTGTGTGTTGAAAATGAAGTCACTCTATCTCTTATTCAATCTAAAACTTGATCTTCACTTACATATGGATAGACTTGACAGTTATTTTGGTAAAATCTGGGTGACACTGATTTTATTGAAGTTACAAAATATAGTTTTTGCCAAAATCATAGTAGCAGATTGTGATTTTGCCAACCTCACTGTCAATCGAAACATGCACTTAAAAATAGATAATAAGTACCAATCCAAATAAAAGATTTCATATTGATTTCAAATTAGATGTTAGTAGGTTACATGTTAGAGTAAACAATGAGAGGAATTTGATTTCCTGGATCATTTATGATACTTAAGACATGATGAAATGAGAAAACATCATATATTAGTTAAGTAGTGAAGTTCATGGCATGTCTCCTAGCTACTTTATTACACTTTTTAATTCACTGGCTAAATATAAGGCCAACAAAACAAAGCATGTGTGATGATTCAATCAGGAATAGTTCCTTAATCAAAGTGTTCAACTGTATTCTTCAGTCTCAATAGGAATCCTTCTTTGGCTCCACTTTAAATCCAATCATTTTTATTTTTTAATGTTTCATATTCAACAGTTAGCATTATTGTTTTGCTGAATTTTTCTTAAGAAAAATCTGAAAAAACAGAACAGGAAGTTTTGTTTGTGAAATTAATTTGTGATCCAACTATAGTCCCCCTATGGATCCAAACCCTTTTGAAAATAATTAAAATAGTTGACCATTACTTTTCATTATGGAATCTACAACAAATCAAATCTTCATAAATTCAAAAGGATGCAAGAAAAAAACATGTTTTTATTGGTATTGCTAGATATATTGGATTATGGGTTATGCATACCCAATTTATTATGGTACTAATTAATGACTTCAATTGTATAGTGGTTATTTATTTTAGATTTTGGCTGGACAAATGTATTGTAATATAAACAAGTAAGGTTTAAATCGTGATCACATCGCATGTGTGTCGCAATCCTTAATATTGCAAAAAATTGCAACTAAATATGGCCGATATAACGATGTTGTCTCAGAGACATCAAAAACCTTGATCTCAGTGCAATAATCGCAACCATGCACAGATTTCTGAATCCTTCTAAGTACCTAGTAAGAATTTTTTTCGCAGCGAAACTCGTTTTTCAAGGCAATTCATCACAAAAGATGGTACATGAGTGCTTAATTGTGTTATACTGTTTTGAAATAAAATATAAGTAAAAATGGTAACTGAAAAGACCAGGATCCATATACATCAACTTTTCAATTATTATTTTTGTTTATATTTCATTCCGGAAGAAGTAGGATGATTATGTTCGGTTATAGTATTTGATAGCAACAATTACCAATATAAATAAATCACTGACACCGACAATATCTGGTTTTTGATGAATACTAACTATGAACTGATGTATTGTCCTAATTGCAGGATAAAATGTTTCTTTGATTCAAGATCTGAAACAATATCACACTCTGAAAGCTATTTTGAAAATTAGAGCTTCAAACTAATCATGAAACCAAACATTGATCTTGAAGTGGAAGCTTATGCAGACTATTATGAAGCAGAAGTTACCAGCCAAGTTGCTTCCAATGTATCATCAACACAAGAAAACTCAAGAAACTCTTCCATCATAACAAATCCAATAGATATCAATAATCATCCTAATTTAAATGATATATCTCTTGACTTAACTCTAAATTTCAAGAACAATGAGTTATTAGGAACATCAAAAGATTCAATAGGATTAATCTCAGTCTCAAGCACTTCTGAGAGCAGCAATGAACCTGCTAACACTGTCTCACAAACTACTTCAGCAACCATTCCAAGAGTTTTCTCATGCAATTACTGTCAAAGAAAGTTTTTCAGCTCACAAGCTCTTGGTGGACACCAAAATGCACACAAAAGAGAAAGAACATTAGCAAAAAGAGCTATGAGAATTGGATTGTTTTCTGAAAGGTATGCTAGTTTACCATCATTACCTTTGCATGGTTCTTTTAGATCATTAGGTATAAAAGCACACTCTTCAATGCTCCATGGATTTTCACCACCAACAATTAGTAGGCCTTTTCCTCATGAGGTGAAAAACAATACAAGATTTGATGATGAACAAGTTTGTGTTGGACTACCGATATTCGTTGAAGATGACGAGTCAGAGTTGTTGTGGCCCGGTAGTTTTCGACCGGAGTCTGGTGATAGAGAACAGAATTTCATACTCAGTGGAAATTCAGGTTTGAGTTTTGCTACTGAGGTGAATGTGAATTCATGTGTAGTTGACATAGAAAACTCCACACCAGATTTGACATTGAAACTTTGATGGAGGTTATTTGTTGTAGATTTGGCTTTGAATTGAGTTTTCTGCATTAATGTTGTTATGTTATTGTATAGTAAGACATGCATGAAAAAAGGGCCATGAACATGATTGCTAGATTAATTGCTACTACACTTGTTGGATTTGTCTTGTTAGTTTCGTCTTTAGTTTTCTATTAGGAGTACTTGCTTTGGTTTTTTGTTCTGTCTGTTTAACATTGTATAATAGTTGTATAATAGCTCTGTGATGACAATTTTGGAGCTTTATGAATTATGTGTTTGCCATATGTAGGTGTCCCTTAAGTATAAGTAAAAGTATATTTTAAACAATATATAATTGAGATGACGGTATATTTAATATTTAAGGTTGTTGATGAAGATGCGGTGTTCAACTCATTTGTCTAATTGTTCTTTGTCTATTGTGACATTCCATCGAACTACCCTAGTGATCCAACGTTAAAAACCCAAGATTTAGATTCTGAAATAATTTAAGGATAAACACTAATATTTAGAAAAATATTACAAATAATAGAAGATATTCTTTTCAAACAAGATACACAAGAGCCGAAATGTTTCTCAAGAGTGAATGCATCATTCAACTAGAATATTAGTTAAGAACATTATAGTTCTATCGTGGAAACAAATACTTGAAAAACATCTACTCAAACTTATCTCATGTTTAGAAAGTGATAGATAAGTCTACCTCACATTTAGAAACAAAGTATAAACAAACTATACGATTGTGACTATTTAATATAGAAAGAAGAAAATTGAAAAAACTAATGGCAAGAATCACTCTATAGACAAACTATGTGATTTTGATCGTTCTTATTTAGATATTTCTAAAAAAATTGTGATCAAATTGTTCCCAATATATTACAAAAGTATGAAAATAAAAACTTAAGATTTATTTGATTATCGTATTAAATACACATGTGATCCATTAATTAGATGACCATGTAAAGCATGTCAATCCCCAAAAACTAATAGTGTCAACAATTTGATGGAAGACTAACAATATCTTAGTAGTTTCATGACCAACTTAGCACATGTATTTGTTTGCAAGTTGAGAAGGAAGTAAACGCACATTCACACCAGCAAAAAACTCTAACTTTCAAACGCGAGCCCAACCATGACAACGCCAATCCAATCATAGGCTTATTCAACCATCAAATTTTTTCTCATTAAACCAACTTAGTTACATGATTTTTTGTGAGGGACAATAATGAGATTTCACTCAATAATATATAATAAAATAGTCATGAGAAAAACGAGGGACGCACTGTTCCAGTCTTGATCACTTTAATTTCTCTGCTTTGAAGTTTTCCATTCTCCAACAAACTAACACAATTTTCAGTTGGATCTGAAACGGAAAATGGCAGAGAACCAAAACGAAGTAGTTGTAGAAGAAGAACAGAGCTTCAACAACGAGAACAAGAAGAAGAAAACGACAACGGAAAACATATACGACGTCGTTCATAGTCTAATATCCGAACCCTCTTATACTGCAACTCGGATCAAAACCTCTCTCTCTCCTTTCATCCCCGAAGCTTCTAGAAACTACTCTCGACGCCTTCTTCTCTGGTCTCGTCAAGGCTCTCCCCTCCGCCCTCTCCTTCTAATTTCGGTTACTCTCTTTCTTTCATTTCTATTAACACTACTTGTTACTTTACTTCTCATGTTCTACATTGCATTTCAATTCGCTCATTTTTTCGTTAAATTGAATTGAGTTTCAGTTATGTTGTTTTTGTTGATACTTCTAATTAATGATGTGCAAAATTTTAAGCTGTTTTTCGTTTAATGATTGTTCGGAGGAGTGATTAATGATTAATTGATTATAGAAGACTTCTTAATATTTTTATTTTCCATATTAAATTTAGTTCCTCAAAAAAATAAGAATCGGATCATGGAATAAGTAATGTTCTTAACTGTAAATTCTATTATAAGTAAAATTACTCCTATCTGAAGGATTTTATTAAGGATTAAATTGAGTGTAAAATAATTTAACACTGATATTTCGAAAATTGTTGTATGACATGGCAGAATGGTGGTTTTTATTAGATGATAGTGTAAAACTATTTTACATTGTATGTGCATTCCCATTAAACTTGATTAAATTCGTTGAAGGCACATTTAAAATTAATTTTACCTGGAAAATACACATTTAGGAATTAATTTAATTGACAAAATGCACATGTATGTACTGCGAACATTTTATCATTTAAGGATTAATATGATTAACATTCTATTTTTCAATGTTCTAAATTAATTGTATGATAAATATAATGCTAAGGCTCTAATCATAATTTCACAATCCTATGATTAGGATCAGTGTATCTGTATTCATTTTTTTTTAATTTCATATGATAGAATGGTCATCATTTAAAGCACGGAATAGACACTTGTTTTGTTTTCGTGCTTTTGTCAGTAACACATCTCATTATCAGCTTTGTGAAGTTTCTATACCAATTCAAGAGAACATCCTAAACGATATTGTTAAGCAGCACACAGATATCCATATTTTTTGTGTAATCATCAAGTCAAGATAATGGGGTATCTTAAAACTATCCTTTTAGTTGAATATTTATGGTTTGTTTTTCAAATTTCTGCAGGTTGGGACAATTGCTCTTGTTGCCTTGACAGGACTCCTTACCTTTATGCTTGTCCTTCTGGTTGCAACTATCAATGCCATTATTGTCTCCCTTCTCATTTCTTTGGCTGTAGCTGGAGGATTCTTGGCTCTTTTTTTCGCTTTAGTGACTGCAGTATATATTGGAGCATTATCAGTAGCCATATTTGCTATTTCCACAGTTACATTTTGGGCAACCGTGGCTATTGTGATTACTACAGGTAACTGGTTGTTTGTCAACCTTATTATTTCCTCTTTAATTGCTTAATCCTGTTTGCTATTTGAATTGTTATGAATATTTTGTTTGGTTGCTTTTGACTAAGGTTATAGATTAATTGGACTTTGGTACATGTCAAAAAAAGATTCTGAATTTCAATTGAACTGTTTCCTTTTGTTGAAGACTAGCATTATTTCAGATCAATGATCGTGCTAGTTTGTTGCATTACCTTGTACAGAAATTATAATAATACATGAATCTTCCTTAAGTATTTGTGTGTGTCCTGGTTACTGCGTGCATCTTCATGATATCTTGAATGTTTTCAGTTTTGTATGTAATTGTACATGGACTAGACACATCTTGTTGACATCTATGAAGTATTAACACAGACACTGAGACACATACATCTTGAGAAAATAAGGTGATTAAAAATAACCACATGTCAGTGTTGTATGAGTGTCAGACACCATCACGCCGGGTACTCGCACACACCTTCAACATGAAACGCCAGTGTTATGTTACATAGATTGATACTGACCTCAGAATTCTTTAATCACCTAATGCATGTTGGAGACTAAATGATTTTTTTGTTAATTATTTGAGTGCTGCCACACATGTCAGTCATAAAGTTGCTGAATATCAAAATTGCCTGATGGAATTCTTTCTTGTAAACCAAACTCAACAAATTGGAAATGGATTCACTGCAGTTGACATTTCCAACAGTCGTGATCTCGGCTATAAGACGAAAATTGAATGGCTTGGATTTTAAATTGTATTTTATATCTAATTTACTAAAATTAAAGTTATATAATACGAGTAGCCAATCCCCATCCAATGGCTGACATTCACCAACTGTAATGACTGCATTGTTTTGCGACTGCTGGAAATTCAGGTTCATTACTTGTTTGCAGATGCTAGCCACTGCAGAGGTTCTGTGGCATCTCTAACTATAACATGACAATAGATTTTGCTCTTTCCACACTGAAATTTAATGCAATGCTTTAAGTTTTTAGCTTTCTGGGATTGATTTTTATGTAAGATTGCTCTTTTATTTTCTCCTTTTCCTCTGGGCTAACACTTGTATTGCATGAACGTGAAAAAATGTGAACCAGGATGGGTTGGATTCTTTTATACTGTATATTTGGTAACTAGAAAGAGCCTTGGATTTGCAAAACACTCGTTAAGTGCAAGTGGCTCTGCTATTTCAACTTATTCTTCTGCTTGGGGTAGCCGCAACCTTTTACACAAACATTCCGATTAGGAGCTGATCACACATAGGAGCTTATGCATTAAGTTGCATGCGCAAGGGGTGAAATGGCAAAAGCTTCTTTTGTTGACTGGAACATTCCTAGCTCCTTCTCATGGTTTGGTTTAGATGGCTATGATTATGTTTGTACTTCTGAGCTGAGAGCAGTGTTCATAAACAATGCTGGTTGTATGTATTGTGTTTCAATTAAGGGTTGAAAAAGCTGTGGTTTTTCTTTGTTAGCCTACGCTATTACCTGGTATTGTACAACTTATAGCATACATGAAATTGCATTTATGTGGTTAATAATGTAATATCTGGAATGAGTTGTAATTTCTATACTTGTGTTATCAAAAGTGTTGAAGCCACAGTGCATGATCCTATTATACATAATACGTGATTATAACCTTTAATACTTGTTAATGTTAAAATATTGATCTATTGGTTCCAACATGCCATTTTGGGTCTGCAATTTGTATGGGTGTATGATTGAAATTGATCTGAAATGGTGCAGAGTCTTGTTTCGACTGTCCATGCTCTCCTGAGCACTTTTGATTGCTTGAATTTATTTGAACCAACCAATGGAGAAGTTTGATGATTTTTTTGAGTAATCAAATTTTTCCCACACGAGAGATTAATATTTATGCCTTGTTTGTCTCGAGAGCTGAGCTCCAATCGTTCGGTCACCATGAAAAATGGCGGGGAGCGAAAAACAAATGTGAAGCAGAAAATAAATTGATGTTTTGTTTGCTAAACACATTCAAGACAAAAAAAACAAAGGAAAGTTGCCGTGCAGCACATGAAAAGACAAAAAAAAAAAAAAGACTTGTTTTGTTGTGTCATTTGACAATTAAAGAAGAAACACCAATTAATATTCCAGTGTATATGTACAAGCAACAAATTTCAACTTAAAATCCTCTCTACTCTCTAGAAAGACAGATTAAAGGAGTACTCATAATTAGACTATTCCATTACTGATATGGCCCCCCAGAATTTAATTGCTATGTATAATGTAGGTATTTAATTGCAATAATACCAATTTTTTGTGATTTCCCCCGGGATGGGATACATCCACAGGTGACAATTAAATATGCAAGTTTTTTTTTCAGCAAAAGAAAGTCAGAGTGAAGAAGCATCACATTAATTAGTGATATCCCAACTATGTTAACTTTTCTTCAACAGATAAACTACAGCCCAATGGCTATAAAAAGAGAGATGATATAAGCTAGACTAGCTTAAGTTATGATTAAGTTATAATGCAGCATATAGTCACCATAACAACATTGATCTGACACACATGGACATTTTAGTTTCCTTAATCAGGGCACTCATTGACATTTGGCAAATTTTTAGGCCTTTCTCAGTCTCATTTGTCTAATTCAATTTTCTAATTACAAAAATATATGCATACATATCACCAATTCACAAATATTTGCAATTCTTTAGATTATGGACAAGCCACCTATAACAGATAATGTCTTCAGAACACATATTTTGATTCCATTTATAATGCCAAAAGAAGAGTTATACATAGGCCTTATCAACTAGAGATAACAACCTTTAGATGCCTCAGCCCATGAAACATTAACTAGACTTAACCATTAACCAAGCCTTACAAAATTAAAATACTATTAAATGATTATCAATACCACTCCAACATGTTTAAACTAAACCTTTTCATAACTACAATGCTCCTATAAGCCTCCTAACTCTGCAGACTCTAGCCAATCCTCCAACAACCTCACAGCAATTACCCCCAACATTTGCTTCTTGATTCAGCTAATTCTTTAAAAACATTATCTTTTCACCAATCAAATCAAAATGTTCTCAAGAGGGAGAGATAGAAGAACTAGCACCCATGTCAACTATGCTGTTTAACTGGAGTAGAGATTTTCTCCAGTTTAATGGAGAAGTGCATACAGGTTTAATAATATCATCAGTTGTAGAAATGACTCAAATGAGTGGCTTTATACACATCATAAACTATGGCAATTGAGTTCTGAGAGGATCCTACTTAGTTTAACTGACCCTTGCATCTATGTTTCAGTATCATAACCAAAAATATACTTTTTTTCCTCCAAGTAAAAACTATAACATGATTTAGTACCATCATCAACATGCATTAAACACATTATCTATCAACCATCACCAATTCACCAACAACATAAAACCTTATAACACTTATCATATTCCAAGCCCTTAACCTTGAACTAATAACTCTAGCATATTGGAACAATGTCTACTATTCAAGTACTATAGTCATTCACAAAGCCACAAACAACTATAAATTCAAATTAAGGAAAGAAGAAAAAAAAAAACTGCATTTTCATTATCATTTACCTACAAACTCTTCCCACATTGTTCTATTCATGCTGCATTGGGATTGGCTTATGAACAACTTATCTGAACTTATCCACCAACATAAACATTTGACACAATATTTGTAAGAGTTTATGAAAACAATTTATAATATCAGGTTCATAAACTATTTTCATCTAATTTCGACAAACTCTGGCTTATAGATTATAAAAATAACTTATAGCTTATATAAAAACAACAGTTTTACCATGTTTTCTCTTTGACTATAGAAATAACTTATACATAAGAGATTATATGATATAAGCATTTGTCCTAAAAGAGCTTAATTAAACTTAAGTTGTTTATCTAAACAAACCACAACATAATACAAACCACTGTAGCATTGACACTTCTAATTGATGACAATGTCCCGGTGTCTAACATGTGTCGGTGTTCGACTCCAATACATTGATTACCTACAATTCATTTATTTTCTTAAATTATTACGAGCATTGACGCCGCAATGTAGTGTCCCGGTCAATATATGTGCTTCATAGAACATAACACAATAGCATGAAATGAACCTTGATTCTTCTTAAAAAACAACTAGATTAAAATCACATCAACACAAGAGAAACTACTTTCTATTCTTTCTCATCACTTCTATTTTTCAACATTTTTTCAACAGAGACAAAAATTAAATAAAAAAAGAGAGAGAAAAAAAAAAACTTACAAAGCGAAACCCTTCAAGTATTGAGGGTCACGCTTAGCCCTTTCTTGAAACTTCTTAAACCACCGATCCAAAATATCCATCGGAACAATCAACTTCGATCCATCAACGCCACAAAAAGATTGCATAAAGTTAAACAAATTTTCTCCAACTTTCATCGCCAACCGTTCAATCCTCTTCTCACCGGCAACATCAATCGACGGCAGCGACACCAAATCCTCCACCGAAACACCTATTTTCGCCGACAAAGGTTGAGTGTCCGCCGTCAGTTGCGGCTGTACGCTACCAGCACCAGGCTCCGGCCATAGTAGAGACAGCACGGCGGAGGGACGGGCGATAGTGACGGCGCCGCAGTAGACGAACGGTGATCCCGGCGACTGAACGTAGACGGCGAGCGCTTTGTCCGGCGGGAGAGTGAAATTGTTGATGAGGAAGATGCAGATTTCGCTGACTTGATCGTACGCTTCACCTGCGTAAGTTAGAGGAGAGCGGTTAGTTGAAAGTGGAATATGCTAATGTGCGCGGGGAGATGAAATTAAAGAATTTAATTTAACTTACCAACGAAAGTGTTCATGTCGAGGATCCAATGGAAAGTATCAATTTGTGCGAAGGTTGAGATGTCCATTGGGAAACTACGGTTTGGGAAAACCACACCGAACATTTTGATTTTTTAAGGAAAAAAAAAATAGTTTATCTTTTTGTTGTGTTTGCAGTGAAAGTGAAACAATGGTGACGCAGTGAGCAATTGTTGTTGTTATAAGCGTTGTTATTCTATACTACTAGGAAAACAGAAGAAACAAACATACTAGAAGATTCCGGATAGGTGTGGGGATAGATTCGTCTTTTCGTGTTTTTGTTCAGGAAGAAAGTTTTTTAAGGAATCGCGTTTTCGTTTGTTCTAAACAAAACACCACTAACCAAGGGAGCAAGAGGAAATCTATAGAGATGACTAGGTTAGTCTCCTACTTGCTACTTAAATTTGTGAGCAAGTCAAGAAATCTAGTTGGCTTCACAAAAGATGTTACAAAGATAGAAGTTGATTTCGATTAACAACTTACTTTGGGTTTAAGTTTTTTTTCTAAAAATTAATTTTGATATGTTTATGATTTTAGTAAAATTAATTTTGTTTCTATAACTGATTTTAATTTAAAGTTAAATTTTGTTCTGCAACTCAATTTTATATAAATATATTTAAATATAAACTATTTTATACTCGAGTCACTTTTAATCAATTTATTTAAAATTAATTTTTATCATCATAAAATCAAGCATAAACTTAATTAAACGCTTATAACATAAGTGTTTATTGTATAAATGTTTATGTATAAGTAATGTTGATAGTAAAAAATAAAATAAAGTAAAATTATTTTATATAAGTTACAATTCATTCTCACAAACTATTTAAGAGAGTTTGCAGAAATTCATTGAAAATAGACTATGAATATGTCATAAATTCACTTATATGGTTTCATAAATAATTATGTGCCGATAAATTTAAGTCTTAATTACAGTTTTGATCATTTTATTTTCATCAATTTACAAAATTAGTTCATTTATTTTAAAAGTTGTCAGTTTTGATCCATTTTATATTTTTAAACTAAAAAAATGACGAATTGACATATTTTTAATGATGTGATATGATTTCATGTATTATCTAGATTCATTAATTATTCATATGTCATTAATTAAATTACAAAAATTAAAATTTTCCAAAATTGAAAGTTAAATTTGTAGAGGTTTTTAATGCAATTTCATGAGTGTTAATCATTTTAGATCATTTTATCATATGTCACATTGTTTAAAACATTACGCTGTCATTTTGTAGTTAAAAAATTAGAATGAGATATCTAAACTGTTAAATTATAAAATATAAGAATCGATTTCATGAATTGATAAAAATAGGAAGACAAAAACTGCAACTAAACCTAAATTGTAATAAATCAATACAAACATGCCCAAAATCAATCTTCTATCATCATTTTGGAAAACAAACAAATAAAAACTATACTAACACATGTGGTTCATCTTAGGCATATGGTTGGTGCACAATGTGTGAATATTGTAAAATTTTGAGATAAAATCATAAAAATGATTACAACCTTAGAATCTTAACCTTTATAATATCAACTAAAATAAAACTAGATAGGATTTTTTTTTACTAAAAGTAATATACTTTCATTTAAATTAAAAAAAATATATTGATCAATAACAATGCAAATACAAATTCGCTAAAAAATAAAAATGATCACAACATTCAGATTAATAGTATAAAACGACAAAATATCTTTAAACTTGACAAAATTAAAATGACTAGAATATATATACATCTAAAACTACAATATTGAGGAGATTGCAGACCAAGAAGTCAAGAACCAAAAGAACTATAGGTAGTCGTCATGGTCAAATTCGTGATTCGTGAAGGACTAATATGCAATATCGTTGACATTACAAAAATCTACTAATCTGTAATTACCGCTAAAATCGGTGCCACCCTCTCAAACTTCATTCACGCCCGTTTCCCTTAAACCCTTCTTCTTACAGTTTCTCTTCTCTTCCCTCGCGGCTTCTCAAACAACACCACAATTCCATAACCACATCAAACAAACAAACAATCAAACATGTCGTGTGCAGAAAAATTCCCTGTAAGTTCTTCTTCTCTATCTTCTTCTTCATCAAAATTTTTCACCAACGTTTTCGCAAAACCTCTCCTGGGTCATTTTCCACCCCTTAATCCAAGATGGGTTTGTCCCCCTCTCACTTGTCTTCACTCAAAGACTCCACCTTTACCCACTAAATTTTCATCCTTTAATAACAATAATAAGAAGAAAAAACCCAAAGATTATGACAATGTTTTAACTTCAATTTTGAGGTCATTGGAATTGTCAAATGATGTTGAAGATACCCTTGATGGTTCCTTAGTTGAAAATCTTAGTCCAAAAGAAATCACTATCATTCTTCGAAAACAGAGAAATTGGGAACGTGTTGTTAGGGTATTTAAGTGGTTCAAATCACAGAAAGGGTATGTTCATAATGTGATTCATTATAATGTTGTGCTTAGGGTTCTTGGTAAAGCTCAACAATGGGATCAGTTGAGACTATGTTGGATTGAGATGGCAAAAAACGATGTTTTGCCAACGAATAATACTTATAGCATGCTTGTTGATTGTTATGGCAAAGGTGGTCTGGCTAAAGAGTCTCTTTTGTGGATTAAGCATATGAGGATGAGAGGTTTTTTCCCTGATGAGGTTACCATGAGTACCGTTGTTAAGGTTTTGAAAGATGTTGGTGAGTTTGATAGGGCTGATAGGTTTTACAAGAATTGGTGTGGTGGGAAAGTTGACTTAGATGATCTTGATTTTGATTCTTCGACTTTTGATATCAATGGTTCTAGATCACCGGTGCCTATTAGTTTTAAGCAGTTTCTTTCCACCGAGCTGTTTAAGACAGGTGGAGGAATTCAGGCTTCTAATGGTATATTGTCGTTGGAAAGGGAGAATGCTCCTCAGAAACCTCGACTCTCTACCACTTACAATACCCTGATAGATTTGTATGGCAAGGCTGGGCGGCTGAAAGACGCTGCTGATGTCTTTGCTGATATGATGAAATCTGGAGTGGCGGTGGATACTTGCACTTTTAATACTATGATCTTTATTAGTGGAAGTCATGGCAATTTGTCTGAAGCTGAATCTCTGCTTGTTAAAATGGAAGAGAAGGGTATATTGCCTAATACTAGAACTTATAACATATTTTTGTCCTTGTATGCTAATGGAGGGAATATCAATGCTGCTCTTTCTTGTTATAGAAGGATTAGAGAGGTCGGGCTATTCCCAGATGTTGTAACTTACCGTGCTCTTCTCGGTGCATTGTGCACGGAGAATATGGTTGAGGCTGTGGAATCTGTGGTTGATGAAATGGAGAAATCTTCTGTTTCTGTCGATGAACATTCTCTTCCTGGTATTGTCAAGATGTATATTAATGAAGGAGATCTTGATAAAGCAAATGACTTGCTTCAGAAGTTTCAAATGATTAGGGAACCATCGTCTGTTATATGTGCTGCAATTATCGATGCTTTTGCTGAGAAGGGATTTTGGGCCGAAGCGGAGAATATGTTTTATAGGAAAAGGGACATGACTGGACAGACAAGGGATATTGTAGAGTTTAATGTCTTGATCAAAGCATATGGCAAAGCAAAACTTTTTGAGAAAGCTGTTTTTCTCTTCAAAGAAATGCAAAATCAAGGGATTTGGCCCAATGATAGTACCTATAATTCTATTATTCAAATGTTATCTGGTGCTGATTTAGTGGACCAAGCAAGGGAACTTGTAGTTGAAATGCAGGAAATGGGGTTTAAGCCACATTGTCAAACTTTTTCTGCTGTTATTGGATGCTATGCTCGTCTTGGTCAGCTTTCTGATGCAGTCAGCGTTTACCAGGAAATGCTAAGAGCCAACGTAAAACCAAATGAGGTTGTGTATGGATCTCTAATAAATGGATTTGCAGAACACGGTAGTCTCGACGAGGCACTTCAATACTTCCATTTGATGGAAGAATCTGGATTATCAGCAAATTTAGTTGTGTTATCAACCCTACTAAAGTCTTATTGTAAGGTTGGCAACTTGGAAGGAGTGAAGTCCATCTATGAGCAAATGCAGAAAATGGAAGGCGGTCTTGATTTAGTTGCATGTAATAGTATGATCACCTCATTTGCCGATCTCGGCTTGGTATCTGAAGCGAAACTGGCTTTTGAAAATTTGAAAGAGATGGGTAGGGCAAATAGTATTTCATACGAAACAATAATGTACCTTTATAAAGATGTGGGCCTGATCGATGAGGCCATCAAGATAGCCGAGGAGATGAAACTGGTGGGTTTACTGAGGGATTGTGTTTCATATAACAAGGTACTGGCGTGTTACGCCGTCAATAGACAATTTCACGAGTGTGGTGAATTACTACATGAGATGATGGTATCTAAGAAGCTTTTGCCAAATGGCGGTACTTTGAAAGTGTTATTCACCATATTAAAGAAGGGAGGATTTCCTGTCGAAGCAGTGGAACAATTAGAGTCGTCTTACCAAGAGGGGAAACATTACGCTTCGCAAGCAACCTACACTGCTTTGTACTCTTTAGTCGGTATGCATACTTTGGCACTTGAATCTGCCCAGACATTCTTAGAATCTGAGATTGATCTTGACTCTTCAGCGTATAATGTCGCAATCTATGCATATGCTTCAGCTGGAGATGTTGGCAAGGCGTTAAATATATACATGAAAATGCGGGATAAGCATGTGGAACCGGACATTGTAACTCATATTAATCTGGTAGGTTGTTATGGAAAAGCTGGCATGGTTGAAGGTGTGAAAAAGATACATAGCCTATTAGAATATGGAGAGATCGAGCGGAGCGAGTCGTTGTTCAAGGCTATTATGGATGCCTATAAAATTTGCAATAGGAATGTTAGTCAAGGTATGAGATTTACATTAAACTCAGAAGAATATTATGAAGATGAAAGTGAAACTGAGTATGACATTGAAAGT
Source organism: Cicer chorassanicum (assembly GCA_037974735.1). NCBI lineage: Eukaryota > Viridiplantae > Streptophyta > Magnoliopsida > Fabales > Fabaceae > Cicer > Cicer chorassanicum. The sequence continues at coordinate 38,025,606 of JBBPBP010009778.1, read as the reverse complement.
GAAACTGAATATGACTCGAATTCTGAAGGAGATTCTCCACGTTTGTAAAATCCCAAGTCGAGGTTTCTTCATACATCAATACTGTATATATATTGTGGTAGTCATTTAATCATATTAAGGGTTTGTTATGCTAAAATATAAGGGATTGGATGTACAGAAGTATTTGTTGTCAAAGGACGGAACAAAATATTGGATGAGAAACAAAACAGAATTACAAAAATTTGTTACTAAAAGATGGGCAATAGTTTATTGTCTGAACTCTGATGCATAATAGAACTCAATAGTCAATACAATCTTTTATTTTCTCGCATTTGTTTGTTAGTTGTTGACAGTTCTTGCACGCCTCTGGGTTGTGAGATGCTCTCACTCCTGGCTCTGTTGTCAATCCCTGCGCGATCCCTCTATCCCAGTGTGGTGGAGAGACTAGCTGCGACGGTACCTGCCAGAAAAACGCGTTCAACGGTGGCGGCACTCCCGGCCGCGAATCGTGACCTGCTATCCCAGCCCGACCAACTATTAGACCTGTTGTAGGGCTTTTTAAAAAATGCAGGTAGTTTTTATTTTTTTATTCTTCATTAGGGGTATCTGGGTCATTATGCACCCACTTAAGCCCTAATTTTTTTTGTTATAAACCCACAAAGGTTGGTCCAGCATCGTTCCTCTGTTTCATTCTTGCTCCGTTGCCATCATTCTTGCTCTGTCGTTGTTTTTGTTTTGTTCTTGCTTCGTTCAGCATTGTTTTGTTCCGTTCAGCATTGTTGTTTTTGTTTTTTCAGTAACTCTGTTTCTTCTGCTCTGTTCTCCATTCTATGTTTTGTTGATTTTGATGTTGGATTTTGGTTATTAAGTTTGATTATCTCTTTAATTTTGTGTTCTTTGCTATTTTTTAGTATTTTTGTATATTGTTTGTATTTTATGTTTAGTTTATATACTGTTTTTTGGCCTTCGTAATAGCGGTCATCCCACTATCCGCTATCTCATTTTTGGGGTTCGGCATTCCGCGCCGCTATTTCAGACTGACAACATAGACTCCAGGTAAGGATTTCTCTCATTTATATATCAGTGTTCTACTATATGATACAATGATGCATGAATTGTTAAGCTATAAATTAGAAAATAATATAGGGATTTTGCATTAATCGGTTGTTCGATTACTCATGACACTTATTTTTTAATACATCCACTAACTTGCTTCTCTAGTTATCATTTTTCTCTTATTAAATTTCTCATTAGGAAGAAACTGTTCAGATCATCTATTTATAAGCCAATAATATTGCAAATTCATTTTTCTATCAAGAGGTATTACAGAATCAATCATGTAAAGGAACTATCACTCTTTTATCCTATTACATAATTTGAAATTCAAAATACAAATCCACATCTAAACCAGGATCCTCTGTTAGTGAGTTTAACACCTTGATTAGCAACAAAAGCTAGACTAATCACAATCAAATTACTTTGATTAGCAACAAAAGCTAGACTTATATGATTAGTCATAAGTAACTTGAGTCTTTGGATTATTGTGAATAAGTGTAAGCAATTATTTTGGATTATAGAACAGTTCGACTGCATATGACTTGATACTCTATTATTTAGTGTGTTCGGGAATAAGATTTTCACGGTGTAGTTCACCATGATGAACAACATCATTCTTGCTTATTTTCCATTAAATAATACAATGATCTATTTTTCTAGCAATGCTAATTGATTAAGCATGATTACTTTGCATTGTTAAGTAAGAATCTGTTTCTGTTTCATTTGAAAGCTAGCTTGTATACTGATGATAACAATTGAGTTTATATCTAAGGCATAAGTGAATGTAACTATAGACTTTAAGATACTGTACTGTATAAATAAATAGATTGAGGTGATTTTGAATTGATTTATTATTAGTTCTTGATAACAAAATGTAAATCTGATCTAAAATTTAGAATAATTTAATTGGAATGATTGAATGAACGGGGGAATTGGTAGTTACTGGTTTTTGGAACATTTTAGTTACCTTTTATTATTGCTATTTTTTCTCTAACCAAAAGCAATTTTATAAAATTAATTAAATTTCTTTTCTACCAAAACCAATCACTTTGCAGGCATTTTCATAGAGCACTGGATTAAATTTTTGAGGTTACCTCTGTCCCCGCATCCCGCCCCCAACATAAAATTGAGAAAAATATGCATGCAGTCAAAGTGATTTTTCCTTCAAATTCGGGGCGGGTTAAGATGGGTATCCATGGATGTGGCGTATATTGTCTCGCCTAAGTTTAAGGTTGATTAATATAAATAAGAAAGAAATAACATATTATTGATTAAAATATGTAAAATCAAAACAATTTTTTTAATATATTTGAAGTTATATCTTTGTCCTCATAATCATTTCAATTAAATTTTTCAATCATGCATAGAAAAAATTACCAATTCATTTTAATTTTAATGGTTATTATTATGATACGGTATACCTTGTAGATTATATCGCACATCTCATAGTGTAGTATTTTTTTTCTTTTTTATGGAAAAGTGTAGTATTATACACTTTGAAGTAGAGTTAAAAATTGATGTCATTTTAAAGTTCACATTCAACTAAAAAATATTTACCTTTTTTTAATAAAAATGAATTATATCAACTAAAATGAAAGTTGAGAATAATAATTTTTTGCATCATACATAAAAAATGAATCTAACAAAGAAAAAGGATGGTACACTATTTAAACAAAAAAAGAAGCTTTGTGACTCAACTGAGTTAAGAAATGAGCACATTTATTTGCTTCTCTTAGAGAATAAGTAAAGGAGTAGGTTTAATTCACTTGATGCAATATAGAGATAAATTATTTGAGAAGGATAAGCAAGTGAATAAACTGAGTATAATTTTTCTTGATCATGGAGAAGACAGGCAGGGAGTCAATTTTAAAAATAATATTATGAATACCTTTATCACGAGTCAATAAAATATCGTTGTGAAAAGGCCACATTTTAGTAAATAAAGAGATAATGGAGACCATTTTGCAGTGGAAACCACGTATGAACTCGCCATTATGGTCGCAAAGGATTCCCCCACAATTCGATGAGCCATCAATATGAGTGTAAGCACCATCAACATTCATCTTCATAACCCTCACAAGAGGTTTAATCTATGCTTTTTTTATTAGGGTTAATCAAGTTATGCTTTAGAACATTACTCTTGATCGAAGAGTTATGAATAAAGTCAATTTGGTAAGAAATGTAGTGCCATAAATCACTCTCCATCTTTGTACTTTGGGAGCAAATAAAAAAATTTCGATCTTTTCATAGTTAATTAACCACCACACCAAATAATATTTTGAAGTAGTAATATCAATCACAAGAAAGAGGTTTGAATTGTGATTCATTTTAACATTTAATTCATGCACTTAACTTTAATTAACTCGAGAACAATCTTGGTTGAAATAAGTTAATCTTTGTAACATTCTAGATGCGTTAGTTTAAATAAAAATAATTTAGTTTATAAGCAAATGAAATGTGATTGGTGAGTGCAAGATGAATATAGAGAATGAATAAGAAGATTACATAAAGATGTATCTTAGTTCATCCAAAGAGGGTTACGTCTAGTTCTCACAGTCTGTGAGATTATCCATCAATGTGCTCAACACCATAACATTATGTTTTACACTATCTTTCTTGATCACACTTTGATTAGTCACAACATTCACCTTTCAATCTTGAAAGGAATTTCTACAGTTGCCTTTAAATCTAGAAAGAATTTTTATAAGTACGTTTCAAACTAGAAAAAGATTTTTATATCACACTCAATCTAACTTGAAAGATAGACTTAGCTTACAAAATGATGTGTATGATAAAAAGTGTTTGAGATCTAAACACTTCTCAACAATTGTTTGAGATTGATTAACAACAATAACTCAGTAAGATGATCGACAAATATAATTAGAGAACTGGAGTTTTGCTTGAAAGAAGAGTGTTTGAACTTGAGCTTTGAATGGTCAAGTGTATATAGATTGATTGCTTTGGTAACTCATGTCTTTGTCTTCTGCTTGATCTTCCTTTAATAGATGAAGAGAGGCTTGAAAATTCAGATAAAGTTGAATATAGTCATTAGACACATTAGCCAAGTGTCAGATTTGTTTTAAACATATCAAGCGCATGTTTATATTGTTGTTTCGAACATTCTTGACCAACCCATAACGTTCTTGTTTTTTAGTTTGAAGGAAAACGTGAACAAGTGTGATAATGAGTTGTCAAAAGTTAGTTAGTAATGTGGTTGATCAAAAGCATGCAGAGCTTTTTGCATAACAGTGCTAATAGTGTACTTGTGTCTTTTTGTCTTTGCTCATATCTCATCAATCTGAAGACTATTTTAACCATTTGGGGCTTTAATTTGAGTAATTTAATTGTTCATTTAATCTCAACAGCCTTATGGGCGAATTTGACATTCTTAACTTTCAGTTTGGACTTTTCAAATTGATCTGTCTTGACGTTGTCTTCAATAAAGGACAACCAAAATGTTCTTCTGAACATTATCCGATCATTCATTTTAATATTCTTCAAAAACTCTTGGACTTTACAAATATTTATTTTTGTCTTGATAGGGCATGATATAAGACCGCAAATAATGATAAAAAATTTCTTAATTGCTTTGAAAAAAGCCATGTGATTTTTTCACGAATATGCAAGCTTATGATTGGTTTCCTATCTTTGAATAAATCACTCAAAAACACAAGTTAATAGATAATATGATCACAATTATAATTAACAATTTGATTATCCTCAAAACAATAATTATGGATTTTGCCTCAACAATCTCTCCACTTTTGATGATGGCAAATATGTTAATTAGATTTGGAAAATCATGTAAGGAAGGTGGAGGATTAGGAAGAAGCGGATTAAATCCTAGTTTGGTGTATCTTCATTTACCATCCAATCCCTTAAAATAGGATTCTTCCTATCTTGATGAATCTGTCAATTAATAATAGATTGAAGAGTAGTAAATATCTTTGGGATGTCCTTCCTTGTCTTGGTTGTATCTCTCTCAATCTTTGTCCTCTTTGATAGGTAAGCATCTTCACGAGCTTTTTGGGAAGCTGAAACTTGTGTGTCATTAGAAAGAATAAAGGAAATGCAAAAAGATTCCAATGTGGAAAAAGTCAAACCAATAGTTGGAATGGTAATGAATTGTGTATTTTGTTGAGCAAGAATAGGAGCAATTGAATCAAAAGCAGGGCTAGCAAAAAATTTGTTGATTCCAAAAAGGGAGGATAAGCTTGCTTGTGGAGACAGGAAGATAAAGGACACATGTGAAACTCTTCCAAGATTAATGTGATTAGATGTTTGTCTTTGTAAGATAAGACTTTGCAATGAGCTCATCCTTGGTGCCCAAAAACAGTTTGGGATTTCAAGATCAAAAGGAGTTGGCTTAGATTGATGGTGAAATTAAAAGAACGTTATGCAAAAATTTCCAAATTAAAATTTTAAGCGTTGGGGTTCAATATAGTTATTCGCTCATATTGTTTCCTTTTGTTGGAGTTAGGAGTGGACAAATGTGTATCTTATGGTGGAGGGAATAGAGGTGCATTCACAACTTGTGGGAGAGATGGATCTTTCTTCATATGAGAAATATTTTTTGAAGTGAATTTTGAGATTTTGAAGAATAAGTCCTCATCCTTAAGAGGGACTTTGAAAATTTTGAAGATTTTGGTAAGGACAATATCATATGGCATGGTGAGACATTTGTAATCACGAGCCGTGGAAGCTATCATGTTTTGAATGTTGTGTTAGGGCAAATTTAATTTGTGGTAGTGGAGAATGTGATAAATGATCAGTGATTCATTGTCAAACACAAACTCATGACTTCCATAATGAGAGAGAAAAGAATATTGGATAATGCTATTAAAGATTTTTATGAGAGGTTTTAAATCAGCAGACACAAAGTTGGTAGACCCTTGAGTGAATAGTTCACTTAAAACTTCATCTTTTTGTAAGTTGAGAGTTGCATACCAATCTTTGCCAAAAAGTAGTTGGTCTTTTAGTGGGAAGATAAACAAATTCAACAAGAATACCAAGAGTTAGATGGATTTCTACCCCCTTTGAGTTTTGTCATAATAAAGCTTTGTCAAGGAAATGTATGTGTTTTGCAGGAGAACGCACATATGACTTTTGGATAATATTTATTAGAAATTTCCAAAAATTTGGATCATCCTAAAGCATTGGTGTAGTGTTTGATTGGAGTTCCTTCTAGTTTGAGATTTTCAAAGACAAAATTTCTTCCAATACCTACTGACATCTCAACCCATTTGTCTTGGTATGATTTTTCATGATAGAAGGAGATAAGGGGTGGAATGAAAATTTTGGAGGTTGCTGTCTTGAGTGGGTTTTTTGAGGATTTGGGTTTTGATGAAAAACGTTCTTGAGTTTTTTTTACTTTTGTGGAGAATGATTTGGAAGTGTTGGTTTCGATGGAGAGCATTCTGATAGTGTTTTTTGGTGTAGAACGTTCCAAGGGTTTGGTTTTTGGTGCATGATATTTTGGTATTTAGATTTTTCTTAGTTTGAATGTTCTGGTATGGAGGATGAGGATTTTGTAGTTGCTTTGGAAGAAGTTTTGGATGATTTATTTTTGGAAATAGAGTTTGATGGTTTTGAACTAGCTTTGGTGGTGTAAGGGGTTTCTTGTGATGATTTTTGTGGAGTAGATTGTGAGGGTTCAATATGTGGCTCTTGTGATTTGTGTGGTGTTTTAGAAAGTTGTTTAGAAGGTGTAGTATTCGTTGGTAATGGTTCAAAGTTTCTTGGTAGAGATAAGGAAGATGGAAATTATTGAAACTATTTAGGTGGAGAAAATTCATTGTTACAGTTGTCTGAGATTGTGTACGTGGTTGTGTCAACACTCTTTGATTTTTTGGAAGTACCTATGTCAGCCATGATTCTCATAGATCTTCGTTTAGAGGGAGGATCGACTCATTTGGCTTGTTTTGATTTTTTGCGTTTTACTTCAACAATCTCTCCATTTTTTATGATGGCAAACCTTTAGAACAAATCATTAGTTTTCTAGATGGATAAAATAATAAATCAAAGTATGTTCATAGATATGCAATTAAACTCCCCCTAAACATATGCAAAATGTTTAATTTGTTAACATTCTTCATTAATCATTTACATCATAGACTTCTTCTATATTATCTCCCCCTTTTGACATCTATCAAAAAGTGTGAGGGGGTGAACGATAATTATAGGCAACAAGAATAGGAGTTGATTACATAAATATCATGTAATTGAGAGGTTCATTCTCATATCAATTTTGCATTTAACATTAAATCACATAGTATGGAAGAACACCATTTAATGTTTCAGTCAACATTGCAATCAAGATATAGACAATGATAAAAATAATATACTCAAATCATATTAAAAAAAAAAAATGCACCCATTTCAGCACATCTAAAGTTTAAGTAATTGACTCCATACTTTCCAAAATTTTAGAGAAAGTGATTTGATCTCAAAATTAATGCATGTTTCAAGAAAAATAATATTTTCAAATATATAAAACTCCCCTTGAGTTTTATGAGATGGATATCCTATAATATTTTGAAATTCTTGATTTTAGAGGATGTTAACTCTTTTCAAATATATAAAACTCCCCCTGAGTTTTAACCACATTTTCCTTTAGAACATGACCATACTCATTTTATGCAAAAATATATAATAATATGCATCATGATGCTCACATCTCTATTTTTGATGTAAGTTTAATGAGATAATCATCTAACAATGTTCAAAACACATTTGAATGCTTAAGAATGAGTCAAATATAAGTTTAAGAACATAATATGAAGACTTCAAACTTCTTGGACCAGATTTGAAATTAATAGACAATTAACACCAATTATAATCTTAAAGGTCCATTATATATCCTCTTGTTGAATTTCTTTCAAAAATATAAATCCTAAAAAGGATATCCATTTAAAACATGTTAAAGAAGGATATTTGATATATAATGCATATTAGAATCTCAATTTTTCAAAAAGCCAAATAAAAATTTCATACTTAACATGTTATTAAAGCACCATGCTATAATCAAACAATTTTTGTGTGTGCTTGTTTATGCATTGAATAACAATATAAGAATGACTACATTAGAGGTTTTGCAAATGAATTTCATCAGACATAGATCCGAGTCATGATAAAAAGTGATGCAATTGAGAAATAATCAGAAAAGGACTTTTCTAAAGAGGATGATTCTTGAGGAGTAAGGCAAGGAAGAGGAGATGGTGTTGGAGGTGTAGATCATGTTGGTGCACTTTTCCTAGAGGATTTTGTTCGATCCATGGATGTGTTTTTTCAGTGATTTTTTTTTTTTGAAAACTTGAAATCGAAGTTGTGTGGAAGAAGTAGTTTGAAGAATCATAGAAGATAGAAGAGAGAGAGAGAGAAGTTATTAGTTTTGAAAATAAAATTAAGAAGATATATATATATATATATATATATATATATATATATATATATATATATATATATATATATATATATATATATATTTATAGAGAGAGAGAGACGCATGGAAGTTGCAAATGTGAGTGGTTGAGACGTGGTTGCAAACATGGGGAAGTAAAAAATAGAGGGGGTAGACATGAAGTTGTTTTGTTGCAAAAAGGAGGGAGTGACCGTTTTTATTAACTATTGGGTTTTAAAAATAAAATCAAACATAAAAAGAATGAAAATTGAGTAGATTTTCGAAGAGAGAGAAAGAAGAAAAAAAGATGAACTAAAAGTTTGAAAACGGAGAACGCTCTTTTGATAACCAGAATATTTTGGTGATATATTGCTTTAACAAAAATTTGGGTTTTTATATTATGTTTAATTTTTCTTTAATAAAGTCAAAATGATTTTCTACGAGGGTTTTTAGTATCAATAAGTTGATTTTCAGTATCAACAATAATTAATTCGACATTCTGTTTGGTCACGTGATTCATAATAAAATGATGTTTAATTTCAATGTGTTTTGTTCTTGAATGTTGTATGCGATTTTTTTGACAAATTAATTACACTTGTATTATCACAATAAATTGAAACTTTGAATAACTTATAGAAAAAAATTCGGGTTGATTTTTAATCCAAAGAACTTGAGAACAATTTGCAGTTGAGATATAATTGGCTTTAGTTGTTGACAATGTAATTGTATTTTATATTGGCATGACCAATTTATAAAGGCTTCTCCAAGAAATTGGCATGCACCACTTATGTGTTTTCTTTCAATTTTATCCTCAACATAATCAGCATTACAATAAGCTACAAGATCAAAATGTCAACCTTTGCTATATACCAAAGGCCAAGATCACTGGTACCAACTAATAAGCTATAATTTATCTATTTTTATAGCTTTGTTAGGTAGGTTAATTTGATATTTTGAATTTGGTTTTAGCTCTATTTACTACCTTTTTGTTTTGTTTATATTGCAAGGAAAAGTGAAGAAGATTTTTGGTGCAAAAGAGTTTTGAAGTCAAGTGGTCCAGTCATGGTCCATCCTGATCAAGAAAATAAAAGAAACTCAAGTTTCAACAAGAATTACTGTCTGACCGTAATGGCTGAACGAGAAGAAAAAAAAAAGAAAAAATCATCCACTCCAAAGTAGCAGGGATTACTGTCTGGCAGTAATGACCATTATAATCGTAATATGTTCGTCTTCTATTGCAGAACCATTTTTTCTTTTTGTAAAATTCTGATAGTTTCTTGTAATTAAAGCTCATGAAGGCATCCAGGGCTATAAAAAGAACGAAAATACTGAGTTTTAGACACAATTCCTTCTCACAATCTCTTATTACTCTTGCTTTAGTTCTTGCATTTCTCTTAGCAAAATTTTTAGTTTCAATAATATTCAGTTTTTCATTTTTACTCTATTACTTTATTTTATTATTTATATTTCCAGTATTTTTATATTTAATCCAATGTGTGACCATTTTTACTATGATCATGTGTGATAAATCTTCCTTGTCTTTGGATTGTAAGATTTCCAATGATGAATCTCTAACAATTTCTATTTATTTTTGTCTGGGTATTAATTTTTTAATCCAATCTTAGTAAGAATCATTTTTATACTTGGATATCAAATAATATATTGAAAGGTGAATTTGATATCTAACCCCTAAGATTGGACAAGAGAATCAAATCATGAAAATATATTTTGGTTCTCTTGAAATCATGAAAGATATCTTCTAAGGATTTTGCTAATACATCAATCATGAAAATATGTTGATTATTAGTTTAAAATATATTTTTGTTCTTTGAAAGAAAACATTATTTATAATTGTTTATCTGGTTTTTAAGAGTTTAACACTCATAACTTAAACAAGGTTAATTTTATTGTATCCATCATTGTGAAAAACTACAATCCCAAGACTTTATTTTTATTGCGAATTTTAACTAAAAATCATTATCAACATTTAATGTTAAGCTAATCATCATATTAAAGAGAGATTGGTACTCATAACAAAGTACTTGTGGGAATGATAATTTTTATCACGCGATAATACCATGCACTTGTGGTCCTATCACCAAAACAATATATAGTCTATTGGTAGTGAGGTATAATAAGGAACCAATCATTCATCTATATTCTTTTTTAGAAATGGTTTTTCCTTTTTCATCTTTGTCCAAACTTGAAGATAGATGTATGGGAGTTGCCATTAGTTTGGCTTCATTCATTTTGTATATTTTTAGAAGATCTTTGATATATTTTTCTTGACAAATAAAAATACCATTTTTATATTGTTTGATTTGCAACCCAATAAAAAATCTTAATAATCCTATCATGCTCATTTCAAATTTACTTTGCATGAGATTTGAAAAATCTTCACACAGTTTTTATTTGTTGAACCAAAGTTTATATCATCAACATGAAGTAAAAGTGAATGTCACGAGAAAGGGGGTTGAATTGTGACTCTTTTTAAAATTTAGTTATTGCACTATATTATCCTCTTAAGTTGTTTTTGGAGTGAGGATAGTTAGATGAAATAATCCTCCTCTTATTGAGGATGATCTAAAGAAGAATAATATGAGTTTGAAATATGTATGATAAGTGTGCTAATGGTATGAATAAAACAAATATAAAGAGATAAAGCTTAAGAAATTTAACACACATAATTTATACTAGTTCACCTAATATAGGCTACTCTAGTCCTCACAGCTTTGTGAGATTTCACTAGTGTTCAGAAACTCGTCCTTTGATCTACACCTTTTCAACTATGTATTTTCTTAACCTCACCAGGCTTACAAAACTGTATTTTTACTAGTCTCGACAGGCTTACAAAATAACTCAAGTTTATATCAGCTTGAGGATATACAAACAGTAATGTGTTTGATTTATTTGAGATCAAATTACAACTTTCTAAGATAAGATAGTGATGTGAAGTTGTATATAACACACTCAATAAAAATTATCTTCGGATATGTTTAAGTTCGGAAGAGTGTGTAGAATGAAGAGAACGATGATAAACTTGAATAACTTAGATGTTTTCTTGTAGATGATTCTCTTAATGTTTGAAGATTAATACTTCTCTATTTATGATTGCCTTTGGAGCTTCAAACATATGAGTTAGCAAAATATAGTTGTTGGAGATTTTGCTAAGTTTCCTTGGACATGTCTTTATTTTTAAAACTGTCATTTAACCTTTATTCTCCTGTTAAGTATGCTGAGAGGATGACTGCGGTGATCCATCCTCGGTTCTGGTTTGTACGAAGATGAAGCTTTCATTAATTCTGATGTGACTTGTGTTTTTTGACTTTTTTCTTTTACAACAACTGTAATGTCTTGCTTTATGAGTCAAGGACATCATTTTTGTACTTTGGTATTTTTACTCATTTTTCCATGTACGAGGATGAATAAACTTTTATATATATATATATATATATAATAAAACATTAATATAACTTTTATTATTTGAATTGGTAAGAAAACGTTAATTTTTATAAATTATTATATTATGAATTATATAAATCTGTTTGTCTAAAAAAGTGGAAAAGATTTATGTTGATTTTTTTATATTGTCTCTATAATGACTCTTTAAAGAAACTGTCATTTGCACAACATTAAGAGTAAAAATATATCAACATATTTTTATAGGAATAAGAAAAAGAGAAAAATAACAGTCTCATTTGTTTTAGAAGAAGAGAGTACACTTTGATTCTTGAAGCCTCCCATGGAAGGGGAGTAGAGAGGGAGGGGAGAGACAGGATAAGGGTGGAGAAAGAGAGAGAAACGTGAGGAGAAAATGACAAAAATGAAAAAATATTTCTTAACTTTTATTAGTTGAAAAATGATTCTTTTAACCTAACTTAAACTATGGATTAGAAAACAAGGCCTAACTAGTATATGTTTAAAGTTTTTGATGATTGTATTGATCAGAATTGTATATCAAACAAAATATTAGAGTATGATATGATAAATGTATCATATTATGTTTCATTATCCTTGTTATCTAACGGATCGTAAGAGTATCAGAGAAATGGAGAAAGAAAAAAATATGTAACTAAATGCAATTATGATACATATGTATGAAGACATATATGAGTATGTGTACTATATACAAAATTAAAAAAATAATCAAAATAGGGTTATGTTGATAAAAAAATATATGAGAGTTTATATATATATGTATATATATTAATATGAAGGAGCTAAATTGATCAATTTACACTAAAATGTCACAATAAAAATTAAAAACTATGATCAATTACAACAACAAAGAAAATCAAATATACAAATAATATTATAATGAAATAAAAGATAGTACGACCAAGTGTTTTACACATATCGACGTATACATATCCAATACAATACATATATTTCACCATTTTATAAGTATTTGTGCTTTTGATAAATGTATTAAAGAACTAAGGAGACAATAAAATATAGATAAATAAAGATAAGAAAAACATATTATTTTCTACATTTTATTAAGGTAAGGAGAAGATATTATTTTCTACGTTTCTATTCATTCAAACATGTAGAAAGAGAACAATTTCTTTTGTATCAAACTCAACAATATAAAAAACGAGAAATTTTAATATGGACTACAGTCCGCCATAAACTAATATTTATTTTTTTTATAAAAATTAACAGTCTTCTTCATTTTAATGACTAAGATAGTAACATTAATGATATTGATTTGATAAAATAAGACAAAATAAAGATGCATTTTGTATTGAATCAACATTAATTACATCATCGTCTTATCTATATAAACGAAAATAGTTATAAACTATTACATTCAAATAATATCATTGTTAGTTGTGAAATTTTTTGTTGACTTTTTTGTATCAATCTATGGTAGGGGTGTTCACTTCCAATCATAAAGCGAGAAAACCACAAATCTAAAAAAAAAACAAAAAAAAAAACTTTTTAAAACTGGATTGGTTTTTGGTTTGTATAGTGAATCGATCCAATATGATCCAAACCGAAAAATATATTAACATGTTTGCGTATACAACATGTTAAATGTAC
>JBBPBP010009778.1:37997800-38011671 GCA_037974735.1 Cicer chorassanicum | reverse complement strand
ATGTGGATTTTAAAAGACTTTTTTATAAGATTTTAAAAAATTCTTTACAATCAAGATTTTAAAATATTTGTAAAACAAAAATATTTTATGAATTTATAATGTCGAATGACAAAATATAATAAATATATTATAAAATTTGAATAAATAAAAATAAAAGTGATACAATTATTAAAATATTTCATTTTTTAGGTGAGGAAATATAACTCCTTTCTACAATTTGGTTGCTAAGTGACTCCTTCACATCAGCAAATCTATCATTTATAACATCCACTAAGAAGTGCAACAACTTATTACTATATTCCATAATCCTAACTTCATAATTATCTTTATCTCTTTCTTTTTCTTTGTTATTTCCATTTTGTATATCCCACATTTGATCACTAATACACCAATAATAACAATAATAATAATAATAATAATAATAATAATAATAATAATAATAATAATAATAATAATAACCAACTACTACTGCTACTAAATAATAATATTAAGGGTTAAATAATTTTTTAATAAAAATAAAAATAAATTGTTTGTATCTATAATCTTTTAAAATATTATTTTTAACCACTATAAAAAACTCTCAATATTTTAGTCCTAAATAATTTTTTTATTCAAACAGGGTCGTCTTAATGTTTTCGGATGCCCTATTCGAATCTAACAATTGGATCCTTAAAATCGCATAACCCCAAATTCAAGTGGTGGAAAACTTGCTATTTTACTATTTATTCCAGACACAAAGTGTAAATATAAAATTTTAGAGTAGTCAATGTACGAAATGAAGGATATCAATGTAAATTTTCAAAGGTTATGGTATATTATAAAAATATTTTGAAGCCAATGTTCTGATTGCATGAGTTAATCGACGACTCTGACTGTTTTAAAATACAAATTATAAAAAATTAATACTTTTAGTTTCTAAAAAACATCTTATAAATTCAAAAGAATAACTTCAAACCCTAAACGCTACTAATAATAATAACCTCCGTAAACCTTAAACCTCGAATCCTATAACACACGACAAACCAATTTTATTTATTTATTAAATTATAACACATGACAACCGCATAACAAATCAATTTTTTTTTAATTAAACAATGCAAAACATAAAAAACATGTTAATTGGGAGGAATATTAACGTCACAAAACATAAATAACTCAAATCAATTTTTGTATTTAACAAAAAACATACTAATTTAAAATCAACAAAAATCAATGATAACATGAAGAATCAACACAAACATGTCAATGTGAGGAATACATAAAAAACCAACAAAAAAATTAAAAAAATAATAAAAACCAACAAAAAGGTAGATTAAATTGAGATTTCTAGAGAATTTAAAAGACTTTTTGATTTAAAAAAATCATTCGATATTCGATTAAAATTTTAAAAGATTATAAATAACCACAATGTATTCAACTGCATTTTTCAAGATTTTTTTTAAAGAGTGCAACAAAATTTAATGATATTCAATTGAGATTTTTTACAACTTAAAAATTGTCTTTTAGTATTAAAAAATATACAGATTTTGATGGATTATTTACTAGAATGAATTTTGTGAAACTTTTATGTAGAAACGTGTAGATTTTAAAAGACCGTTTAAATAATCTATCAAAATCTGTGTATTTCCAAAAGATAATTTTTATATTGTGATAAATTTCAATTGAATACCATTGAATTTTTTTAATCTCGTTAAAAAATCTTAAAAATCTTAAAAATCTCAATTACGTACCTTAAAATAATTTTTTTAAAATCTTAATCAAATAATATATTTTTTTATCTTAAAATAATTTTATATTTATCAAAAATTATTTTAAATTCAATAAAAATCCCAATTCAATCCATCCCTAATTTGCAAACATTTGTATTATACGGTCACTTATAAAATATTGAGCTACCCTTTATTTTTCAGAAAAGAACATCACGATACCTAGGTTTTTTCATGTGTCTCTATGAGCCGAACACACCGGTCCGGACCGGATTGACCGAATCGATTTATAACAGACACTGCACTTTTATTTACCCCTCTTCCGTTCCGCCTAGCGTTCTACGATTATCAAACCTAAGCCTCAGAAGCAAAATCTAGTTAGGGTTCAAAACCACGCTCCAATCTTCAATTCTCCTTGTCTTCTAACCCCAAGCTCTTCACAATTGGTTCGTATTCTTCCCTTTCTCCAACTTCTTTATACTTCTTTCTCAAGCATCGCCTCGTTTTTTTAAAAACCCCAAATCTCAATTTGTACCCAATTTCGAATTCGAATTCCCCAATAAAGGGTTTTGTCCCCTTGATTTCTTTTCTTTCGTTTTTAGAGTTTTTCACGCGCCCCTGCTCCTGCCGCTTTCTAGTTATATATTTATTTATTTATTTATTTCGGTTTACATGTTGAAAGATAGTTTCATGTAGTAGCTGTTTTCATTTATTTATTTATCATAGTGAAATTGAATTGTTCATAGAATTACTCCTACGAGTTCTGAACTTTGGTCTTTTTGAGCGGAATTGTTTTAGTGTAATATGAGAAATTTAAGCAAAAGAGAAAAAAAGAATATTTTTGAAGCGCTTCATTTGTCCAATTGTGCCTTATTTGTTAATTATTTTTGAGCTTTTTGATTTAGTGATAAGTAGTTTTTGCCCCTCTGTAAATGGGTGTACTTGTGATCAAAATGAAACAGTTAGTGTAGTCTATTTATGCTTGTTCCACGCATTTTTATGTTATTCTAACGTTGTTACAAATGTTGTTTTGAATTTTCACGGTCCTTTTTTCTTCTTTGTTGTAGGAATGGGCTTGTGACTTCATTACTTTGCTGGGATTTAACATTTTTTTAAATTTGTAACTGTTGGGGTGATAATATATTTTGTGACCCATCATGGAGATACAGACTTCTGGCAGGCCAATTGAGTCCTTGCTTGAGAAAGTCCTTTGTATGAATATTCTGTCATCTGATTACTTCAAGGAGCTTTATCGATTAAAAACATACCATGAAGTTATTGACGAGATATACAATCAAGTTGATCACGTGGAACCATGGATGACGGGGAACT
This sequence comes from Cicer chorassanicum, assembly GCA_037974735.1. Taxonomy (NCBI): domain Eukaryota; kingdom Viridiplantae; phylum Streptophyta; class Magnoliopsida; order Fabales; family Fabaceae; genus Cicer; species Cicer chorassanicum. The sequence goes on along the minus strand of JBBPBP010009778.1, from coordinate 38,008,633 downwards.
GTCGTGGTCCTTCAACTGCTTTCTGTCTTCTTTACAAGTTTTTCACTATGAAGCTCACTGTCAAGCAGATGCATGGACTACTGAAACACCCTGATTCTCCTTACATTAGAGCGGTATGTAAAGATTTCTGACAATTATATGTGACTTTTCTTGTTTGCTTTTATTTATTTATTTAAGTGATGAAATTGTTGCATATTTATTAGGGTGTGCTTGTGTTTGTGCATGTTATTCTTGGTAGTTTGCGCGTGAATATCTTTTTCACCATTTTGTATCTAGTTTTGGAACTGTTGAATTTATACGTATCTTTATAGTTAGCCTTGTATATCAAGAGAAGATTAGTGCACCGGAGACAATTTGATTTGATTATTTATGATTTACTTTTTGTTTTCTTTCTGTAACATATCTTGAAATATCATAATGGAGTTTGGGTTTAGTGTGTTTGTGGATTTTGTTGAATTGTCAAATGCAAGGTAGTCAAAATCATGGGCTAAATAGTAGGTTTGTATGCTTCCATGATTTTCGCTTGCTGCTATGATCTTGATCACTCCTGGAAATATGCTTTGGCGAGATCATTTGGGGTCACTTATCACTTTGATCCATCTTGGTCCCATGATCCCATCAAGAGGACAAATTTCCTTTTTCTCAAAATTAAGACGTGAGCCCCCTTGAAATCTTAAGACCAAAGCCCCAGGACCTTTTCTGTCATTCATTTGACCATTCCCTCCAATCTATTTGCCCGTGGCTGCCATCAGCTACAGCTTGTGGGTGATATTTTAGAGAGTTTGGCTGTTGGTTTGTCCTTCCCAGTTCCTGCTTCTTATTCCATCTGCATTTGCTTTGGGTTATCAACTTCATTCTAGGTTTATTATTTGCTCTATTTGTGTACTATGTTTCGTGATTGATCTAACAATATCCATGCTTTTGTCTCTGGTTATGATATTTCCAGATATTATGGCCTTTAGTTGGCTGTTTATTTTAGTCTTTTAGTTTTATTTGTTGTAAAAAACTCGTCTTTTGTATCACGACTTGGTTAATTTAAATTAGTTATGAGTGTTACTTGTGAATTTATGGGATTGTAAAAATCAAATTCCATCTCTTTTCTTTTACTTCTAATTTTCATGAAGTTAGGAATGCTTTGCATGTATTCCTTTATCTTGATTGCAAGTTTTGTATAATGAGGCAGAAGATGGTTTGATACTTTGATTACATTCTGCTTGACATCAAAATAAAGAGGTTATGCGCTGTTGCTTACGCCAATGATCAACCTTTTTTTTAGTTTTAGCTTTTAGGGTATATGTCAGCATTCTTATCTCCTATCCATTTGTCTTGTGATATGCTTTGATTCTTTATATTGTTTATAGGTTGGGTTTCTCTATCTGAGATATGTTGCTGATCCGAAGACTCTGTGGAACTGGTATGAGCCATATGCCAAAGATGATGAGGTATGAGGACATGATTTTGATATCATTCGATGATTTTGACACCTTTTTTTGGATTTATTTCGATACTTCTATTTCCTTTTTTTTTTCTTTCTATATTTATACTTGAAATTACAGGACTATTTCCTTTTTATGCAATTCCACACATTACTTTTCTCTTGCATCAAATTTGATTTTATTGCTTCTTTAAAAAAATGATGTTATCTATGAGGGGTTTTAATCAAGGTGCTGAAGCCTTGATGTCACACTATCTTTGAAAGATAGTTATTTGTCTTGGTTTCAGTTTTCTTGCATTATTATCTAGCGATACCATTTAAAAGTACTCTTTTTAACATGCTAATTATTATTAATAAAATTATGGTGCTGTATTTCAGGAATTTTCTCCTGGGTCTAATGGACGGATGACTACAATGGGTGTATATATCCGTGATTTGCTCCTTGGACAGGTTCGTTATCTATATGACAACATGCTTTTCAAGTTTAAATTCTTGGGGCTCATGCTTTAATTTTGTTTGTAGACAATCAAATGCATTTACATGATAATGGCAGACTATACCCTAACCTCTTGATTTATAGATTTTTAAATGTAATTTCTTACAAGAGCTAGGGAAAATAATTGTTTGACTCAAGTATTGACTAGTTAAATTGAGAATTCTCTCTTCAGAGCTCTTCTACCAGATTCCAGGTGCATCAAAAGATTGCAAATGCAGATATGTTCCTCATCATCACATATTTTGGAGGAACAGTATGAGGTGCTTTCAGACTTTCAAGATCTTTGGACATAAACCTTTTTCACTTACCAGTAATAATTTCTTTTAAGTATACTATTTCAAAAGAATCTTCCTCTTTTTTTTCTTCTTTCCAGACATCTTTTCTTGTCTTATTTCTAGAATCACTAGTGGTTTTGAGAAAAAACTGAGTATTTAATCATATAACTGCCTTAGAATAGAACTCATTTTAGTCCTGGTCAAAGGGACACTGATATTGGGAACGTGAACTTGAGTGATCAAATTGTTAGACTTTGGGAGACGAGAAACTGATATTATGTTAGAATTAGATGGAAAGACCAAAGGGGAAAGTGTTTCTATTATAAAAAATCAAGGATAATATTCTTCAAGGGCTTCTCAAATTTGATAAAACTAAGTGAGGAAATTAATAACTGGTGCATCTTTTACTTAGGGACCAAAATAGGATTTTCCCATCTTGTGTATCTTCCATTCTTTTTTACTTTCGTAATTTTATCTCTTTTTCTTTCCGAAGTTGAGCGGATACTTGTCTTTCGTGTCATTATTTTTGCATTTTTGTTTCCCCTGTAGTCGCTTGATTGCTATAATGGCATACTTCTGCATAATGCTAGATAATACATCACTGTGAGTATAAGAGATCTAGTTGTCACCTTAACACCTGCTCTTGTGTTTGGAGTTAGCATAAGTTTTATAAGCTATGCTTAGCCCCGTCTGCTTTTGTTCCATAATAATATTTATCTTTTAGTCTTTTAGGGTTAACCTCTAATTCTTTTGGAAGCTTAATCCATTTAAGATCTTAGAGAAATATATAGGCATCCTGTAATGCTCACATGCCCATCCTGAAAATTGGAGTGTCCAGTGTCACACGTCAAACATCAAGTTTTTAATCTGCTTTATACTCTGATCATTTGACATGTATTTGTTGTTCTGATGTTGAAGTAAGAGATCTCTATAAAGTCTGACTTGTTGGATTATGAGCTTACGTTCATTTGCGTTTAGAAATTTCTGCTAATAAATGTATACTAATCTTTAAGTCTATATGTGTGAAGTCATTGTATCTAAATTTTATTATTTATTTGAATTTGAAATATACAATATATCTAACATCCACATCCTAGTATTTCCAAAACTCTTAAAAGAAACATATTTTCAAGCATGATCTTAGATATTTTTTTGTGCGAGTATGAGAGCGAGAATCAATTTTGTTGCCCTGAAAGGCTGAATGTGCTTTGATGATTTGTACTTGTTTCAATTAAAGCCATGCTGCTAAACTGTTATTGATGAGTGATGACTGTCAAAATGTAATCTTCATAGGGTTACATGATTTGTACTTCATTACTTTCATGATTTGTACTTGCCGTTTCTTAGGGTTAAGTCTTTACTACCTCTTCTGGCACTTGTCATTTTTGTGTTCTATTTGTTGATTTTTTATGATTAAATGTCATCATTCACGAAGTTGAATGCTCCATTGCCCCATTTATTTTTCCCTTCATTTCTAGTAATTTAACTTTTTGCATAAGCACATTGATGATTTTGTTCCGGTGGTGCAGTACTACTTCGACACACTTTTTCCTCGCATCCCAGTTCCTGTAATGCGTCAGGTTGTGTCAAATCTTGAAAAGCTGAAGCTCCCTACTACACATTCTGGTACAACTGGGGAAACCACTCGTCATGGTTCTGATGACACTGCTCGTAGACCACCTTCTGTGAAAGCTGCCCTTTCAGTCTCTTTTGGTCAGCGTGCGCCACATCGAGCTTCCACAAGGGATTCTTCACCCATTCGTCGTACATTAGCCCCTCCTCCTCATGAAAAAAATGTCAGTGATGACATAAGAAAATCTCCAAGTAATCGCCGTAGTCAGAGTCGCGAATATCCTGATAGGGACAGGGAGCGGTCACGCTCCCGGGACCGTGAAAGGGAAAGGGACCGGGATCGTGATAGGGACAGATATTATGACCGAGATAGGAACAAGGACCGAGATGCTGAAAGATACAGGGATCGGGACCGGGATAGGGATCATGAGAGGGACAGAAGCAGGAGGGATAGGGAGCGAGAGAGGAGTTATGATTATGATAAGAGGTCTAAGTACACAGAAAGAGGAAGTAGCCGGGATTATGACAACATTGGCAATGGTAGTAGGCATCATCGTAGTAGGAGCAGGAGTCGAAGTAGAAGTAGGAGCAGGAGCCAAAGTCAGAGCCAAGTTGGCACCGCACGGTATGACTCACGTTCTAGTCCACAGAGAAATGGAAGTAAGAAGACTTCTGCATCAAGTAATCTAGCTAAACTTAAAGATTTGTACGGTGATTTAGGTGATAATAAAGGAGATGCTAATGTGGAAAGAATTCCTAGAAGGGATAATGGAGGCGAAGAGGTTATTAGACTTGGTGGTTCTTCTTGGAAGTATTGAGAGGATATCACACCAATGCTTGTATCGGATGTCAGATAACTATTTCACTGAAAAAAGCATACTGAATCTTGCCCTTTCATTGCCTTTTATTATCTCTTGTTTGACAGAAGTTATAGGTTGATGAATGCGCTATCTATATTAGCAAAATATAGATAATGTATACTAAATTCATTCCTGGTACATTGAATTTCCTGCATTGTAATTGCAAGTTTCAGACTTAATGATCATTTGATGGATACCTGAAGTACCATGCTTTCGTTTTTCAGTTGAAACTAAGTTAATATAGACTTCTTTATGTTCTTATGTTGCAAGCCTTTAAGCTTTAAACGTTGACGAAATATTCTGATGCCATTATAATATTCTTAGCTGTAGAATAAGTTGCTGCCTAGATGCGGTTGATGATTTGTGTTGTGATATTATTGCCCAAAATCAGTGTATTATACCTCTCAAAAACAACAGTGGCTTTTTTAATTATTAAACTTCATTAACAAGCATAAAATGATCAGTATATGTTATTCATTTTACTGAACCTGCAATAGTAGGTTGCCTAAAGAACTCTTTCATCAATTAAGATGCAAATAATACAATGTTGAAATCCTAAAGCTATGTGAATGTGTAATGCATAAAGCACTTCTATAATTTCAAAAAGTAAAAAGAACTTTGTGAGTTTTACTAGCATGATACACTTCCTATCAGACTATGTTGAGCAGTGATATAAATTTGGAGAGCAATTGTCCCCTACTATTTTGTATGTAGTAACCATTTGTAACGAGATCTTTTGTTGCCGTATTACAACACTGCACAGTAAGCTTCTGGGCTATTCACACTTGATGGAACGGTATATGTGCCTGACAAAGATTAGAGAAGCTCGGAAACCAACAGTTCCAAGCATGAGAAAGAAACCATAGCAAATGCAAGCCATGTAGCCAAAAAAGAAAGAGGTTTGCATGAAACCAGACATATCTGATCTTGCGTTGTAGAAAAACATACAGTACCCATATATGAACAAACCAGTTGATCCACCACAGAGGAAAGACCTAATAGCATGTAAAAAATGACCAAGTTAGAGAAAGGAGGGACATAAACTCCATAAATGTGAAGCCTAAGAATATGCATTTATTGTTTTGACAGTCATTTTTTCTTTTTTTTTTTTCTTTATATTATATTTTATAATCTATGGATTGACTCTTCCTGGCTGGAAGAATCTAGTGTGAGCTTGGATCCTTTTTTTCCACTACTTCTTAGAGGCCGGCCTTTAGATTCATTCAACAATAGAGAGAACAACACTTTCAAATAAGACGACCGACCTCTAACTGCAGAGCTAGTAAGGATCGAGATCTGTCTAGCATAGCTGAAGCTTTGTAGCATCATGTTATCCTTTGAAAAATATTTTTCAATAAGGGAAATCTAGTCATGCATGCCAAGATGTTTGTGTTTGAATGGAAGGAGTCCATATTCCCATAGCATTGAAATTATTTTCATAGCCTAAAAATTATGATCAATAAACAAAGAAAGTATGGAAAGCATTCAGTGTTACATTACAGGTACATACCTCCCCCACCAATCATGGTCCTCAGCAGCAAGTTGAAAGTATGTCAATGCCACATTAACAAAAGCAGTGACAATCAAGAGAATGATGAAAATAATGAACAAAATACTGTATATGGTATAAATCTGGTGACCCCAAACACTAGAAAATATGTAGTAGAGTTCAATGTAAATGGCACTGAATGGCAAAAAACCAGCCATAGCCATTTGAGCAGGAGTTTTACGGTACCAAGGTATTTGAGGAATATGCCTAGGATACTTGTTTGTGCGACAAGGCGCTTGAAACTCTGATCGACTATTCTTACCAGCAATTCCACCCAATACTAATAAAGGTGATGTTACAAGAGTCCATATGAGGAAAATAACCACAATTGTTCCAAAGGGTAGTGCTGCTGTGGAGTTATAGGCAACAGCAACAGTGTTGAGAAAGCAGAATGTCAAAAACAATGGTCCAGAGAACAGACTTCCAGTTAACACCAAAATTTTCACCTGAAATGCAACAGACCAATACTTGATAAGTCTAATCCATTTAGATTTGTTCTTTTGGAGGTATACTTTTCGATTGTTTTAAAGGAAAATACAACCAAGATTTGAAAGGAAATGAATTTGATGCACTTAGCAGTCAGCAGTCACTGTCGTCAATAATCTCGGCTAATGGTGAAAGATCATACAGTTGAGATTTTGAGTTCTCAATTTGTTGAAGTCACATTATGAACCATCTGATATTTATCCAATGACTTAGATCGACTGACTGCAGTGACTGCATGAATTATTGATTGATGTGAATCTAGGTTCGAAGAGAAACTGTGGCACACCAATTAATCATTATATTTCTTTAAGAGCAATGCTATTTCTTACAAAAAATTTATTCAAGAAAAGGAAGACTACATAAAAATATGATATTTGACCAATCAGATTATGACAGATCGTACATGGGAGAATGGATGGTTATTATTGTAAGTGTTACATGCTACGTTATTATTGTAAGTGTTACATGCTACCACATAGTATTTTTGCGTTTCTTGTCAAACTTCTTCCGTAAAAATAACCATTTTTCTTTCTTTAATAAGAAGCTCACCTAATAATATTTTTGATAGCTAATAAAAAGAGACAATATACTTTAAGTTTATAATTCAAGAATCTATTTCATCCATGTGAAGCATCATGTTATCAAGTTTCAAAGTCAGTAAACTATACAATATGCTACAATCAGAAATAAATTTTGGCAAAAGCTTCAATTCCATCAAATTCATGAGTAAGTCAGATGCAATTAAATGCATAATATTGGGCTTTACCCAATTTTTCCCTTCAATCATGTAATAGAATGAAGCCGAAGAATAACCCGCAATGCCAGAAGTTAGTGCATATATGACAACCAGTGCAGTAAACAAAGCTCCTCTGTTGTAAGGATAGAAAACACCAACTAGAGCAAGCATAAAGATGAAGATTACACTGAAAATGGAAGCAGATTATATAGTCAGTCACAAAAGAGATGAACAATACAAGGCAAAGACATGAAAAATGAGGAAACACCTTTATATTATTAGTACTCACTCACAGTGTAAATAATTGAGAGCCTATTCCAATTGCTGCTGCAAACAAAGACTTGTATCTTGGATATCTAAACACATCACCATGGATATACTTCCATCCACTCTCCTCTTGGTCATCAAGTGCCTCTTCATCAGGTGTAAACCTATCATAATATTTGCATATGTAGATGCAATAAGCTCCACAAACTAAAAGGTCTAAATCCATGTAAATAGTTTGAAATTGCAGTCTGCAATATAAATGTTTTAGAGGTCTCTACAACTACAGTTGTGGCCGCATCAACCGCATTTGCTTGCATTTTGCTGCAATATCAAAGTTTGCAACATGACTACAACTGCAGCTGCAATTTAGAATCATATTGCTGAGATCAATAAATACGACGATTCTTACTTGACAAAATCATTCTTCAGCACGCGCATGAGAATCATGGCAAGGAATCCAGTCAAGAGGAGAACAGTAACACAAGAGTTAATAATAGAAAACCAATGGATTTCCAAGTGATGTGAGAGTGATGATGTCTGTGAGTATTTCTCCAACCTTTTCTCAAATGGAATATCTGTTTGAGTCCATCTGACAGAATATGTGAAATCCACATCTACCTCTCTATCTTCTGTCAAGTCCACAACAGCATTTGGATCATTTCTAATGAAAACGTCAATGATGTTATCCTTATTGTAAAGGATCTCAAAATGAACATGCCTAAATAGATAAACTGTGGCCTCATTTGTGTCATCTTTATCATCATTCTCAAATCTTCCAAGGAAACCCCAAATAGGCAAGTCATCATAGTACATTTGATAAAAATAGTCCTTCAAAACAGCATGTCTGAATTGAGCGACGTCATTTCTTGTCAGCTTCTTTCTGCATATGCTCTCAGGTTTTTTATTAATCAGAAAATCCATTTTGTAAGGAGCAACAACTAATCTATCCCCATTCAAAACTTCACCAAGATCTTCTTTCTTTTCTTCTACATTATCTGCAGCCAACACATTTATGAATTATTTATAAGGATACGGAATACAATGACAATAATAGAAAACTTAGGGTGATAATAAATCTGTGTAGCATTGACAATTCAAATTAAAGATGTATTTGGTGTCTGACATCGACACATATAGTTACATTTAATTTCTTTCATTTTTCAAATTATTATTGGTGTCAACATGTAAGTATCAGTGTCGTGTGTTAGTGCTTCATAGATAAAGAAAGAATCAAACTAACCTGGTGCGCAAAAGGGAAGATCGAAATATCTGTATGTCTCACTGTGGCAATAAAAAAATCCAAGGAAAATTCAAGTATTAACAAAGAAACCAATTAGGAAGAAATTCATGATGATGTTTTAAAAATTAATACATGCATTACACTATTTAATATCCATTCTTGCATATAGCCGTTTTGATATTATATAATGCAAAGTTCATTAATTCAACAGTACTCTTTCAGCAAAAGAAGAAATGAACACACTTCAATAATATGAATAAAATGAAATGCTCTGCAATTTCTGATACTTCCATGTAACACTATATACAATTTCTGATATTTGACAATGAAGCAATTAAAAGTATGAATACAACACCTTCTAAGACACATTCATCTCCTCTTCATCCACATTGAAGAATTCTTGTATGGCAACCTCATAATGACACAACCCAATTTTTTTTTCTAGATTATAATTTTAGGATCATTGGGATCATAGCTCAAAATTGCAGTCCGCAACTATAATCACAACTAAAATATAAAAGTTTCAGAGGTCTCCACAACATCATCGCAACTATAGTTGCGCCAAATTAACCGTATTTTGCCGCAATATTAAGGTTCATAAATTGCAGCTCTAATTTTTTTTATTTAAAATTATAATTTTATAATCACTGGGATCATAGTTCTAAATTACAACACTATCACACGTTAACTATATTTTTCCACAATATTAAGTTTTGTGCGACCGAAATTGCAATCGTAATTTATAACTACGATTGAAATTTAAAAGGGTAGATGAAAAAGTGAAAGTGTTGAAAATCTAACCTTGGATTGTGAAAGGGTCCCACTTTGTTAGCATAAAAAGGTACAAAATCACCTTCTTGGTAACGGTGATCCAATGAATCAGATTTAACATGGTTAATAAAGCAGAAACAAAGGATCACAATGGCACTAACCAAACATGCCGTTGACTTTTCCATAAACACAAACACACATACAGAGAGAGAGAGAGAGAGTTTGCAATGAAATTACAAAATGTTTGTTTCTATAGTTTAGAGGCGGATAAGTGCATGAGAGTGGTTGAATGAGAAGAAGGAATTTCCACGGTACTTCCTTTTTCAAACAAAGGGAAATAAAATTCCAAAGATTTGAATTTGCACGCACTTGTTGTAATTGTAATGAATTGTTGAGTTGAATTGAAAAGGAATCGTCTTCGTAAATGGTGAATGATGACAAGTACGTGTCTTCTCACATAGACAAATGGTGCAACATCCATATCATAAATAAATGTTAAGGTTCCTCTCATTTATATCGCTAAACATTAGACAATACTCCCTCCTACCACAAAACTCTCTCCAATCAAATATAAATTAAATTAAACTTTAACGGGCGTGTAATTTACACTCACATACAATGATACAACTACAAATCAATTGTACTTAGGTGGTTACAATAACACACTGACCTATCAAAATCAATGGCACTTCTTGATTTTATATTGAGAGCACACGGTTCATTTTCTTATAAAATTAACCTATATTTTTTTTTGAGAAAATAGGAGATGCGTATTTTGGGGTAATTTTTAAGTTACAGTTATAAAGTAAATTTATATGAAAATACGTGATTTTTCGTTAGAGGTTAATGTAAAACATTACACTCATATTTTTTTAAGAATAAAATGCAAGTAAAATCAATAAATTCTCTTATATTTAATGAATTTAACTTTTGTATTTTCAATGATACTTCTCCATCCAAAATATTAGAAAAAACTCATGAAAGATAGTTGATGTATTTATCTAAATTTTAGACTAAATATATTCACTTTTTTTAACCAATTTTTACTTAGATGATATATTTAAGTTTTTATGGAATTACATATATTAAATTTAAATGTGTTCAACTATCTTTCTTAATATATGTAATTTGACATATTTTTGCTTA